>CM055613.1:21513004-21592499 GCA_029379385.1 Quillaja saponaria | reverse complement strand
AGAGTTAAAGAACTCCCATATCTCTGTATTATCTTTAGTTATGTGCATTGCTAAGTTTGAATCTGACCTATTAAAAAAAAATTCTTATTAAGAATAGATTGCAAGGCTGCTAAGGATATCCTTTTAAAGATGTTAAAAATATAGCATCTAATAGATATTTGCTAGATGGCAGGGAATCCTTTTATTTTTGAATTTGATATAGAATTTATATAAAGGAGAATCTAATTCTTTGCCTGACTTCCTAACTAGAGAATTTTTGCAGGGATCCTAAAGGAAAAGGCGCTATGACCTCTCAAACTAATACTCCTACAAAAAGAAACCTATCCACTCCTAATACTGAGGAGACTGATAAAGATTTCATGCAATCAGGCTTATGAATTAGCCCTTCCTTGTAATACCAAGGATTTCAAATATCCATATATTCCTCTATCTTATAAAAAGATAGCACCAATTGAGAAAAGGTATGCTAATTTAGCACCATATGAGATAGCCCATTTTTATCTCATAATCATCTTCCTCCTGAATTGGAACCCATGAATATTTATTCTACTTAAATATTCTTATGGACACAGAATCAATTTCTCATAAACTCTTGATCGAGCAGGGTCAGAATGGGCTTATTAAAAAATCATCATTTATAAAATGATGAAGCCAGAAGAATGGGGTATGGATCTATACCATCAAAAACAAATCAGAGATAGTAGAATATTTCCTCGGCTATATACTTATTTTGATTATATGGCTGCATGGAAAAACTTGCTTTTATTTGAAACAAAGCAAGAAAGCATAGCTGGTTTCTTAGGTTCACTCTCAATGAAGAACCTTCTCCCACTACTTTTCCTCAATGGTTTAAAACATGGTACTTCTCTTGGGGATTATTTCTAATATCCTTACCTAAATATGTTCATCTTTACTGGTTAAGGTTATGTGAGAATAATCATTCTCTGGATCTCAAGACAAAATTATTATGTTTACAGCTTATTATAAGCTCCTATGGATTGTTAAGTGGGAATATATTGTAAAAGAATGCTCTTCTTCTGCATTTGGGATTAATCAATCAGTCCATTGGTTAATTCGTAGAACTCAAATCAAATGGTGGGACAATGTCTCTATTTTTGAAAAGAATCTTAATAATTTTCAAAAGCTAGGGATCTTAAGATTTAAACCTTCTTCTCAAAAACCTTATAATGAGAATAAAAAGGTTCTTGACATGGTAAAAGGCTTATTAGCCTCCTCCTCTAAATATTATGTTCAAAAGGAGCTGCTCCTAAAAATCCTTGAAGATTGAGATGAGTCAATATGACCCAGCCTACTTTCAAGACTCATAAGACCCTCCAGACAAAGGAGTAGAAGATTTTTGGATGAAGAATCTCATCAATAATTCTCTTTTCAAAAGTTAAAGTTTACTTTCCTAAAGTAAAGAATCTACTTTCTTTCAAAAAGCAAAAGTTATCTTTTCAAAAAGAAAGAAGACTTTCGGTGACTTGAAGACAAAATTCTCAAAAGAAAAGGATTTACTTTATAAAAGTAAATATTCCCTTTCTATCTGGCGGATCGACTCTAATCTACCAGGACACGTGCCCAGACAGAAGGATAAGCCTTATCTCCAGGAATCTGCTTTCTTAGTCTTATCTCTTAGACAATCATGCTAGGAGTGTTATTTAAGGGCCTTTGCCCTCTGTTGTAGAATAAGTTTTGAAGTCTACTAGAAAATCAGAAGTTTGAAAATAAATCTGAGTGTTTAGAGTGTTTTGTAAAATATGAGTGAAAGGCTCCAATTTATAATAATGGGCTTGTACCTGTAGCTGCTATTGCTATTGTCAAATAGTACCTGTGATCGTGTGGTGTACCTGTGCCTTGATCTTGTAATAAAGAATCTATTTATGTTAATGTAAGTTTTCTTCTACTCTTCTTTTATATTTGGTTATTAATCTGGGTTACTGAATCATATTGTAGCTGTTTGCATATGCTCTGTGTATTTTGTTTCTTGTCTGTGTTCTTGTATGTGCTTGCGCTAGCTTCGCCTAATGGTATCAGAGGCTACTACTTAAAGGTTGGTAGAGTGTGATAATAGTCTTAAACTATATGTTCATTAATCTTCAAAGTCGAGGAGTTAAACCTAGGAAACAAAGTCGGGGCATCTGATAACCCGTTTAGTCCAATTTGCAGTATTCAAAGAATATCCTAAAAAGAAATTGGTAAGTCAGCATAATTCATCATGGAACGCACCATGCGTAACAAACTACGTTTCATCATTTCAAATATTGATACATTCATATTAATCTATCTTTTTAGTACCCTATTCTTAGTCTGTTATGCGTATTTTATGTCTTACATTAGTTTACTTATCTTGTTTTGTGTTTAAGAATGCTTTGGAGACATAAAGAGTAAAAATAGAACATTTGAGCATGTAACAAGCTAAAGATTAGAATGAGCACATTGTGACAAGTTTATGAGTTTATGAGTTAATGAAGGGGAAATCCTAATTGGACAAGGAATCCAAGTGGTATAAGGATTTCTACATGAGAAATCCAACTTTGGCAAGGAATCCTATTGGGAGTAGGATTGAAACAAGATCATATCAGAATATATACATTTTGAATAGAATAGGAAGTGCAAATCTGATCTAATAAGGAATTAGCTATTAAGTAGGAAAAGATTTTCTCTCTTGTTTAGGAGTACTTGTTGCCCTTATACTCTATAATTATATAGATTTGCAAAAGTTAATCAAATTCAACTCAAACAAGTAGTTCTTATTTATTTATTTATCCCAAACTTAACTAGGACATGAGAGAGTCCTTAAGATTTTATTAATAAGAAAATTCGCTAGAGGATAGTCTAAGCCAGTACAAAAAGACAACCAAAGAAAACTTAAAACAAAGTAATAAAATGGGGATACTATCCTATTACATAGAAATTTAGAAATATAAGTAAAACAACTAGAGAAAAACCTTGAAATAAACCAAAAGGTTGCCACGGCTCACTTCATTTTGGTGCCCTAATGCCAATAGGCTTAGATTGCACAGGAACCCTTAGCGCCACTGGCGCTGATAAAATATCACCATGGCTACTGCCTAAAAACCATTAATTGGCACCACAGAGCCAGATTTTGGGTTGCCGTGGCACTCCAAGTCGTTTAAGACTCCAAAAACTCCTAAAACATGGTTTGTCCGTGGAGCCTAGGAGCCATTTTGCCTTTGCGTGGGTTCAAAACTGATATTGACTAAACACAAAGCCTCTAGCAATTTGCATGTTCCTCTTTCAATGTATATGTCTAATGTACGACATTTGTAATTTATCCAAATTACAAAGTCCCCTTGCTTGATCTGATAGTGTCCTTGAAGAAAACCAAAAGAAAACTATCCTTTTCATTGCATGCAAAGTTTGCTAAAGAGTCAGCCAACATTTACTTCTCTAAAGCAGTGATAAATCACAATGTTATGTTCCAGCAATATTTTATTCCAAGTCCCAAAACTTTTTACGAAATTTCCAAAGTGGTGAAGTCCTCCGAAAAACACCTGAACAAGAGCCATAAAAATCAGTATTCACAATGACACTATGGAAACCCTCTTGAAACATAAAGCTTTAACCCTTCAAAAACTGTTTCAAACTCCACAACCATATTCGATTGATTACCCAAAAATTTACCATAAGGCCAAATAAAATCACCTGTGGGTGACCTTAGGATAACCCTATGGCAGCCTCACCTGGATTGCCTCTAGAGCAACCATCACAATTAAGCTTCACATAACCAAATGGAGGAGGCTGCCATCTACATTGACATGATTTAAGAACGGCCTCCTGGGCAACCTGAAAGGTAAAAATCTGAGTTAAAACACATCATTCGAAGTAGCCTTCACTTTTCCTTTCAAAGAGCCTACAATAATGTTGATGACTTTCCAAACTTGCCGAAAAATAAAGAGGGAAGTCATAGCCAGATTTTCAAAACCGAAAGCATTTCTAGCCTTTCAAATTTCCCACACAATCAAGCATACAGTAATACAACGAAGATAAACAACCAAACAAGAACATCCTTGACTCCACCCAATAGTAGAGATATCATGCACCTGCATCACTTCATCATGCATGTCAAAAATACTCATGAAAAAAAGCCATACCATACATATCAGGGTACTATCAAGAGCAAAGTAACCATTCAATAGTTTCCATGCAAACACCGATACCTTTAAATAAAGGCAGCCATGTGTGTTTAAAAAAGGGTCGTAAAGTCCTAACCATCTCCCAAGCTGAGGAAGTGGATAATATGCTCCTGTTTTAATTCTTAGACCATATTAATCAAAATCATCAGATGTTTAAATCTCATCTAAACTTTGCAGTTTCAGAGGAGGAAGAAATGATCTTTCCTGAATTGCCAACCTTGAAACCACTTTCCACCCTGAGGTATTCCTAGGAATTTCATCCAGTAATAAGTAGACCATGTTGGCACCACTTGTCATACCACAAGTTAACCTACCCTCTACCTATTATCCAAAACAGATTTTTCTCTACTATAGCTATACATGATGCTGAACGTCACCACATTGGGGAAAAAGCGAAAGGCTGAACATAGATAGGGCAAAACAACCTACAGTACTTAGCTTGCATAAAATGAGCCCTCAAAGAACCATTTGAAAAATAAACCAAAGCTTCATTGAAAACGCCATACAAATATCAGTTAGGGATCGAAACTCAAGACTACCCTCCTCCCTCGGAAGGCATATAAGGGGGGTCCAAGGCATTTAACAAATTAAAGGGATGGATGAAAGCACATGTTTAATTAATACTATCCTTCCTCCTTATGACAGCATTTTGGACGGCTAAGAGGTAATGCACTTCTAAATTTTAGCAATCATATAATCAAAAAGAGAGACTATCTTTCTCCCCACAAAAAGAGGACAACCCAAGTAAGTAACTGGTAGCTATTGATGGCAAAAACCAGTGGTGCTTTTGATAATTCCGAATGTGGTGGGTAGAGGCTGTAAGGCTCGTAACATAACCAATTTTGTCTTTGTTTACTAGCTACCTTGAATTCCTCTCATATTCCGATAAAAACTGCATAAGAGCTTCACAAGATCTCTTCCTACCACTTGAAAAAATGATAATGTCTTCTGCAAAGGCGAGATGAGAAATTTTGGGAACACCCATGTGGTGGTAAAAGTAATCTACAATGCTATTTGCCATGCATTGCTTCAAACCAACATTTAAGACTTCAGAAGTAAGAACAAAAAAAATGGGAAAGAGAGAGGGTCACCTTGCTTGAGGCCCCTTGATGATTTGAAAAACCTGCACTAAATACTAACACAGAGTACCAAGGGCTAGAAATCATATGCCAAATCAAATAAATCTAGAATTCAGAAAAGCCAAATTTATGTAAAACTGAAATA
The DNA here is from genome assembly GCA_029379385.1 of Quillaja saponaria. Taxonomy (NCBI): domain Eukaryota; kingdom Viridiplantae; phylum Streptophyta; class Magnoliopsida; order Fabales; family Quillajaceae; genus Quillaja; species Quillaja saponaria. The sequence continues at coordinate 21,587,115 of CM055613.1, read as the reverse complement.
AGAAAAAAACCAGTTCACACGGTCATAGGCCTTTGCCATATTACTTCCCTCTTGCAGACATTTAATGGAAGATTTTTGCATCCAAAATTCTCCCTCCATGTCAAGCTCTGCCTCTAAAGTAGCCTCCGTCCTAGTCAAGTCCTCTTGAGAAGCTTCCCCTTTTTCAACAAGAATTTCAATTTGAGCAACTAACTCCTGAGCTAACTTTAACTTATTCGGGATATGACCAAAAATGTTCTATTCCAACACCAAAGAACCTTTTTTAAATGATTAAGTTTTGCATCTAGGACGTATATCAGATTCCCAATAAACCTCTTCCACGATTGTCTCACCGTTGCCATAAAATTATGATGATTACACCAGACATTGAGAAAACGAAAATGAGCATGAAATGCCGTCTTCGGATACTTTATTTCAAACTTGAGTAGATTATGGTCTGAGTACTTCCTATTAAGTTGAGTTACATGAAATGATGTTTCACCCCAATTTGAGTTCATAGAGAATCCCTCTTTAAAATGTCAGCTGCCCCATCCTGTTAATAGTCCAAGTGAAAGTTGAACCCGAGTGAGGCACTTCATGAAGATCACACACTGTAAGAGCACCCAAGAATTTAATAGCTGAGTCAATGTAAAAACGAACTCATACATCTGCCATCTCCTTCAATGCTAAAACACAATTAAAATCACCACCCACAAGCCACCTTTCAATTCCAGCCAATCCACTAACCGCCATCAAATTGTCCCACAACTCCAAGCGACCTATTCTACTACACTGTGCATAAACCATGGTGACATAAATTGGCCTATTTACTAAAGCATGCTTTACTTTGAGTGTAACTTGTTGTCCTGAGCACAAAATCACTTCATAAATGATAGAATCATCCTAAAACAGCCACAAATTATTTGATAAGTTTGAACAAGAAGTTGAAAAACCCAAAAATTGCTGCATAACCGAAAAATCTTCCAAAGGACATTTTGGTTCTGAAGCAGCTACTAAGGACCTTTTGTGTAATCTTTTTAACTTACAAAGGTGACATCTAGTCTTTACATTCTTTACCCCCTAGCATTCCAATAAAGGATGTTAATCATTGCAGAGATGAAGGGGATAAAGTACTACTTACCTTACTAGGTGGCTTTTCCAAATGAGGCTTTCATATGTTCAAGGTTTACTCTAAGTGACCTAAGTGAAGTACCTTCCCTAGTGAAACTCAAGGGCTGTCTTGAACGATCTTGTGGACTATTCTTTGTACTCTTTGGAGACAAATTCAATGAACTACCCTTTCCAAATCCTCCTTTGAGCTAATTACAAAATCCCGGTCTCCTTGAAAAGGAATGACATTCAAATTCTCCTCTTGTTCAGAGCTTGAAGTAGGGTGGTGTGATGCTTCAAAATCTTTAACCTTTCCTTGAACTTCTTTCTCCCTAACTGGAATTACAACCTCATCCTCTAATGGACAAATTTCAAAAGGTGGATGTTTATTGACCAAGTTTGTTCTTTGAGGAGGAGTGTTAAGAAAAGCCCTGTAATCCTTAACAGTCCTTGGTACTTTACCCTATTCCCTTCTAGTTGCACATCTTAACTCGTTTCCAAGTCTTGGAGATTCTCATGTGAGGGATTGCAGGAGCATCATTGACTACCCCTTCTAGGTCGTTATTCCTTAGCCCCATTGAAGATGCTGCATCAAATGGTTCCTCTCCAAAGCCACCCTCATTAGACCCCTCACACCGTGGCTTCAAACCATCTTACAAATCTTTCCCCAAGGTCTCCAAAGCCATTACAACATTACCTCTAACTTGTTCTTAGGATAATGGTTCTGAATTGCACCTCTTGGAAGACTCACCATGCTGCATGTATGAGCATTCACCTACTTTTGGAGGTAATTCCTTATCTTTTTTCTACTTATTTTTTATACCCTTATCTTATATTTTCTTTTTTGACTGTGTGATTGATCTGATCTAGTCTCTCACTACAAGCATTCTAAGCTTGACCTCTTCAATTGGGCTTTGTGGTGGAGTTCGATTAATTGCCTCAGCTTGTGCTTCATAGAACAAGTTGCTCTAAGGTAGGTATCTTCTTTGAAATCGAACATACAACCTGTACAAATGATCTAAACTAAACAAAAACACAAGCTTGAATCAAATTAGGAAGATTAGTTTCCGCGGCCACTGCACCAAAATTTGATAAGTCGTTGTCAAAGTTCACCAAATTAAAACCTAACTAACTACATTTATAGTATAGTAAGTAGCGTATCGATCGCATAGAGAAAAAATATAAAGCTAATCAAATTCAACTCAAGCAGGTAGTTCTTATTTAATTAACTTGAACCAAAGCAAAAGAGCACAACAAGTTCAAGTGTAAATCCTAAGCCAAATATTATAAGCAAAACAAGTAAGTCAAGTTTACTTACCTCTTGCAATTGAACAGAAACTTCAGCTAGCATCATCATTAATTGAAAATAAATTATTTTATTCATTGCATGAAATTTGAGAGAGAAGAAGAAGAAAAGTGCATGTAAAAAAGGGACTCCTAAATCAGACTTATACCTCCCTATTTATAAAGTATAGGGGCAGAAAGGACTCCTAAACAAGAAGGAGCCTTTTCCTACTTAATAACTAATTCCTGATTGGATCAAATTTGCACTTCCTATTCTATTCAAAATTTGAATATTGATATAATCTTATGATCTTCTTTCAATTCTAATCCTAATAAGATTCATTGCCAAAGTTGGATTCCTCATGTTCTCATTGTCCTTAGCTATAAATCATGCTCCATTTAGCTCCATTTTACCCTTTATGTCTCCAAAGCATTGTGAAACACAAAACAAGATTACTAAACTAAGGTAAGACATAAATATGCATAAAAGACTAAGAATGGGGTACAAAAAAGATAGCATAATATGAGTGAATCACACCTAGGCCCCATCTTCCTCTGCCTGGGTTCAAAACTGTTGTTGACTAAACCCAAAGCTCTATCAATTTGCATGTTCCTTTTTCAATTTGATATGGTAGCGTCCTTGAAGTAAACCAATAGAAACTTTCATTTTTATTTCATGTAAACTTTGTTAAAGAGTCAGCCACTGCATTTACTTCTCTAAAGCCATGATAAATCATAATGTTATTTTCCTGCAATATTTGTACCAAGTCCCAAAACTTTCTACTAAATTTTCAAAGTGATAAAGTCCTTCGAAAAACACACTAAATAAGAGCCATAGAGTCAGTATTCACAATGGCACTATGGAAACCTCTTGACACGCAATGCTTCAACCCTTCAAGAAGTGCTTCAAACTCTGCAACCATACTTGATTGATGACCCAAAAATGAACCATAAGCCCAAATAAAATCGTCTGTGGATGACCTAAGGATACACCTGTGTGGCAGCCTCACCAGGATCACCTCTAGAGCAACCATCACAATTAAGCTTCACAAAACCAGATGGAGGAGACTACCATCTAAGCACCTTGACACGATTTAAGAACAACCTAGGAGGGCAACCTGAAAAGTAAAAATCTGTGTTAAAATGCATCATTTGAAGTAACCTTCGCTTTTCCTTTTAAAGAGCCTACAATAATTTTGATGACTTTCCAAACAATAAAGAGCGTATTCATAGACAGATTTTCAAAATTGGAAGCGTTTCTAGCCTTCCAACTTTCCCACACAATTAAGCATACAGTAACACAACAAAGATAAACAGCCAAATAAGAATATCCTTGACTCCACCAATAGTGAAACATATGCACCTATATCACTTCATACTACATGTCAAAATTACTCATGAAAAAAGACCATACCATCCTAGCAACTTGAGAAGTGATGAATAAGTGTTGGATGGTCTCCTCGTTATAGACTTTACAACACCTGCATGTGGAACCATGGCATATTTAAAACGTACCAAGGTACTATCAAGAGCAAAGTAACCATTCAATTATTTCCATGCAAACATCGATAACTTTAAAGGAAGTAGAGGCAGCCACGTGTTTAAAAAAGGGTCGTAAAGTCTTCCTAGTCCAAACCACCTTCCAAGCTAAGAAAGTGGAGAACACTCTTATTTTATCCTCAGACCATGTCAAGGAATCATCAAAATCATCAAATATCTAAATCTCATTTAAACTTTGCAGAATCAGAGAAGGAACAAGTGATCTTTCCTCAATTGCTAACATTGAAAAGTCCGCTACCTTCCACCATGAGATATGCCTAGGAATTTCATCCACCAATAAGTAGAAGGGGCCATGTTCACACCACTTGTCATACCACAAGTTAACCTGCCCTCTACCTACTATCAAAAAGAGATTTTGCCCTGCTACAGCTCTACATGTCGCTATATGTCACCACATTGGGGAAGAAGCCGAAGGCTGAACACAGACATGGTGCAACAACCTACAGTATATAGCTTGCATAAAACAAGCCCATAAAGAAGAACCATTTTCGAAATATAAACCAAAGCTTCATTGAAAACACCATACAAATATTAGTTAGGGAACATTAGGACAAATTTTTAATAGAATATTAAATGCTAATCTGATCTAATAAGGAATTAGCTGTTAAGTAGGAAAAGACTTTCCTTCTTGTTTAGGAGTCCAAAGGGAGGTTTAGGTCTGATTTAAGAGTCCCTTTTACCCCCACTTTTCTTCTTTTCTCTCTAAATTTCATACAATGAACAGAAATTTTTTTTTTTAAGTAATGATGATGCTAGCTTAAGTTTTTATTCAGTTGCAAGAGGTAAGTAACCTCGAGTTATGAAGCTATTACGAGAATTTGTTTGTAAGAGGAAATCTGATGTTATACACACATGCAAGTATATATGTTTTTCTTGGTTAATTGCTTAATGATTATGTGTTTTAGTTTGTTATGATGTACACAAGATAGATTGATACATATAATCTGATGCTAGTTAATTGATTAATGTCTTTGCATGATTAATTAACATGAGTGGTAAAAGTAGCACTTGAATTAAATCTGAGTTTATTTATGTGTTGTTTGGAAAATCTGATATAGACTAAGTTAATGTGGCTTTTGTGTTAATTGTTTAGAATCAATTGCACCTATCTAGTTCGTAATTCTTTCACATAATTAAATCCATAACGCTTGATGATGGTTATTATGTGATTAATGTTAATTATTTCACTTGACCTAATTAACAAAGAGGTAAAGGATAGGCAGGAAAGATTTGTTTCCAGGGTTGATTTGCATGCATATGTGTATATTCAGATTGGTATTTGTTTTGTTTTCAATGATTAATAGCTCATGAATATTTGCAAAGGCTTCTTTGCAGTTGAATCTTACAAATCTTTGGTTGTTTGCTTAGTTTAGTAAGTTTCTGCTGAAACTTGTTTCTCACATCAAAATTTAATTCTCTTGTAAATTTGGAAGATTTATCCATACCATTTCTATAGATGATTCTTCATTCGGCCTAAATCTGTGGTTCATTTGAAAACACGGATAGGATAACGTTGTATGTACCATTGCTCTATCCTACACCAAAGCCTTTGAAAATCCTCTAATGAGAACATGTTTGCATTCCAACAATCCTATTGACACCGTAGCCTCCAATGGTTGCAAAAGCTTTCCGAATATCCACCATAGGTAAGAGCTTTCCAACCAAGGCAAACTTGTAAGGAGCTGCCAAAGACTCAATTTGTTGAGAGCTATTTACACAGCTAGAACCCCCGGATAAGTTGAAATTTCCTTGGATGGTATGCTAGGTATGGTGCTTTATCCATGAGAAACCACAAAGGCAAAAGATTTCTTTACAAAGGGAGGAGGATCGGTTGGAGAAGCTACTAGCTTTGGAGGAAATTTTTTGGCAAGGACTCTTGGGATGGCGGCTTGGTTATGCTGTGGGTTTGAAGTTGTTGAGTCCTACTAGGACTCCTTGATATGGTGTCAGATGGCTAGGAATTTGGAGGGGCTGGGGTCAGATGGGAAGAAGATTGAGGCATGACGGGTTATGAGCATAGATTTGCCACAGATGAATGGTCTGAAATCATATGGGAGGAAGTTGTGTTTAAAGCAGCTTGGGACTGGTTTTTATTGAAAATGGATGATAGGAAGCCTTAGAGTCCTTGGGCTTTGCTTGGAGGAAGGTCTTGGAGGATGGCATGGAAGCAGCCGCTATTGCCCGTGGCTAAGAGCCCTCCATGGTGGCCTGAAAATCTTGAATAACCACCTAGGTAGGCCAAAAAACCCAAACCGTACAGAGCTAATTTTTGGAATCCTAGTTGAACTAACTCTTGTTTTTTTGGCAATACCATCCTTCAATCCTCCATTTTATCAGAAAACAACTCATAGTGAAAACGAAAACAATAAAGAAAATTTGCATACGTTTACTGAGTCTTGAAAAACTTACAGAATTAAGAACATGCTTAATCAAAACTAACCCACCACCTTTAGACAAAAACTTGGACGACCAAGAAGCTATTCGCTATTATATTTTGGCCACCATATTGGAAAAGATAGACACTTTCTTTCTACCAACATAAAGTGGGAAGCCCAATCTAACTACCGAAAGACGTTGATGACGAAAACTAGCCTTTATGATCACCCTTAATCATTAAGAAGAAGCCTTAGAGCTTGTTATAAAACAACTCTTCTACTTAATAATCATCTGACCTGAATTAACTTCATACTCATTTAAGAAATGCATGAGGCTTTCACAAGACTTTTTCTGAAATTTATTATATCATCTACAAAAGCAAGGTGAATGATTTTTAGAGCACTAGCAGTATGATAATAATAATAAACCAAACCTGTAGCTATGCATTGCTTCCGCCCTCAGGTCAACACTTCAGAAGCAAGAATAAATAATAAAGGAGACAAAGGGTCCCCTTGTCAAATCCCCCGTGAAGACTAGAAAAAAACCTGTGTTTTTGCCATTTACTAGGACAGTACTAGTACCAAGGACTAGAAATCATGCGCCAAATGATATCAATAGAAGATTCACAAAAACCAAACTTCCTCAAAACAGAGACCAAGAATAACCAAGTCAAGCCTTAGCCATATCAAGCTTAAATATTACATTACCACCCAAAATCTTCTTTCAAATATCATGAACTAGTTCTTGAGCTAACACCACATTATCAATAAGATTTCCGCCCCTCTTAAAAGCCACTTTGTTCTTAGGAAATTAAGTCACGCTAACCTAACTCAAACAATTCACCATGATACGTGAAATAATTTTAGAAGAAAATTTACATAAGGTAACAGGCTGAAGTTCTAAAAAGGATTGTGGCAAATCAACCTTAGGAAGCAACACTATTACAGTACTACTCACAAACTTCAACAACTCACTCTCCAGAGAAAAAAATACTGAATAGCCCTAATGACATCCCCCCTTGAAATGATTGACCAACAAAAAATTGACCATTAAAACCATTTGGACCAGCAGCACTATTTTGGTCTAATTGGAACACAGCTTCTTTAATCTCATCCCCCAAAGGCAATTTACAGAACCTCATTTGTGCAGATGTTACCAAGGAAGGAATGCAATCTAGAACATGCATATCAAGAGAATTACCTGGATTTGTAAAAAGATGCAATAAATGATTGATTGCTTCCTTTTCAATTTCCTCCTTCTGGTCTAACCAAACTCCAGCAGCATTCTGGATTTTATAAATAGCAAGACGACTCCTTTTGGCTTTAACTGTAGCATGATAAAACTTTGTGCACCGGTCACACTCCTTAAGCACTGACGATTTTTGCTGCCAAAATGCCTTCTCCATATTAAACTTTTCCTCTAAAAGGGCTTCACCCCAATTAAGCTCGTCCTTGGTTGACCAACACCATCTTCAATATTCTGAACTCTATCTTGGATCCATCCAAAAACATCCTTATTCCACACTCACAAAACTTTTTTGAAACAATTCAACTTCACACCAAGAATGTACAAAGGATTACCAATGAGAGATTCCTCCCATGACTATTGAACCGTTGTCATGAAAGAACAATGCCTACTCCGAATATTAAGTTACCCGAAATAGCATGCCATGCTTAGGCCCATGAATTTTCACTTCAAGGATTTGTAATCAGAATATATCCTGCCACTCTTTAATTAGTCCATGTGACTGAAGCAGAAAAATACAGTTCATGAAGATCCCAAACAGGTAAAGTGCCAAAAAAATCAGCAACTAAATCAAAGTTAAATCTTGAATAAATATCTGAAACATTATCCTAATTAAGAATACTGTTAAAATCACCACCAACAAGGTAACCATAAGGCCCAGCCGATTGGTTCACTTCTATCAAGTTATCCCATATCTCAAAACAGCCCCTAATACAATTAGCATAAACCAAAGTAAGGAAAATAGGAAAGCTTACTTGACTATGCATGACCTTTAAAGTAATTTTCTGGCCCAAGCTCAACATGATGTCACAAAAGTAAGCATTATCCTAAAAAAGCCAAAGATTATTTTCCAAGTTTGAACAAAAATTTGTAAAACCGAGATATCTAGCCAACTCATTCAGATAAGCAAGAGGAATTTTAGATTCAGATATTGAAACAAAGGAACAATTATGTAACCTCTCAACTTATGTACGCCTTGATCTAATATAGTTTACCCCTCTGACATTCCAATATAAAATATTTATTGTTGAGAGGATAATGAGGGTAAATCCTACATACTCTAGGAGGCTTACCAATTGAGGTTTTCATGCATTCAAGATTAGCCCGAAGAGAGCAAAGAGTGGATCCTTCCCTCGTAAAGCTTAGGATTTTTGTTACTTTTGGGATAAAGATTTAAGGTGTGTACCATCCTTTCCAAATCTTCCTTAGATGTTATATGAGAGAAAGATTTAAGGCGTGTACTACCCTTGAAGAGGAGCAATGTCCAATAACTGATCTTGGGATACCCCTCACGGTTATGCTCAACAATAACAACCCGAGTATGCCTTGGTATAATTTCATCATTCTTTCCAACTTCACTACAAAGCCTAACTACTTCTTGAAATTCTTGATCCTTATCTTGACCAATATCAACCAAATCTTGCAAGCATATGATGGAGTTCAAATCATATAAAAAAAATATATATAACTTTGAGTCACGTTAGGAAATGCTTTTCTGAAGGTTTTATTTGTCCTCATTCCCTTCTAGAGTTTGCTATTGGGTTTGACAAATATCCTCCAAGATAACACAAAGTCTTAGAATTCTGTAGTTAGCAAAATTGAAGAATTCTCTAAGAACTTTTATTGAAGATAGTTTCTCACAGTGGCTGTAGAGAATTTTTAGAAGAAAGAAAGAAAACAGAAAAATCAATACTACGTGCATTGTACATATCTATTTATAATATCTAAAAACTTAAAAATTTGAAAAGACACAATTATTTCAAAGGCAATTGTAAATGTAGACAGTTATAAATGTCCTAAGGGTTTTTTTTTTTCTTTCTTTTTTTCAAATAAACAAAAACTCAATAATCCCCCACTTTGTTTGAAAGAAAAAAAAAATGCTAAAGTTTATTTTGAAAACTGCATCTACAGCGAAAGTAATTGCAAGTCAATATACATACATAAAGATATCTTTCGATTTAAATCTTTACTCAGTGTAAATATCTCAAGACTCCATCAAGAACACTAATTGCCATAGCAATAAATTAGGTACTTTATGCAACAGGATCGGAGATATCACACATATATCAGCCTTGTATCTATATGAGAAGTTCTATAATTTACTTAGCACTATTATGGCCTTGTGCTTGTACCTGTTTCATAGATTCTGTTGAAAGTAAACCTTAAACTTTCTTAAGAAGCGGCACCTGATAACTCTAGAATAATAGAGTTATTTTATTATAAATTTAATTCATATTTGATCCTGAACATGATATTTTAAGTTAGAGTACTAGTTAAATATAGTGTTAGAGTTGTTTTAGGTTGTTTTTAGGGATTTTGTAGAGCTTTTATCTTAATTAGGAGTAATTCACTGAATTTTGATATTTAATTTGTTTTAGGTGTCTTTGTAGTTTCCTAGTGTGAATTAAAGAAGGGAAGTTGATCAATTGGCGTCGGAACGCTGCATAAAATGAAGCTGTGGCACCCCAAAAGGGAGAATTAAGGAAAAAAGGAAGAGAGAACAACTGCCCAGTGTCACCATTATGAAGCCACAGCGCTAACACAAAAGGAGAAAAATACATAAGTCAGGGAGCTTAAAGCCATAGTGCAGGAAGCTTGAAGCCACAACACGATCAGTAAGAAGCCGTAGAGTCAAAAGAAGGACGACTTTTGTAAACCAACCAAGGAATTAATGCCGCAGTGCCTATGAGTGTGAGGCTACGACGTGACAAAAGATGAGTCCTATTGAGATTATACAGATCCTGTGAAGCTGCAGTGCCATATATGTTTGAGCCGCAATGCTTGTACGGATTTTGAGGAATTTGAAGACTTCTAGTTTATCCAAAATAGAAGGGAAAAAGCTATAAATAAAAGAGGAGGGCAGAGGTTTAGAAACAATCTAGAGTTCATGATAGGTTTATGATGGAACTCAAATGTAGTTTGATTTAGTTTTATTTATGTATTGCTTAGGTTTTGGTATTTATGTTATTTATATCATTCTATGTTTATTGTTTCTAATTGCTTGGTCATCAATTAGATAGATCTGGTAATCTAGAGGAACCTTGACGAAGGAAATCTAGGTTAGCCTTGAGTGATATAGCACATGTTTGAATTTTTTCACTTTATTGATTGAATTTAATTTACATATAAGATAGACATATATACCTATATACCATGTGTAGCCTAATAAGGTTGTTTTTAATAAATCTTATTTAATTCAGTTCTTATAGACATATAGAGGTATGAATTATAAGCAATTGAAAGATTCTTATAATTAACTTGGAATCCTAGGTTAAGAACATAATATAAGAACTGAGCATGATAGGATAAAAGTAATTCAAATGAAGTGTGAGTGAAATCATATTCCTAAGCTTTCTTTACATAATTTCAAGTTCAGTTACTTTATTTGTTTGCTTTATTTTAATCATAAATCTCAATTATTCAATTGTCTAAATAATTTTAGATTTGGTAAATTTTAGTACTTAACTTGATAGACTTAATTCCTCGTGGGAACGATCTCACTTATTTTTTATTACTTGTTTAAATGATACAATGCTGGCGTAGTAAATCTACCAACAAGTTTTTGGCGTCGCTGCTGGGGAATTATTCAATTCTTGTTAATATTAATACTAGCTAGTTCTAGTTTAATTCACATTTTTCTTTCGTGTTTTAGGTTTATGAGAAGAACTCATAGCTTGGAAGTCATTCCTTTTGATCCCAAGATTGAAAAGACAACAATTAGAAGACTTCGAAAGGAGAACCAACAAGCTACTATGAAAAATTCAACAATGGCTGACGAACAAGTGCCTAAGGCCTTGAGTGACTATGTTGTCCTATTAGTGGAAGGCTTTCATTCCAACATCCAATAGCTGGCAAATTCAAGCTAACCCTAACAACCCAGAAAAGTAAGTAAGTTAGGGAGCTTGAAGCCGTGAATGTGAGGTTGCGACGTGACGAAGTATGAGTCCTATTGAGATTATACAGATCCTGTGAAGCCACGGTACCATATATGTCTGAGCCACGTAACTTGTACAAATATTAAGGAGTTTGAAGACTTCTAGTTTATGTTAAATAGAAGGAAAAAGGCTATAAATAAAAGAGGAGGGCTGAGGTTTATATATGATCTGGAGTTCATGATAGAGAAAAGATTAAGCATGCTTTGGAGCTAGAGGAGCCAGGGATTTTGAAGAGCTTGAAGACCACCATCTTTATAGTTTTTTCTTATTCCTTTATTCTTTTTAGTTTCTTTGTATGTTCGTTATTTACATCTAGTAGCATGAACTAATTCCTCTTTCTAGGTTTATGATAAAAGCTTACATATAGTTTGATTTAGTTTTATTTATGGATTGCTAAGGTTTTGCTATATATGTTATTTGTATCATTCTATGTTTATCACTTGTAATTGCTTGATCACCAATTAGATAGATCTGGTAATCTAGATGAACCTTGACGAAGTAAATCTAGGTTAGCGTTGAGTGATATAGTACATGTTTGAATTCTTTCACTTTATTAATTGAATTTGATTCACATAGCCAATTTAGGGTTGTTCTTAATTAATCTATTTAATTCAGTTCTCATAGACATATAGTGAATTGATTAAGTAAATTATGAATTATGAGCAATTGAAAGATTCTTATATTAACTTGGAACCCTAGGTAATTCAAATGAAGTGAGTGAAATCATATTCCTAGGCCTTCTTTACATAATCTCAAGTTATTTTATTTGTTTGCTTTATTTTAATCATAATTAAAAATCTCAATTATTCAATTGTCTGGATAATTTTAGAATTGGTAAATTTTAGTACTTGGCTTGATAGACTTAATTCCTTGTGGGAATGATCTCTCTAGTACTTTATTACTTGTTAAATGATATGTGCGCTTGCATAGTAAATCTAACAACAGTGTGTTACTGTTACTTAGAACACACTACAATACTGTATTAGGCTTCGTTAAGAGTTCATACTCACCCTATATGACACTTAACAAATAGCGCTAACTTTATTTTAAGAGGCTCACAATATGTTAGTGCTAACAATCACATTGCAGTAATTTAGTTATTGCCCATTAAACCTTTGTAACTAGTTTTTTACTAGAAAAAGGTTGGGTTTCCATTACTGGTGATTAAACAAGAAGTTTCAGCCCCATGTCACTTGTTGTTGTCCTTCCTAACTGTCTACACAAAGGTTTAGTAAGAGGATCAGCCAAGTTCTTACTTGACTTCACATAGACAATTGTAATGATTCCAACAATAAGTTTCTTATCCATTCTGCCTCTTTCCCGGTTGATGCCAAAGCAATGAACTCTGACTCTATTGTTGAGTGAGATATACAAGTTTAGTTCTTGCTTCCCAAAGAAACAGCACCTTCTCCTAGGGTGAAAACCCATCCCAATGTGGACTTGTTATCTCCCAAACTAGTTATCCAACTAGCATAGGTGTATCCTTCTAATACAGACTGATATTTATTGTAGAATAATCCCAAATTAATGGTTTTTCTCAAGTAACCAGAGATTCGACCAATGGCACTCCAATGTTCTACATTTGGATTACTTGTAAATCTATTAAGTTTACATATATAGCAAAAGCAATATCAGGTCTAGTGCAATGCATAGCACACATCAATGAACCTATTGCACTAGCATACTCAAGTTGTGCGACTGCTCTACCAAGATTCTTTTCTAACTTAAGATTGGAATCAAAACATGTGGAAAAGTCTTTAAATTTTAAATGCTGAAATTTGTTTAACATCTCTATATAATGTGATTGGTTTAAAGCAAAATCCCCACTAATCTTTCCCACTTTTATTCCTAAGATAGTATCCACTTCTCCTAAATCTTTCATTTTAAAGATAGAAGATAGATATTTCTTAGTTTCATTTCCAGCAAGGACAAACCCTTTTAGTTTACACCTAATGGGTTTTGACCCTTGGGGTAAGTCAACCAAAACCCAAGTATTATTATGCATGATGGAGTCCATCTCACCATTTATGGCTTCTTTCCAAAATGCAATATCCCTAGATGACATGGCTTCGGAAAATGTCTTCGGATCATATTTTAAATGCAGCACATAAGCAAATTTATTTATTACATTATTACTTCTATCTCCTTCAACTAGGAAGGAAATCAAGTCTTAGCCATGTGCTTTTTCTTTTCTTGCTCTAGGGCATCTTCTAGGTTCTATGTCTTTTTTAGAAACATTAGTTTCTACTTGTGATTTTGGTCTAGAAGTATTATTTGTTGGATTTGATTTTTCAACAATATCTTCTACTACTACAAAATCATGATAGTATTTATATTCGAAGAACTCAACATCTCTGGATTCAACTATTGACCATTTCAACCGAGGTACTGTCCTTTCTTTCAGCAATGCTATTATGTTGTAGTGTGTAGAGTGCAGTTTTTTGATGAATGATACCATGTTCTTCACAAAAATCATTAAACATATTATCAAAATATTCACCACCTCTATCTGAAAGTAGAATTTCAATTTTCTTTTCAAGTTGGTTTTCTACTTCAGCCTTATATTTCGTAAACATGGTTTTTTCATCCTTTGTTCTTAAGAGGTAAACAAACAGATATCTAGTACAATCATCTTCAAATGTTATAAAGTATATCTTTTCACCACAAGTCAAAAAACCATTTAATTCACATATATCAGAATGTACTAAGTTTAAAATATTAGTATTTCTCTTAACACCTATAAAAGGTTTCTTAACAATTTTAGATTTAGCTCATATTTCACATTTATCTAATTCATCATTAAATTTAATTAATTCTAACTTTTTCATATTTTTTAAAAAACCAAAATTTAAATGTGCTAGGCGTCCATGTCATAAAAAAGAAGGTTCAATAATACTGAGTTTGAACATTCCACATTGGAGTATCCCTTTCCCACAAACATTCTATTTTTTGACAAGATTACCTTGTCTGACTCAAAAGATACTAATAGAAACTAAATTCTTCCTAATTTCAGGTACAAACAACACATCAAGAATGGTTAACACTTTTCCAAAAGTGAAATCAATCTCCACATTTCCTTTTTCATGTTATAACCCGATAGTGTAACTTACATTTTAAAATATTATCCTTAAATTATTGTGACTACGTAAATAATAAATTTTCATAAAATAAATTCAAATAAGAGGATATATAAATTACTAGTGTTAATGTTCACCACACATTTTAAAGCAAAATTGTGAACTTTTTTATATTGAATCCTTGACTTTATTTTTCCCCTTACCTTACCGACATACTCTTTCTCCCTATTCTAATTTTCTGCCATGCCTCAGTTTCTTTTGTCCTTGTTCTTTTTCTCTTCTTGGTCCGTGGGTTTCTTGTTCCTTGGCTGTTATACTCAAGCTCTTGGTGAGTTTTTATTCCTTCATCTTATAGACTATAGGAACCTTGTTTTGGGAGGGGTTTAGGAGCTGTAAGAATGTATACCAAACCATGTCTAAAGGAAGTCAATTCCTCACTTTAAACAACAACTGCTGCTTAAGATTCCATATTGCACATGGATCCTTGAGAATTTCTTGTGCTCTTCAAGTTGCTATCTCTTTGATGCTTTGTGATACCATCTTTCTTCTCCTCAGCAGATGCTAAAACCTCATCATCCATCTTCCCAACCTTACCACTAAATTTCACCTCTTAAGATTTCTCACTTATGAGAAAGAGAAACTGCATAGAATTCTGTCCTTGCTTCACATGCTCACCCCACATTCCTACTATACCCAATCAACTGGCTAATCACAACTAATCCTTGCAAATCCAACCTCCTATTTTGACTCATATCACTTAATTTCAACAACTTTTCTTCAACCTCAATCTAATCAGATTCCACAGAATGTTGATTTCAGTTCGAAAATTGAATTGGGATCAAGGGTAAAGAGGGTGCCGCTACCAATATTAGAAGCCCTTCACACTGACCACTGACTACACCGAACATTCTTTCATTACCAAGTTCATACTCATCCCTCTCCTGATTTTATCTCCTTCTAATTTATGGTATTATCGAGTTTATATGTCAGTGGTATTGCATGCCTTCAAAATCAACTTTCCTTTTATTTTCCTTACTGGGTAATTTTATTATAAGAAAAAAATAAAATTTATTTTTTTGGGTATTGTCTTTACTGCTTTTGGGATTGCCTTTGACTCTACAATTGATGGGTTAGTTAAGCATTTCTTTAATTTTTCCTAGTTGCTTAGAGTTCTTTAAAACATGAATTGATTTTCATCAAATTTGTGAACTTTCAACTCCAGATGGGATGGTTATGCTAAATTATAGCTTGTTGAAGTTCTTCTGATTTTGGGGTTTAGTTTCATTTTGTGGATTCTTCTTCAATAAGGACATATTTAATTCTTATGTGATTAGGCTTATGATTTAGCCCTTCCTTGTAATACCAAGGACTTTAAATATCCATATATTCCTCTATCTTATACAAAGAAGTCTTTATCTGAATCCTCAATATTAGGAATAGCAGTATTTCTTTTTGTAGGAGAATTTGTTTGAGAGGTCATGACACCTTTTCCTTTAAGATCCCTGCAAAAATTCTCTAGTTAGAAAATCTGGTAGAGAATTAATTTCTCCTTTAATAAATTCAATATCAAACTCAAAAACAGAAAGAATTCTCTGCCATTAAGCAAATATCTGTTTAGATGCTATATTTTTAACATCTTTAAGAAGAATATCTTTTGCCGACTTGCAATTTATTCTTAATAAAAAAAATTTATTTAACAAGTCATATTCAAATTTAGTGATGCACATAACTATAGATAATATTTCCTTCTTTATGGTAGAGTAGTTCTGCTGTGCACCTTTCCAAGTTCTTGAAGTAAATCTAACCAATTGCTCTTTATTAGCAATTTTTTGTTTAAGAATCCCTCCATATCCTATCTCAGAAGCATCTATTTCAATTATTTTAAAAGCATTTGGATGAGGAATACAAAGACATGGAAGTTCTTTGAGTCTTTGTTTTATTCTTTTGACTGCCTCAATAAAATCATTGTTCTATTCTGGAGGATTTTTTTTAATTGTGCAAATAATAATTTGCAGTCTGAGGCTAAGTCTTTGTAGAAATCTCCTACATAATTTAGACTTCCTAAGAATCTTTGCAGTTGTTATTTTTCCCTTAATTCATTAGAGAATTTGTCAGCAAACTGTATAGCTCTATCAATAGGTACAATAGAACCTTTATTAATATTATGTCTTAGAAAATGAATAGCAGTTTGAAATATTTTTACCTTTTTTACAGAAACTGCCAATCCTGCATTTATGACAGTATTCAAAAATATATTGAAATGTTTTTCAATAGAAGGGAAAACATTAAAACATCATCAATATAACCAATTATAAATTCATGATAAGAATTAAGAATATCATTCATAATATTTTGAAATTCAGATGGAGCATTTTTTAATCTAAATGGCATATCATTCCATTCATTATGCCCAAAAGGTACAGTAAAAATAGTTTTGTACCTATCTTGTTCAGCTATTTGAATTTGCCAATATCCTGATTTTATATCAAATTTAGAAAATATTTTGGCATCATAAAGTCTATTAAGCTAATCATTTTTATTAGGAATTGGGTACCTAATCCATCTTAAGGTATTTAAAGGTTTATAATTTATCACTAACCTTGGGACTTCTTTTTCTAATTTTGCTGTATTTTCAACATAAAATGCTCGGCAACTCCAGGGACTGTAACTTTTTCTAATTATTCCCTTTTTTAGTAGTTCTTCAATTTCAGCCTTACAGATTTCTAAGTGTCTAGGACCCATAGCTAAAGGTCTAGCCTTAGTAGGAATTTGTTTCTCAAAGAAATATGGTTCATAAGGCAATTCTATAATATGTTGTTTCATGTTCCAAAAGGCATTAGGAACCTCAACACAGATTGTTTATTCAATTTTATGTTGAAATTTATTAATTTAATCTTGAAGCTTAGAAGATTTTAGTTGTTCTTCAATCCTCTTATATTCTATCTCTTCTTTTAGAGACACAAGAATTTTTATTTTTTTTAATGGTATCTTTCATAAGATTAATTTCATAAATTTGAGATTCTTCAACGAATTCAAATTTAATTTGTCTACCTTTTATCAAAGTTTCTACCCCTAATTCATCTATCCTGGAAATGGGGAATAACATATGTATAAAATGGTTTCCTAAATTACTCCATGAGCTAGGCCTTTAACTAAAACAAAGGGTATAAGAAAGCAAACCTTGTTGTTGTAGACTGCAGCATTAAAAAATTTATAGTCTATAATTAGACCATTCCCATCCATAGCATGAAGTATTTAAGTTGTTTTCTGGAAATACTTGAATGGAACTAAACCTTCATTTATGCAATTCAAATCCGCTTCTAAATCTATTAAGGTTACAGACTGAAAACTAAATTCATTATTCACAATTATTGTTATTTTAGTAAACCATTTTTGTGCTATAACTAAATCTACCGCACAAATCCATCCCTCTGGATCATTAAGGATGTTTACAGTTCCTTCCTCAGGCTCTTGTATCATTATACTTTCCCCTTTTTCAGGTTCTAAATTTTTTATTTCTTTTGATGATTCCCAGAAAAGATCCTAGAATTGATCTTCATCAGATTCTTCTAGTATAGAAAACTCTTTGTTTTAAAGTTTACTTCTTCTTTGATTTTATATTATTCCGATTTTAAATCAGCAATAGTTGATTCTTTTGATGAATAGTTAACAGTTTTGACTCTTTCGATTATATTCTTACAAGAATAAGAATCATCTTTTATACTTCCTTTTATATCTGAGCTTTTACCCTTCTCTGACAGTTGAATATAGTTAGAAAACTATATTCTTTGTTCCTCTGTCTGAGATTTTATCAATTAGGCCTAGAATTAGACTTTCTTCTTTAGACAAGACATTTGTACTAAGATTGTTTAATCCTCTAATTTTTAGGATACATTCATCACAATCATTATCAGAACAATATTTTGATTTTTTAGACTATTTTAACTCAGAGTTAAATTCTTCTTCTGACTCTATAGAGGCTCAAGTCTGATTTATTCTGCTCTATTATTTTTTCATTTGTTCCTTTTCTTCATCAGAGTCTTCTAATTAAATTTTCCATAAAGATTTCTTTAAACCTTCATTAATTTGAAAAGCATTAATTTTCTTTTTAACTCTACATTTATTCTGGAAGTGACTTGGTTTTCCACACTTATAACAAAATAGGAACCTTTTTATAATTAGCTTCCTTTGTTATAGGTTTTTACTGGATTTGTTTACCTGCTTTTATCTTATCATTCTTTTTGTATTGTTTTCTCTTATATGGTTTATTAGAGAATTTCTTTTGAAATTTATGAGTTTTTTTAGACTGCTTGAATTGACTACTTGAGGGGTATCCAAATTGTTCACAGAAATTTCCTAAGGCTCTTTTCCCACTCAATTTCTCTTTATCAATTTGACGTTTTAGCCTTATATCGTTGCATAATGATATTCCTTCTGAAACAACACATGAAGCTAATTCTCCATAAGTGTAGTTACCATAGGGTATGTTACCACCATGTTTATCTTTTAGTTTGTTTCCTATTTTATCAGCAAACAGAGTTGGGAGACCTGCTAAAAACTTTTCTTTCCAAAAGTCAGCTTGACTGTCTGGTCTCTGATAAACTCTAGACAAAAACACATCTTTATACCATTGGAAGTGAGATAGATATAGACACCTAAGATTAATCAGTTGTTCATGTGATTTATCTAACCTAAGCATATTAGCTCCTACAAAGTGGTTTATAATATTATAGATTAAAGTATTAACTATATCAGTTATTAAATTTCCATTTTCTTGTTTTACAGAATTTAAAATTTCTTGTGTAGAGATATTTGACAGGTGAAAATCCCACCATCCTAATAGTTGACTTGTAAAATCACTATTATGGCTAGAACTATTTCCTTTTCAGTGTTACCATTAGACCTACATGCTACAGCATACATAAGCATGTGTTTGGTTGTTTGGAGGACTTGGTATTCTACTAGACCATCTATATTCCATTCAACTATGGACTTGCCATCAAACTGGACCCTATCTTGAATAGCATTGACTTTGTACTGAAGATCTAATGGTGAGGGTCTTGGGTAGTACATTTTTGATGGGGCAGTTGGTGTTGTCTTATTCCAGTGAAGTCTATTAACTTCTAGGTGCGAGTCTTTTTTGGATGATTTTTCTTGATTTTGACTCAACATGTTAACGCTTTTCTTTTCAAATAAGTTTAACTTTTGTAATCTATTGACTAATTCATCTACAAAGTTTTTGTCATTAACTTTAGATTCTTTTTTGAATTTCAAATTGACTTCTGGGGTGGCTTTATCATGATATGATCTATCTTAGAAATCTGGGAAATTACTGAAGTCTGGGAAATTATTATCTGTTGGGAAGATTTTTCTTGAATAAGAAACTTTTCTATCCTCGAGGATTGTTTTCCTAAGGATTAAAGAAATAAATTTGTATAAATATTTTGGTTGGATATTTCAACCAAGGCGCTTGAAATAAAGGCTTCTTTTGAATAAGGATTAGCTATTATTTCACCTTTAGATTTTTTAACTGAGAGTGATGGCTCTAGAGGATGAACTGCTACTATATTCTTTCCCTCCCTGGTGAAAAAGTTTTCATAAGCAGTTTCAAGAACATTTACAAACTTAGGATCCTCAAGATTAGGCCAATCTTTTTTGTGGAACCTCTCGTTCTAGCCATTTAAAGAATGCTGGTTTTGTGGAATTTGTCCATATACTGCTTATGCATAGAAATCCAATAATTTCTTTCTTATGGAAAATGTTGTTAAGTTAACAATGCACATGAACACAATATGAGGTGACAAGCAATGTTGGTAAACAGTGAGTGGTTAAATGCTACCTTTTAGTTGCTAGATTACTATGTGTTTAATTGCTTATGTGTATTTAAATAAATGTGTTTATATTAAGGTAAATAAGAATCTTTAGTGTCTTAAATGAGTTATTTGAATTGTGTTTGATGTTTGAAATTGTTTGTGGTTGATAAGGGCCAATAAAAGTGTTTTTCTTTCCGAAATGATTTCCATTTCTGAAATAGAATCTGGGTGCACCTAGGATATTGTAAGATATTCTGATTTTGAAAAGTATTTTAAAAATATTCAAGTAACTCAGCCCCGATAGGTGGATTTGGAGGAGGTATGGAGATTTAGTGATTATGTTTATGATTCTATTTGGTGTGCAAGCGCAAACCTGCCCAGTGGGAGATATTGGTGTGCGGGGTTGAGCTACTCTATTGGCCTTTTGTGTGCTTTGCATGATTTGAATGTTTGACTTCCTTATTGTGCAATGTATTCTATGAAATTGTTTGATTAAATTTTCATTTTCATAGTTACTTACATATGAAATCAATTCCTATGGAATTTATATATATATATTATTATCCTAAGTATTAAATACTCGTGTTGAGTGATGCTAGTATGCTTTGGGTATGTTTTTCACTCACTCAGTTCGTAAGACTCATCCCTCTTTTGTTGATATTTTTTTAGTAACAGGATCTCAAGAGACATCAATTATCAATATTGGGCTTGTCAAGTGTTTGGCTGCAATTTATATTCCGAATCTCATACTTGAAGCCAATGATAAAAGTTTGCAGTCACACTAGAGTTGTGGGGTATCTGATTTTATATTATGTAATAGTTTAGTTATTTGTTATTTGTAATATAGCTGGAACTGAGTTCCCTTGTGTAATTCTATAGTTATTGTGATATGGTTGTATATGTAACCATGAATTTTCACATTTGTATTTTGGGCATGTTTCATATTACAAGAAACCTCTACCAAATTTTTTAACAAATTGTTATATGTTTCAGTAAATAAACTTTTATAGTTAACTTGTTTTTATAAAATTTATTTTTATGCATTGGTTTAGTTAAGAGTCATATTTATTTTTTTGTTTTGGAGTCAAGTTTACGGAGATCTGGTTATCCAATCTTCCAGCCAGTCACGTCTCCATGTGGGGTATGACATTCCAGCAACTTTGGCAAGAGCATAGTTTCCCATCTAAAACATCTTGGCCACTAGTCACCTTTTCAAATTTCTTGAAAAAATGTTTGTCTCTACATACATGGACTTTGGCACCAGAATCAAACCACCAACCAGATTGCTTAGTTGCTATGTTTACTTCAGAAATCATGGCAATCAGATTCTCATTTTCATCCACAACCACAAAGTTTGCCCTTCCTGCAGGTTCTTTCTTTCAAAATCTACACTATTTAGCATAGTGTCCAAGTTTTTCACAAACATAGCAGTTACCCTTCTTCTTTACTTGCAAGTTTTGTTTCTTAGAACCTACTGCCCTCCACATAATTGACTTCAAACTCATAAGGAATAGAAATTCTATGATCACGAATTTGTGTCTCCTCCTCAATACAAATTTGTTTTTGAATCTGTTCCATACTAAAATCCTCAGACTTATGTAGCAATATCTTCCCATAATCACTCCAGTAAGGGGGTAATTTAGAAATTATTGCCCCAACTTGGAAAGCCTTAGGGAGAATAATTTTCTAGGCATGAATATTTTCTCCTTTTCTTACCATAGCTTAATCATATTACTAGAATGATCAACATGCCTAAGAGTAAGGATTCAAAACTGGAATTTTAAAAACGATGAGGCAAATTTTTTGTGGATATCCAACTAAACTTTCTAAACATAAACAGTCTTTGGATAAGGAAAACAATCCCAAGAAAAAGATTTCATGAAATTGTTGGAAATCACATCCAGCAATGCTACTAACTCAAGAAAAACAAGTATGCCAATAGGCTAACTAAACATAAGAAAAAAAGTACACAAATAAAACCCTCTCCAAACTTAAGAAAAACATTATCCTCAATGTTAAAATATAAAAAGGGATAAGATAGAAAGAATCCCTGGCATTAAAGCAAGGTAGAAAGCTCACTAATACTCGGCCTTGTTGATAACGCCTGAGATCCTTCAGGATTTATTTGTCCCCACTCCCTTCTAGAGTTTGCTATTGGGTTAAAGACAAATATCTTTTAGTATACAACAAAGTCTTAGAATTCTGTAGTTAGTGAAACTGAAGAATTCTCCAAGAACTTCTATTGAAGATAGTTTCTCATAGTGGTTGTAGACAATTTTTAGAAGAAAGAAAAGAGAAAATCAATACTACGTGCAAAACTTTCTTTGTACATATCTATTTATAATGTCCCAACTAGTAACAAATAGAACAATAATGAGGGACATTCTCATAACCAACATCTTAGGAAAAAAAAAAAAGCCTTTGTTATCCCTACAACAAATCCACACCTTTTACTCCATGGGTTTCAAAAGGTCTAATTTAACACACCCTTGAGACACTAGGCCTGATTCTTGAAGTCAACACTCTATCAAGCTTTAGAGGTTTGCCTACCTTGCTTGTTATTACAAATAGACGACTCCTGTTCCAGTTGTGTCCACTTGAAAAGCTTCATTTGAAATCTGTCAATATACCATTGATCAACCTTGCACCAAATCATTTGGACATCCACTTCATTTCACAACCATGGAAGGGCTTCCATGAGAAAACTTACCAATCAAAGCAAACTTGAAGGAGGTAGCAAGAACCTCAATTTCTTGTCTTGTGAATTGAACAGTAGGTACCCCTCTAAATGTTGTAATTTGCTTCAAATGAACACTAGGACTGATTGGAAACCACAAAGGCAAAGGACTTCTTGGTAAAAGATTGAGGTGAAAGGTTTGTAGAAGGCACAGGCAATTTGGAAAAAGATGAAACAGGCGGTGTATGAGATTGCACCTTAATAAGTTTGGCTTGCAGGAACGTACGAGGATTCATGTGCGTATGTTGCAAGGAAAGAGCAAGAGGTTAGACTGGTTGATAGTCGTCGAAGGTAGGGTTTGACTGCTCAACAATAGTCAGCTGCTTAGGAGGTAAAATAGCTACAAGGAATGACAGAAGCTCTTGAGCTTTGGATGATGACAGCCAGTGAAGAATGGAGTGAACGTCTACTGCCATTGCCGACAGCCCAAAGTCCTCCATGGAGGACGGCAACCCCTTATTCCATTGTGGAATCCACCTAAAATGGCCATGAGTTCCAAACCCTAGCAGAGCAACATTACCTCTATTCACCATAATTACAAAGCTTAAAGTAGAAAATTTTAATTGGTGTTTTCGACACGCATCAAATTTTGATGCCGTTGCCGGGGAGTTGATATTTTAATTGATTTGTCAACTTATTAAGTTTTTTTTTTTTTTCTTCTTCTTCTATTTTTACAAGTTTGTACAATAAAGATTTTGCTTTTAGACTCCAACAAATAAGAAAATTCTTTAGAGCTCATCAACAAGCAGTCTTTCTTAGCATCACCAACCTACTCATCTAGTTCATCGGCATATGAAAGCATGAATATCATACTTTAGAAGTTACTTTTGAATTGAAATATATTATGATCCACATCTTTTACCAACTTTTCGTGATCTTGCAAGGAAAGATCCTCATAAACACCTAAAGGAATTTCTTATGGTTTTTTCAAGTATGAAGCCTACTCGGATTTTTGAAGACCGGATCAAGCTTAGGGCTTTTCCATTCTCTTTGGCGGGCACTACGAAGTATTGACTCTACTACTTACCGTCAGGATCCATAACCACATCCATGAGATGGAAAAAGCTATTTTTAGAGAATTATTTGTCGGATTCACAAGTTGCCAACATTAGAAAGGAAATTTATGGTATGCACGCATCAAATTTTGGCACCACTGCCCACATAATCAAATCAGTAATCAACTGTTGATTCAATACTTCTATGAAGGGTTCCTTCCAACTGATAGGAGCATGATTGACACTACAAGTAGAGTAGCATTGGAGGACAAAACACTGGAAATTGCCAAGAACTTGATTTCAAATATGGCAGCCAATTCTTAATAATTTGGCATCCGACATGAGATCCCACCGCAAAAGGTTTATGTGGTAAGCACATCTTCTTTAGAACTACAAATTGCTAATGTAACCTCTCTTGTGTGCTGGCTATAGGGAATTTTCAACAAGCCATGGCATATGGAATTTGTTCAGTCATGGGACATCCAATCAACATGTGCCTTAAAGTTCAAGAGGAACCTATGGATCAAGTCAAAGGCATTGGCGGATTTCTGAGACAAACGCAACACAAATATGATCCATTCTCCAATACCTACAATCCGAGATTGAGAGATAGTTCAAACCTTAGCCATGGAAATCCAGCCAGTGATTCGCATGCACCCTCCTAATCAACAACCAGGATTTCATCAAGTTCAACCACCATTCCAAACTAGACAAGAAGCTGCTCCAAACCAAGGTATGTCTCTGAGGATATTGTTATGTCCCTTGCCACTAACACTAAGCAATTTCAATATGAGACAAGG
This sequence comes from Quillaja saponaria, assembly GCA_029379385.1. NCBI lineage: Eukaryota > Viridiplantae > Streptophyta > Magnoliopsida > Fabales > Quillajaceae > Quillaja > Quillaja saponaria. The sequence goes on along the minus strand of CM055613.1, from coordinate 21,562,204 downwards.
GCAAGAATTCAAATTTTGGATAATCAAATTGGCCAGCTAGCTACAACCATAGGAAAATTGGAGGCACAAGCATCGGATAAAACACATTTCCAAACGGTAGTGAACCCAAGGGAGAATGCAAGCGCAATAACCCTCCAGAGTGGTAAAGAACTACAGGAACAATATAGGGTAAAACCTCAGGTAGTAACGAAGGAGGAAGTTCAGAAGGAAGCCATACCCAACATGTAAGTGGCACTATTTTCTAAGGTAACCACTCAATCTAGTATTCTTGTTTATAAGCCCTTACCTCCTTTTCCTAGCAGGTTCGCTAAATCAAAGAATGAGGAGAAAGATAAGGAGATGTTTTGCAAAGTACAAGTGAACATACCACTATTGGATGCAATTCAACATGTACCTCGCTATGCCAAATTTCTCAAGGAATTGTGTACTTACATGTACCTCCTTTTCATCATCTGTATGTTCCTGATCATATGTTGTACTTGTCGACTCACTGAGCTTGTTAAAGCTCACTCCATTCTTATTTCCTAGTTTTGCTAATTCTTGGCTTGAGGATATTTTTCATTTGAGATCTAGTAGTGTAAGCACTTGTTCCTGCTGAAACTTGATATTTTGTTATTTTGTTAATGTTGCTTCACAGTTACACTAGATTCCAGAAAGGTTGTTATCTAATTTTTTTGTTTTTTTTTCAATTGTTGTGTTGTCTATTTCTTGTATATATATAACTAATAGAAGTTATAGATGTATAAGTGAATATATACATCCATAACCAGGCATCATTAGCTAGCCACTAAATTACTAAAACAATCCTAAATATTAGTTAGTGGAATGGCTTAGAGTCATTTGATTTTAGACATATATTTACGTTGTCTTCAACTTTAGCATTCTCCATTTCTGCAATTACAGTATGAGAAAGAATAGAGAGGGATTTGAGAGAGAAAGCTCTTGCATGTTACACTTACTAAGGTCTAACTTGAAAAGCAATCCAATTAAAAGAACTAGCAGATCAAGGGGATCACATTACTTGCTTCATAAGCAATTTCTAGGTGTTGGAGTTTGAAGAATTATAGTTGCTAGTTGCTGGAATCGAAGTATGTGCTATATGCTTCCAGTGTTAAATCTTTCCTTCTAAAAGTTTACTCGATATTTTGGATATGGGGATGAAATTCTCCAAATACAACACCTCTTTTGTTAGGAAGATCATTTTTGAATAATGCTTCTAAGACTAAGATTGATGTTCATGAATACTCACCATGGAGTTTGATGGTAAAATTGTTCGCTTCAATACTTTTTAAACCATGAGGTATCCTAGTGATGTGCATTCTATAATTTCTATTCATGTGGTTAATTCCTTAGTACAAGAGGTGGAGTTGGATGATCCGGCATGACTCAATTGAGGAAGTTTAAAGTCAAGCTAATGACATTAAACAAATGCACAGCTTGGAAGGCAATCCAAGGGTGGCAAACTTGCCACAACATCAGGTTTTCATCCCTTTTCCCTTTCTTTTTAATTTTATTCATGTTTTTGTTCTTTGTTAGTCCTATTTGCATATTAGTCTTACATTGCAAACAATGTAAGGATTGTGTAAGGGGAGCACTTAGGCTTTTCTTTTCATTAGAATGTGTGTTTATAGGTTCTTTCTAAGGGTTAAAAGAGTATGTATATTATGAGCTAGAACTAAATTGAGTTTGAAAAGAGACATAGGTTTGATTGAACTAAATTCAATTGCAGCTTCTATAATGTGAGTTTTTGCTCCTAAGATCAAATCTTTCAATATTGTTGAGTGATATTCATCACGTGATTATGTAACTCTAGAACTTTCTTTAAATCTTGTTAAGACTACATTGATTCATATGAATGCATGAAAATGATGAATGCAAAAGAGAATGCACACTTTAAACCTAAACAACTAACCCAACAAATTTTTACCAATAGTGAGCCATTTTGATCTTAATTCTTAATTATTCCTTTTCTACCCTACCTCAAGATTAGTGGAGCGATCAGATACTTGTTTGATGGGTACTGTGTGATGGAGAATTCAAAGTGATGAAAGAAAAAGATAAATAAGCGAAGTACTAAAAGCATCAGAGCGTCAAAGTATTATAGGTTTACATATTTATGACTGCAAGTTTAAGTTTTGATTGCTCTACTAATTTCTTTGGAGTTTACCTTTTTCTTTCCACTTTGCCCCATACCATGTCCCTAAAGACCTTCTGACTTGTGATGCATTCTAAGTAGTGGAGATTAGATGGACAAGCAAACCTATGGTAGTGCATTTTTACTAAATTAATCCTCCGGTTCCTAACCCTAAAACACTTGAGAGTTTGAGAGATTGTCATGTGAGAATCTTTCAATTTAATATTTTTTATTTTCAATGATGTTTCTTATTGAGTTGAGTTCTAAGTTTGTTCAAGGAAAGTTTGCTCATGATATTTTATGATTTATGTTCTTTGCTTATGATATATGTATTATCTCGTACTTTTGGAAAGTAAAAAGAGTGAGATAAATTGTTAGCACAAAAGGAGCAAGAAAGGAAGTTAAAAGACCACCAAATGAAGATGAACTAGATTGGTACACAGCTCGTGTGAGTCATGAAAGCCCATGTAGTATTCTGATTAGCATGGAAAAATATGTCAAATTAATCCTAATGGTGCAAGGACTTCTCCAAACACTCCAAGGAGTCCAAACACTTCAGGATTAATGGATAAACATTAATGGATAATATTCCTAATCAGATTTGTAAGATGAAAAAAAAAAGAAAAAAAAGAGAGGATCTTGCATTTGGACATAGTTTAAAGACAAATTAGGAATCCAAATCCAAGAAAGATCTCAACTACCAGACCCCAATCTAAGAAGGACTTCAAGTCAAACTACAATTCCATAAGTTATTTTCTTCTAAATAAGTCTATAAAAACTTTTAACTGAGGAAAGTTTTAAATCATCTGTTCTTCAAGACTCAGTAAATGTATTCTAAATATCTTTATTTGTTTCCAATTTCATTATAAGCTACTAAATTCTCTTTTCCGATAAAAAGGAAGATTGAAGCCGTGGGATTGCATTGTAAGATTTGACTAGTTTTTCATTTTTATTTAATTATTTAATTCGTGTATCTTATGTTCTTCTATTATAATTAATTGTTCATGGTTATATGCTTTATTGATTAGGTGCACAACTAGTTGATTGAATTATATGACCAACAGCTAATTTAGGATAATCAGGTCCATAATTGCTTGATGATTCTAACATAGGTAGTGAATAGCAATTTATAATTTCTATGAAAACATGGCCTATATGAACCAAGCATGTGTGTTGCTTAGCTTCAGCTATTTCTGATTCTAAGAGCTCTTACTTGATGCGTGTCAAAAGCACCAATTAAAAATCTCTATTTTAACCAAGCTTTGTAGTTAGAGTGAATAGAGTTTGATCTCACGAAGTGTTGAGTTTAATCAATTTGTGCTAAATATAAATTCTAGTTTGAATGACAATAAAATAAAAAGGGGTTTTATCTTTTGAATTTCGAATGTAAACTAAATTAGAATCAAATAGACAAACAATTAACGCATAAAGCTTCCAATAAAACAAGGAGTTATCCATCCCCGATTTGAAGTTGATCATTGATCAAAGTTATTCAATCATTCATTCAAATATTCAACCTCAAATATCAACAAGCTCTATTATTCTGATTCTTTCCTTAGTTCGTCGTTAATTAAAACAGGCTCTTTGATTAATCTCTTGATATTAAACAATCTTAAATATGCTCTTAAGGTTTAATTTAACACTGATCTAAGAAATAGAAAGACAGTTGAAGCTAAACAACAAACACATAGGCTCGGTTTATTTAACTTAGTTTAATTGACTAGTTGCGCACCTAATCAATAGTTTCGTATAGCCATAACAAATATACTAGAAGAACATAAGATACTTTGAATTGAATAATTAAACTAAAATGAAGAACAAATCAAATCTTACAATGCAACCTAACAGCATCAATCCTCATTTTTATCAAAAAATAGAATTTAGCAGCTCATAATAAAAGTAAAAACAATAAATAAATTCTAGAAATGTTTACTGAGTATTGAAAAACAGATATCTAAAACTCTTCTAAGCTAAATGTATTTATAGACTAATTTAGAAGAGAAAAAATAACTTTGGAATTCTAGTTTAACTTGAAGTCATTCTTGGGTAGGAGATTTTGGTGGCTGGGATCTCTTATTGGATTAGGATTCCTAATCTATCTTGAAAATATGTCCAAATACAAGAAGATCCCCTTTGTTATTCCTCACACAAATCTGATTAGAAAGTTTATCCATTAATTCCTAAAGTGTTTGGACTCCTTGCATTGGTTGGAGAAGTCCTTGCACCATTAGGATTAATTTGACATATTTTTGCATGTTGATCAGAATATTACATAAGCTTTCATAACTCACACAACCCTGTGCCACGAACCAATTTGGCCCATCACTTGGAAGCTGCAATCACGGCGTTGTTGCGATTCCTTGTCCAAATTAAAGTGAAATTGAGGGTTTTGAAGCCTATAAAAGGGAAACTAGCTTGAGGACTTAGAACACACAAGGGTGCAAGGAAGTAAGAAGAGCAAGGATCGTTGAATCTTGAAGACCGACAACCTTCATAGCTTTCTCTATTTCTACTCCTTTACTTCTATTGTATTCTTTGATGTTTATTATTGTTGAACCCATGTTTACACTAAGTAGCATAGAGTAGTTTCCTTTCTAGAATTTACAACTAGAACTCAACATGCAGCTTGATATTATGTTATGTACGGATAGAAAAAAAAATGTCATGTATGAATTGCTTAGGTTTTGGCATGTGATTTATTTAGCTCATTCCATCCTTAATGCTTCTAATTGACTGGCCATCTTTTAGATTGAATTAGGAAACTTACTTGGAAAGGTAATTTAGGATAGCCTTGAATGAATTATCACTTGATTGAATTCAACACATGTTGCTGAGTTTGATTTGTGTTAGGATAGGAATATACTGACATATATGCCTTGTGTAGCCAAGTTAGATCCAATCTTAATAACTTGTTTAATTTAATTCACATAGGAATATAGTGAATTGATTAACTGAGATAATATTATAAGACATAGGAATATACTTATAGTTGATTAAGAACCCTAGGCTAATAATTCTTTGCCAAAACTAAGCAAGATAAGATAATAATGATTCAAGTGAAGTGTTAAGGGAAGTTGTAGTTCTAGGTTCATCTCTAGTTTAATCTTGTGTTAATTTGCTTTTTGTTTATCACTAGCTTATGATTAACCCAAAAATTCAGTTGTTTGAATAAAATTGGAATTGCTAATTTTATTACTTAGCATAATATTTGAAGCACTCTCAATTTTCACTAACACCATCTTTGGTGGATCTAAAGCAGTCATAATGTATAAAGGTATCAAATTAAGAACATGTTCAATTAATACTAACCTGGCCCCTTGGGACAAGTTTGGGAGACAACAAAGCTATATGCAACTGGATTTTAGCCACCATATTGACAAAGAGAGAACATTTCTTTCTATCAACAAGGGCAACCTAAGTAACTTACTAGAAGTAGCTGATGCAGAAAATTGGTAGCCTTCTTAATAACCTATATACATTGAGGCGAAGCATTAGAGCTTGTTATAAAGCAACCCTTTTGTCTATTGACCAACTGGCCAAAATTTACTTCATATGCATCTAAGACAACGGGTCCTCTTAACCACCTCACCAAGATGCGAGAAATAATATTCGAAGTAAAGTTGCATAAACTAATAGGTCGTAGGTCAAAGAATGAGTAAGGTGAATCTATCTTAGGTAATAACACTATTAAAATGCTATTCACAAATTTAGACAACTCACCCCCAGAGAAAAAGTATTGAACAGTTTGAATTACTTCCCTGAAAATGATATGCCAACAAGATGAGAAAAAATAACAATTAAAAGCCATCCAAGCCAGTTACACTATTATGGTCTAATTGAAAGACTGCCTCCTTTATTTCATCCCCCATTGGAAACTTGCTAAAGATCACATTATGTTCAGCTGTAACCAAAGAAGGAATACACTCAAGAAATTGCATATCAAGATGATTACCTGGTTCAGTAAAAAGGATGCAGGAAATGACTGACTGCTTCCTTTTCAATATTCTCCAAGATGTCTAAGCAAACACTAACAACATTTTTAATCTGATGAATAGTAAGGCAACTCCACTTAGCTTTCACTATAGCAAGGAAAATTTTTGTGCTTCGATCACCCTCCTGAAGCTATTTGATAGAGGTCTTTTGGCACTAAAACTCCTCCTCCATATTAAGATCATCCTTCAAAATTGTCTTAGCCCTATTAAGATCATCCTGAAAGGCTTCACCTATCAACTGACTGCTCCATTTATAACACAGTCTTCAGCATTTTTAACTCTATCTTGAATTCGCCTAAAAGTAGGTTTATTCCAACCACACAATGCTTTTTTCAACCTATTTAATTCAGCTCCTAGCACATACATAGGATTACCAACTAAGGATTCCTCCCAAGATTGTTGTACCATTGCCAGAAAGGATGAGTGACAACTCCAAATATTAAGGAAACGAAAAGTTTCCTTGTAAATAGACTGCAAAAATCTCACTTCAAGCTTTAAAGGATTATGATTTGAAAACTGCCTGTTGAACTGTTCACATGAAATTTACATAAGACCAATTGGTATTCATGAAGAAATGATCTAACCTTTTGAGGATCCGGGCCAAGCCTTCTCTCTTATTAGTTAAGTGAAAACAGAGCCCGAATAAGAAACTTCATGATGATCACAAACTGCTAAAGTACCCACAAAGTCCGAGGATGAATCTAAATTAAATCTTGATAATGAACCTGAAGCTTCGTCTTGATTGAGGACATAACTAAAATCATCCCAAACTAACCAACCACATTGCCAAACCAAATGGTTCATCTGCATCAAAGCCTTCCACAAATGCATACAGTACCTTATTACACTTTGCACCACCAAAGTGATGAAAACCATTGAAATCATTTGATTGAGCTTTACCTTTAACTTTATTTGTTGCTCTGAGTTTAACACAATCTCATAAGAAAAAGAATCATCCCAAAACAACCATAAATTATTACATACATTCAAAAGGGAATGTGAAAAGGCAAGATACTTAAAATCATCTATAGGAATTTTAAGTTCAAAAATAGCCACAAAAGAGCATTTATGTAATCTTTTCAATTTACGAAGTCTAAGCCTAGTTTTAACATTCCTTACCCTTCTAGCATTCCAATAATGTAAATTAATCATTGAGAAGTAGAAGGAGGAAAATTAACGTTATCCTTACCAGTATTGCTACCCATGGATGCTTTCACACGCTCTATTCCAGCACAAATTGAGCTAAGCAAAGTACCATCCGTGGTATAACTCAAAGGTTGACCACCAAATGCTTTTAGGCTGTTTAGAGAAAGATTTGAAGTATGGAACACTCTTTCCAAATCCTCCTTTGACATAATAGAAAAGTCATTTGTACCTTGAAAAGGACTCTCAAGATTAAGCTCGTCCAATTCCCCACGGCTAGGTTGAAGACTAGAATCCTCCTCTAAATACCCACTGCCCTCTTGCAAAACCTTGCTGTCATACTTATCGCCCCACTTACCTCTGATTTTTGCAAAGTGTCTTGAACATCTTGGACAATATCTTGACAAACCTTGCTGCCCGTACCGCCGACTTGGGGTTCTTGATTAGAGTCTTGACAATCTTGATCCTTAGTTGGACAAATATCAAAGATTTCATGCTCCTCACTACTCGAATTATCCACAAACTGCACACCTTCTAAATCTTGACTCAATCCAATCATCTTGTGATCTTTGTTGCCTCGGTCCTCTTGCAAACTGTTAAGAGGTACCTTATTTAAAAAACCTATATACCCCTCCAAATCATTTATATAATCAACTTGTTCTTTTCTAGCATCTAACTTCACTACATAAGGTATGCAGGTATATTTCTATCCTACATACGAATCAAATTCAAACAAGTGTGTAAATGAATTCAAATAAGTGTTATTTCATTAAAACTTAATCCTAATTTTCCTTCATCAAGGTTCCTTTAGTTTACCAATTCAATCTAAAAGATGATCAATCAATTAAAAGCATTAAGCAACAAATGAAATAAAAAATTTAAATACCAAACCTTAAAAATAAATATAAAATTTCAAGCTACATGTTGAGTTCAATTGTAATCCTAGAGAATCAATTAGTTCATGTTAACTAGTGTAGACATAAACTTAAATAAGTTCACCATCAAAGCAAATACAAGAAAAACTAAAAGAGAGTGAGAAGGTTGTCAATCTTCAATCTTCAATCATCCAAGCTCCTCTTGTCTTTTTCCACCCTTGACAGCTTCCTTTCCTCTAGAAAAAACTTAGCTCAATTGTGTGTTTGAGTCCTCAAATCATTCTTCTTTAAATATACTTCAAAACCTTCAATTTGAGTTTAATTTAGACTAGGAATTGGGAGAGTGCTGTTGTCATGCTTTCCTGATGCTGCAGCATAAAAAATTGAAGAAAGCATCATGTTGAACACCTAGGCACTGGAGGCCATTGTCTATGGTGGTAGCTTTCTGGTGCCTAGGGCCAACTAGCTCTGACTTGTTGCTGATTCATGTGTTTTTGGGTGTTGCAACACCTGTTGTGGCACTTGACGCATAGGAAATCTGTATTCCCATCCAATTTGACTTCAAAAAGGTCTGCTTTAAGCATTAAACCTTCCAAACACACAAACTAAGTTAAGAATGAATGAAACTCTTAATTAAAGGCTAAGTCTTAAGCATACTCAATTAGGATTCAAAATCCTAATACAATACATACTCACCTAAGCAAAAAATATACTAAAACTCAAGAACATAACCAATAATATTAATCAAAAGGATATGTAATAGGTCTATTTCAAAGATTTATCATACCCCCAAACTTAAGGTTTGCTAGCTCTCGAGCAAAAGTAAAACTAAACACAAACGTAGACGAATAGCCAAAGATGCCTCACACTAAAATAATGATATCCCCAACATGCTATCAAAAGTTTCACATAATCCTAAATTAATGTTAACCAAAGGTATCATCCAAATTCATGTTTCAAATCAAGAGCAAGCATCATTGTCAAATCAATTTCCAATGTGTGTGTGTGTATAGGATCTATAAGAAAAGGTATCATCCAAGTTTATATCTATGTAAAATCTAACTTTGTGCTCAAACCCCACTTCATATATTGTCCTACATTGCTTTGTTTGTTTTTTTTTTTTTTCTGCCCAACTCTTGTTACACCCCTAAACCTTATTTCTTTTTGCTATGAAAAGGGGGTGATCAAAAGGCACAATTGTATACATATGTTTATTACTAGAATGATCAACATGCCTAAGAGTAAGGATTCAAAACTGGAATTTTAAAAACGATGAGGCAAAAATTTTGTGGATATCCAATGAAAGGTAATATAGGCTCAATGGGATAGCTAAGGGTATAATATAAAACATGATAAGCTTAAAAAGGCTCAAATGGTCCAAAGATGACAATCATGTCCCTAACTTAGTTTTATCTACAATTTCACATCAAAATCAAACAAAGTATAAGGTTCTTGACTAACTAAACTTTCTAAACATAAACGGTCTTTAGATAAGGAACACAATCCCAAGAAAAAGATCAAGTTCATGAAAGTGTTGGGAATCACATCCGGCAATGCCACTAACTCAAGAAAAACAAGTATACCAATAACATCTTAGCTAACTAAACATAAGAAAGAAAAAAGTACACCAATAAAACCCTCTCCAAACTTAAGAAAAACATTATCCTCAATGTTAAAATATAAAAAGGAATAAGATAGAAAGAATCCCTGGTATTAAAGCAAGGTAGAAAGCTCACTAATACTCAGCCTTGTTGATAGGAGGTGAAAAATGATGTGCATGTAAAAAAATAAACAACACTTAGTGAGAAAACTCTCAATAAAAACTAAAACATAAATTAAAAATATATATATTTAGAAACTTGGGTTCCCCGCAAGAAGCGCTTGATTTAAAGTCGTCGGTTTGACTATTGAATGCTCCTAAACAAGCAGCTTCCCCCATAATAAGTGTCATATAGCCTTATATATGGGTCTTGATTCATGACGATATATGGAAGTACTTGGCACATGTGTTCAACAACGCTTGGCTTTGAAAAGCATGTTAGTATGTATAGAGATATGGCTAAGGATGGTGGCGGAGCACATGGGATACTCATAGATGTAAAACTTAGTGGCTAATTGAAACTCAAGAGGTTGTGGTTTTTCTTCAATGATCAAGTCTTGAGTTGCTTCCTCATTGTGAGAGTTTTCTTTAATAAGCAATTGAGGTTCAATAATTTGATCATCATGATTTTTTTCATGTGGTTCTTCTTCAAGGACCAAATTAAACTCAATAGGTTAGGCACTATGGATTTGCTCATGTGATTCATCTTTTATGAAGTGGAAATGGTTTGTCCTCTTTTAGATTCGTGAAAGCTACACCAGTTAGCCTATCAACCACTTTCATTGCCATTTCACACAAACCATTGTAAAGTATATGGAGTTAAAGCCATTTTGGTAGGTCGTGATTTGGACAAATTATCAACATTAGTTAAACCTCTCCCAAGCACCTTTAAATGATTCCGAGTCAAATTGCATGAAACATGTGAGGTTGAATTGATTAAACGTCTTCAGAGTACCTCAAAACAAACAAACAAAATAAAATTAAAAAGAAAAAAGAAAAAAGGAAAATTAAAAAGAAAATGTTTAAATTAAGATGAAGATTGCTTGGCATTAATATAAACTAAAACTACTAAAATAATTCCTGGTAGCGTCAAGCAAGATATAGTAAATCAAGTATCATTTAACAATTCCTGGTAGCATTAAGTAGGATATAGTAAATCAAGTATCGTTCCCACGAGGAATTACTACTATCAATCGTTAAATACTAAAATTACTCAACTTTAACTTTATCCAAACAAATGAAACCTTGAGATGAATAGCTAAATTAAACTAATGCAAGTAAACTTAATAATATAATAGAGAAAATCTAGAATTACAACTTCCCTAGTCAATGTACAAAATTATTAACCTAGGGTTCTTATTCAATTATAAGTATCTATGGAGTTGTTTTTAATAATATCTCACTTAACCAATTCACTATATTTCTATGAGAATTGAGTGAAGCAAGACTCATTAAGAATAGACCTAACTTGGCTATACAAGGTATGGAGGTATATTTGTATCCTACATACGAATCAAATTCAAACAAATATGTTAATGAATTCAAACAAGTGCTATTTCATTCAATGTTAAACCTAAATTTCCTTCACCAAGGTTTCTTTATTTTACCAATTCAATCTAAAAGATGGTCGATCAATTAGATGGATTAAGCAAATAATGAAATAAATAATTAAAATATCGAACCTTAAGCAATCAATAAATATAAAATCCAAGCTATATTTTAAGTTCAACTGTCATTCTAAAAAATAAATTAGTTCATGCTGTCTAGTATAGACATAAACTCAAATAAGTTCACCACTAAAGCAAATACAAGAAAAAATAAAAGAGAGCGAGGAATAAGAGAAAACTAGAATATTGTCAGTCTTCAATCTTCAATCATCCATGCTCCTCTTGCCTTCTTGAACCCTTGAAGACTTCATTTTCTCTAAAAAAACTTAGTTCAATTATGTGTTTGAGTTCCCAAGTCATTCCTCTTTAAATAGTCTTCAAAACCCTCAATTGGAGTTCAATTTGGACTAGGAATCGAGTTAGCACTGTGGCCTTGCTTTTCTGGTACCGTGGCATAGAAACTCGGAGAAAGCAACAAATTGGGCGCCTATATGCTACTTTTATGGTGCCTAGGTGCTAGAGTCCACTATCCCTAGAGCCAGCTTTTTGGCTTCTAGGTGCCAACTAGCTCTGACTTATTGCTGGTTCATGCATTTTTAGGCATAGCGACGCCCGTTTTTAGTGGCTGTGGCGCCCAACACATAAGAAATCCTTATATTCTCATCCAGTTTGACTTTAAAGAGTTCTCTTTTAAGCACTAAACCTTCAAAACACACAAACAAAATTAAGAATGAATGAAACTCTTAATTAAAGATTAAATCTTAAGCAAACTCAATTAGGATGTAACATCCTCATACAATATGAACTCAACTAAGCAAAAAGTCAAACTAAATGGTATAATTAAAAGGTAACATCTGAATAGCATACATTGGAGTCACAAAGTATCGCTTTCGATGATTTTTGAAAAAACTCGAAACATCCCTGCTAATCAATCAAACTAGCTAGATCAAAAAAACTTCTAAGAGATTAGTTTTTATTTTTTAGCTTTCGATACATATAATTATTTAAATAGCCAATATTCTTGGTTTGAAAATTTTAAATATTCTACTGCGTGTGCATAAAATGCATAACCCTCAATTTTCAACACAGTTCTCTCGACCCTACAGTAGGTCCCACCACACTGCATAAGCTTGAGCAAGCAACCACAAGTTCTTCTGCATAACACAAACCCAAATACTAGAAACCAATTCATCCGTAATATCAGAGGCAAGTGCGTTTGCCTTTTAACTCTAATTATCTAATGCTTATGCAAGCTTGAAATGGCTAGGCTAGTGGTTGGGACTTGGGAGATAGAATAGCCAACATTTCTCATATTCATCAATGCAGGAGCATGTTCTTTTACGGAAATTTACCATAGTTAAAGCAACATACAGCTAATGGGGATGCACATTACCTAGATATAAATGAGCTCTGAGTTCTCCCTTATCTTCAGTTTTTGCTTTGTATGTCTCTTTTGTTTTGAGAACTATACAGATATACATGAAAATTACATGATTTTATTTTATATCCCAAGAAAGAAACATAATATCAATATTATCTTCAAGGGAACTTCAGGAGTTGGGGTTTTCTTTCAAATTTTAGGTTTTATAACTTTTGTTGATGAGAGGAGAGACAGAGGGAGAGAGAAAGATGAGCTTGGTGGCACTGAGACCGCTTGAGAGAGGTGCCCCCACTGGAGCAAAGGGTTCGGACTGCCTCGGACTCACAGGGGCACACCAATGACACGATGCACTGGGCCAGGGCACGGTTCAGGTGATGGCAGGCTGATTCACGAGCTGGACCAGATGGGATCCGCTGGTGGCACTCGCACAACGCCTGGTGCAGCCGCTCGCATGTAGATTCTGATGGCATCCTTCTCATTCCCATTATGGTTGGAGAAAGCTATTGGATTTGGAGATCTACCGATCAAACAGCTTTCAAAATTCCCATTATGGTTGGTGAGAACAAAGTCAGTAACCGCCAAAAGTCTCTGGCCTCTGATCGGATAGTAAAAAGTGTCTGATTTTGTTCTTTCCTTCAATGGTACCAAATGATGAGCACATCTGTTGAACCAGAATCATCACATCAGTCAAACATCCCTAGTAGATTAGCCTTTTTTTTTCTTTTTTTTTTTTACAAAAATACTTAAATATTCTACATGTAAGAGTTAAGACCATGCTTCAGGGCCTCAGAAGGTTCTGTTCTCATCCAATCAGGACATATAATTAGCAGGAACACTTGTATTTCACAAACTGCTACAGCAGAAGAACAGTAATAACTAACTCTGATATATACTGATCATAACCAAAAAAAATAAAAATGAAAAGAATCATCTGACTAGGTAGGTTACTGTGTTTCCTATCAGAAATAGATTCACATTGTTAAAGCATCAAAAGAAATAGAGAGAGCCGAAAACAAGGAAAAATAACATTTGCATTTGATCCTTGTACCCCCCAAGAAGAACAAATAAAAAATGGTCTGACACTACTTTCTAAATTCGGCATAACTGATACTTTAGTGAATTCCAATAAAATCCCAACCACTGGTCCAATACAAGTAAAAAAGAAAAGAAAAGAAAATATATTAATATCATATGAACTAACGTCTCTGAAATACACCTTCCAAGATTATGCTTATTCACTGCAGAGACCAAACAAAACATTATACCCTGATCTGTTATATAAGTTATCAGAAATATGTAATGTCGTCACATATTATTACATAGTTCTAGTAGTATTTTTCTCTTAATAAATTCTTCAAGAAAACAAAAGGGCTTTCTCATAGCTAAAACATTTCTCCCACAATCACCTAGCATAGAGAGCTCACAGATCATCTCCAACAGCAATTGGACTCTAGATCCTACAGTATATACTTAAGATCAAGCACAATCCGGCAGTTTGAAAGAAGAAAACACTCCACCAAGTATGAATTTTCAATTAAATATTCAGGTGATATAATGGAAATAAAGCCAACAACAATCATGTAGTATAAGGGCAAAATTATTCTGACACATTTGACAGACATTGTTAACAACATAAGGAAAACTATCATACCATTGGTTTTTCTTCTTTTTTACAAAGAAAATGAAATCATATTAAGATATAAACAAAGTACAGAGAGAAGGAATTGTTGACCATGGCAACTTAATCACAAATGTATGTTCAACACATATAAAACCATAAAGTAACTCAAATATTTGTTCAGAGGTTCCCAACCATCCTTAAAAGAGATGGTCCTCAACCAACCCAAAAGGAAGCACAAACACCTTGCTTCGTCAGTCAATTTCTAGGACTGTCTTAGCACATCTTGATGTGTTATGGTTTATGAGCTTTATTACCTCATCATATTTGCCAATTCTTGTACTGAACATGAAGTGCTTTGCCCATCTTCTAAGCAAGTACTTCAATATGTTCCAACAACAATAACTCCAATAACCTGCTCCTCAACAACACAATGGTAGAAGTATAAGGTGGCATTCCTTAATCAATCATCACCTCAAAGTACATACATGCCTCTTCTAGATTACCTTTCTTCTTGCACAAACCATGAATCAAGACAGCGTATGTTGAAACAGAAGGATAAAATTCTTTCTTCCCCATGTCATTCCATACTTCTGTCGCCTATCAAATTTTCTTAGCCTAATCATCAATATGTGTACCATATTGTAAGTGTGCCAGTCAGGAAGTCAGTTGTGGTTCTCCATTCTATCCATCAACTAAGATCCCTATTAACCTCACAATTATCAGAATGATAAGCTTGTATTGTATTGAAACTCCATTCATCTGGTAGTGCTACTTTTGCTATCATTTCATCCAACAGTTCATAAGCTTCTTCCACCTTTTCCTTCTTACAAAAGTTTTTAATAATACAATTATAAGTAAAAAGATTTGGAAAGAGATCATGCACCCGCACCCTATCAAGAACTCTAACAGCTGAATGAATCTTTTACATCACAATATGGTCAATAAATATTGAGTAAGTAGAAGACTCCGGGTGAACTTTAATTGCCATCACCTCTCAAAATAACTTAGACGCTTCATCAACATTACCTCCTTTGCAGAGGGCCTCCAAAATATTATTATAAGGAAGCAAATCCAATGAACATATCCTTTCTTAAGCATTTCATCAAAACATTATGAGCACTGTTTGAATTACCAACATCACCCGACCCTTATTTTAAAATACTGTAAGTTTGACATTCTGCTTGTAACCACTCTTAAACTGAACTGAACTCAATTAAATCTTAAATCACAAACTAGTTGGCCGATTTGTAACCACTCTTAACTTCAAATAATTTTTTAGCATGCTCGACATGCTTCCTTTTTCATAAAATACAAAAGCTTATCAAAATCATGTATACGTTGCTTAATAGCAAATTCAACCATTCTAGTAAAAGCTCGAATTGCATCACCAGGCAAATTAGCTTTGCAACATGCTCTGAATATGAGCCAAAAAATTCACTTTTAATTTCACAACACCGAGAGTTAGATCATTTTCTATAGCAAATTGCTTATTACATCCCAATATATCGACCAAAATGTTATAGCTCTCAATACCTTGTTCAAAAACCATAAATGCGCTGAAAACCCGAGATTTTTGCATTATCTTCAAGACCTGCACAGCCAGATTTGGATAGAGAATGATTTGAGAGAGAGCTCCAAATCATGTTAGATAAAATCTCATTCGCAAGTTGTGGTAATAGTGATTCTGTGAGATGAGGGATGCTTAAAGAGTGGTGGGCTTTGTGTTTGTGTCTTGAACAATATGAATAAAAGAGACCCTGTATTCGAAATTTCGCAGACCACTCAATTGGTCTTACCTGGCATCAAACTAGAGACCTGAGAGCAAAGTCAGTTCTTCGTTCTTTCATCCACGGCCAACAGGAACAGAAACAATGGGAGCAACTGGATTTCGCGTTGAAGCAAAGATGTCGGTCTCTCTGGATTTATTCCACTTTTCTTTTTCCTTTTTTTTTTTTAAGATTTATTCCACTCTTTGGTTGTTTGCTTTGCCCCCCTTCTCCCCGTTTTTATCTCTCGTTCTCAATCTCGTTCTTCATCGTCTGATTTTTCTTTATACATTTTACCTGTTGTATTTTAGTGGATATGACCAAAATTATATCATGTGCCATCCATATTCATTTTGTTATATGTTCTCAATCTCATTCTTTATTGTCTGATTTTTCTTTTTCTTTTCTTTTTGCATTTTACCTCTTGTACTTTAATGGATATAATCTTTGATTAAAATGATATATTAAACCCTTATAATTTACAGGTAAAAAAAAAAACTTATAAATTAGAAATAAAAGAAAAGAAAAACATTAATCTTTCGTACAATTGACCAAAATTATATCATGTGCCACCCATATTCATTCTGTTATATTGTAACTTTTTACATTTCACAAGATATGATTTCAATTCTCTAAAACATTTTTACAAACAATAAACAATCTCATTTGTATGGGGAAGCATGCGCACAATCAAAAACACCATAAACTAGGCAAAGAAAGATAGATTCAAAATATTCATATACATATAGGGGAAAAAATAATTACATGATACCATTGGGGGAAGCATTGCGAGAAGCATGCGCACAATCAAAAACAACATAAACTAGGCAAAAAAAGATAGATTTAAAATATTCATATACATATAGGGGAAAAGATACTTATATTAAAATAAAAAGATAGTTAAACACTTGCTCACTACTTACACTCAAGATTTATTTTACAAGACTTCAAGAACTAGTTAAACACTCCAAAGAAAACTTTTAAGATAAAAACTTGCTACTACTCCTGAAGACCAGAGACTATATATAGACTTTTAAAAGCTAATACCCTTAAGATAAGGATGAATAAAGTAGTATTCTTTAGATAAGGCACATTTCTCTTGTCTAGGCACGTGTCCTGGATAAGGTGGAGTCGAACCACCATAAAGAAGGGAAAATTACTTTTGCACCGAAAGTGTTCTTCTTTTTGAAAAGTAAAATATTCTTTTTGGAAAGCAAATACTTTACTTTTTAAAAGTAGATCATGGATGGTCCCTTCTTTAATAAAATATTCAGCTCCTTCATTATCCGGATCTTGAGAATCTTGAAAATAAGCTGGATCATCCTGTCTGAACAATTGTCTTTAAGAATTTTTAATAATTCTTTCTGAACATCCTTTTCTAATGATGAGGCTAAAAAGCCTTTAATCATGTCTAAAACCTTTTTGTTTTCATTTAAATAAGGTTTTGAGGCTTGGAACTTTAATATTCCTAATTTTTGGAAATTGTTAAGATTTTCTTCAAAATTAGAAAAATTATCCTACCATTTTGATTTGGGTTCTTCTCATTAACCATGGGACTAACTGATTAATCCCAAAAGCTGAAGTAGAAAAGTCCTTCAAGATATATTCCCATTTTACTATCCATGAGATTTGATAGTATGTTGTAACCATGATGACTTTATCTTGAGGTTCTAGAGAATTATTATTCTCACAAAATTTCGTCCAGTATTGCTGAATGTATTTTGGAAGGGAGATAGAAAATAATCCCTATGAAAAGTACCATGTTTTAAACCATTGTGAAAAAGAATTAGGAGAGGGTTCCTCATTAAAAGTAAATCTAAGAAACCAACTATGTTTTCTTGCTTTATTCTCAAATAAAAACATATTTTCCCATGCAGCCATATAATCAAAATAATTATATAACCTAGGAAATATTTTCTTGTCTCTTAATTGTTTTTGGCAATAAAGATCCATATTCCATTTTTCAAGCTTCATAACATTATAAATTATGAGTTTAGAATAAGCTCATTCCGACTCAGTTCTAATCCAGGGCTTATGTAAAACGAATTCAGTATCCACAAGAAGTGCTAGCTCATAAGCCTGATCATTCAAGAATTTTTTGTCAGATTCCTCAATATTAGGAATTGAAACTTTTTTTTTTGCCGAAAAACTTGCTTGAGAAGATATAATCCCTTTTCCTTTAGGATCCCTGCAAAAGTTCTCTTATTAGAAAATCAGGAAATGAGTTAGTTTCTCCTTTTATAAATTCTATGTCAAACTCAAAAAAAGACAGAATTCCTTGCCATCTTGCAAATATTTGTTTAGATATTTTTAATATCTTTTAAAAGTATATCTTTAGCATATTTACAATCAATTCTTAATAAGCATTTTTATTTAACGGATCTGCCTCAAATTTAGTAATACACAAAACTGTAGATAACATTTTATTTTTTATCATGGAATAGTTCTGCTGACCCACTTTCCATGTTCCTGATGTGAATTTGACTATAGCTAAGTATTTATAAAATTCTTTTACATAGTTAAGACTCTTTAAAATTTTTTGCAATTGTTGTTTTTCCTCTAATTCATTAGGAAATTTATTATCAAATTGTAGCTCCATCAATTAGTATAATTGATTCTTTATAAATATTATGACCTAAAAAGTGAATAGCAGTTTGAAATATTTTTATCTTTTTTGCTGAAACTGCTAATCTTATTTTAGTAACAATATTCAAGAACATATGAAGATGTTTGAAATATTTTTCAATAGAAAAAAAAATACTAAAACATCATCAATGCAAACAACTATATATTCATGGTAAGAATTAAAAATGTCATTCACAATATTCTAAAATTCAAAAGGGGCATTTTTTAATTCAAATGCCATATCATTCTATTCATAATGTCCAAAAGACACTGTAAAAACAATTTTATATCTATCTTTTTCTGCTATTTGAATCTACCAATATCCAAATTTTATATCAAATTTAGAAATTACTTTAGCAGCGTACAGTCTATAAAGAATATCCTTTTTATAAAGAATTGGATATCTTATCCATCTTAGAGCTTTATTCAAATGTTTATAATTTATAACTAGTCTAGGAATTCCTCTTTCTAGTTTAGCAGCATTTTCAAGATAAAATGCTAGACAACTTCACGGACTATAACTTTTTCTAATAAGTCCCTTTTTTAACAATTTTTTTATTTCTTTTTTACAGATTTCTAAATGTCTTGACCCATTGTAATAGGTCTAGCTTTGGTAAGTATCTATTTTTCAGAAAAGTTAGGTTCATTAGGTAGTTCAATTATGTGTTGCTTCATATTCCAAAAAGCATTAGGAATTTCAGCATATATTATTTTTTAATTTCTTCTTGCAATTTTGAGGTCTTTAATTGTTCTTCAATTCTTTTGTATTATATTTCTTCTTTTAAAGACATTAGAAAGTTTTCTTCCCTTTTAATGGTATCTCTCATTAGATTTATTTCATGCATTCTAGGTTCCTCAACAAATTCAAATTTTACTTGTCTTCCTTTAATATTCGACTCTACTCCGGACTCATCTATTCTAGTGATAGGAAATAACATATTTAAAGAATGATTTCTTAGAATGATCCCTTGGGCTAATCCCTTCACTAGAACAAAAGGTAAAGGAAAATAGACTTTATTGTTACAAGCTGCTACATTTGACAACTTGTAATATAATATTTAGACGATTTTTACCTGCAGCATGAAGAATTTGAGTAGTTTTTTGACAAAATTTTGAAGGTACCAATCCTTCATTGTTATAATTTAAATCTGCTCCTGAATCTATTAGAGTTATTGATTGAAAACTAAATTTATTGTTCACTACAATTGTTACTTTAGTGAACCATTTTTGGGCTATTACTAATTCTATAGTATAAATCCATCCTTTTGGATCATTTAAGATATTAGTAGATCCTTCTTCAGGTTCCTGAATCATTATGCTTTTTCCTTTGTTTTCAGGTTTTTGTTCTTTTATTTCATTTGTGGATTCTTACATAAGATCTTGAAATTGATCTTCATCTGACTCTTCTAAAATTGAAACACTTTTTTTTAGAATTTTTAAAACTTTTTTTATTTCATTTATTTCTGATTTTAAATCAGCTATAGTTGATTCTTTTGAAGAACTATTAGCAGCTTTTACTCTTTCAATTATGTTTTTGAAAGAATAGAAATCATCTTTTATACTTTCTTTAATTCTTGAATTATTCTTTTCCCTAGAAGATATTTGAATAGAATTTTCTAGCTGTATTCTTCTCTCTTCCGAGTTTTGAATTTTATCTATTAAATCTAAAATTAGATTTGTTTTTCCCTTAGAAAGCACATTAATGCCAAGATTTAATCCTAGAGTTTTAAGGATGCATTCATCATAATCATTGTTAGAACAACAATGAAATTTTTCAGAATTTTCATACATGAAACTAGATTTCTCTTCTTCTGAGTTTGATTCTGACTTTTCTAAGGGTTTCTCTATTATAAAAGCAAAAGTTTCTTCTCTTTCTTCCTCATAATCTTCTAACAAAATCTGACACAAGGATCTTTTTTTTTAATCCTTTATCTATCTGAAGAGCATTTATCTTCTTCTTTACCCTACATTTATTTTGACAATGTCCTGGTTTGCCACATTTATAGCAGATAGGAACTTTTCTAAAATTAGTTTCCTTAGTTATAGGTTTTTTACTAGATTCTTGATAACCTATTTTAGTTATTTCCTCTTTCTTATAATGTTTTCTCTTGTGTGGCTCAGTAGAGAATCTTTTATTAAATTTTTGAGTCTTTTTAGATTGTTGACCATGGCAACTTAATCACAAATGTATGTTCAACAAATGTTAAACCATAAAGTAACTCAAATATTTGTCTAGAGGTTTCCAACCATCCTTAACAGAGATGGTCCTAAATCAACCCAAAAGGAAGCACAAACACCTTGCTTCGTCAGTCAATTTCTAGGACTATCTTTGCACATCTTGATGTCTTATGGTTTACGAGCTTTATTACCTCGTCATCTTTGCCAATTCTTGTACTGAACATGAAGTGCTTTGCCCATCTTCTAAGCAAGTATTTCAATATGATCCAACAACAATAACTCCAATAACCCCCTCAACAACACAATGGTAGAAGTATAAGGTGGTATTCCTTAATCAATAATCACCTCAAAGTACATACATACATCTTCTAGATTACCTTTCTTCTTACACAAACCATGAATCAAGACAGCGTATGTTGAAACAGAAGGATAAAATTCTTTCTTCCCCATGTCATTCCATACTTATGTCTCCTATCAAATCTTCTTAGCCTACTCATCAATGTGTACCATATTGTAAGTGTGCCAGTTAGGAAGTTGGTTATGGTTGCCCCTTCTATCCATCAACTTGGATCCTTATTAACCTCACAATTATCAAAATGATAAGCTTGTATTGTATTGAAACTCCATTCATCTGGTAGTGCTACTTTTGCTATCATTTCATCCAACAGTTCATAAAGCTTCTTCCACCTTTTCCTTCTTACAAAAGCTTTTAATAATACAATTATAAGTAAAAAGATTTGGAAAGAGATTATGCACCCGCACCCTATCAAGAACTCTAACAGATGAATGAATCTTTTACATCACAATATGGTCAATAAATATTGAGTAAGTAGAAGACTCCGGGTGAACTTTAATTGCTATCACCTCTCAAAATAACTTACCTCCTTTGTAGAGGGCCTCCAAAATATTATTACAAGGAAGCAAATCCAATGAACATATCCTTTCTTAAGCATTTCATCAAAACATTATGAGCACTGTTTGAATTACCAACATCACCCAACCCTTATTTTAAAATACTGTAAGTTTGATATTTAGCTTGTAACCACTCTTAAACTGAACTCAACTCAATTAAATCTTAAATCACAAACTAGTTGGGCTGATTTATAACCACTCTTAACTTCAAATAATTTTTTAGCATGCTTGACATGAATTTTTCATAAAAATACAAAAGCTTATCAAAATCATGTATACGTAGCTTAATAGAAAATTCAACCATTCTAGTAAAAGCTCGAATTGCATCACTAGGCAAATTAGCTTGGAAACATGCTCTGAATATGAGCCAAAAAATTTCACTTTTAATTTCACAACACTTAGAGTCTATCATTTTCTATAGCAAATTGCTTATTACATCCCAATATATCGACCAAAATGTGATAGCTCTCAATACCTTGTTCAAAAACCATAAATGTGCTGAAAACCCGAGATTTTTGCATAATCTTCAAGACCTACACAACCAGATTTGGGTTGAGAATGATTTGAGAGAGAGCTCCAAATCATGTTAGATAAAATCTCATTCACTAGGTGTGGTAATAGTGATTCTGTGAAATTAGGGATGCTTAAAGTCAGTACTTCGTTCTTTCATCCACGGTCAACAGGAACAGAAACAATGGGAGCAACTGGATTTCGCGTTGAAGCAAAGATGTCGGTCTCTCTGGATTTATTCCACTTTTTTTTTTTTTTTTTTTAAGATTTATTACACTCTTTGGTTATTTGCTTTGCCCTCTTCTTCCCGTTTTTATCTCTCGTTCTTCATCGTTTGATTTTTCTTTTTCTTTCTTTATACATTTTACCTGTTGTACTTTAGTGGATGTCATAATCTTTGATTAAAATGTTACATTAAACCCTTATAATTTAGAAGAAAAAAAAGAAGAAAAACATTCTAATTTTTTAAAACTTTTTCCTCTTAATTAAGATGGTACTCCATTTTTATTTTTTTTAAAAGGTGACAATTGTTTAAAACTGAAGTTTAATATGGAGAAACACTTGAAAGGAAGATTTATTAGTCTGATGCATATTACCTTAGTAATCTTGGACACAATGTATCCTCCACTTCATTTTGATAACCTTTTGTATTAAAGTGCGGTTGAAAGGGAAGCTAGCACAAACAAACAAGAAACAAAATACACATAACATATGCGAACAACTGTAATAGGATTCAGTAGCCTAGATCATAGAAATATAAAAGAAGAGTAAAAGAAAACTTACATTAATAAAACATATTCTTTATTACATGTACAAGGCACAGGTACAGAACACGTTCACAGGTACAAGCCCACTATTTGAAACTTTCACTCGTATTTTACAAAACACTCTTAAATACTAAAAGATATTATTTTCAAACTTCTGATATTCTAGGAACTTCAAAAACTTACGAAACAACATAGGGCAAAGGCCCTTAAATAATAATTCTAACATGATTGTCTAAAAGATAAGACTGAGAAAAGTAGATTCCGGGAAATAAGGCTCTTCCTTCTGTCTGGGCACATGTCTTGAATAGATTGGAGTCGGTCTGCCAGCTAGAAAGGGAATATTTACTTTTATAAAGTAAATCCTTTTCTTTTAAGAACTTTTTCTTCAAGCCACCGAAAGAATTATTTCTTTTGGAAAAGATGACTTTTGCTTTTTGAAAAGAAATTAGATTCCTTTACTTTTAGGAAAGTAAACTTTAACTTTTTGAAAAGAGAATTATTGATGAGATTCTTCATCCAAAAAATCTTCTGCTCCTTCGTCCAGAGGGTCTTGTGAGTCCTGGAAATAGGCTGGATCATCTTGACTTATCTCAGAACTATTATCTTCAAGAATTTTTAGAAGCTCTTTCTGAACATCATCTTTAGAAGAGGAGGCTAATAAGTCTTTCACCATATCAAGAACCTTTTTATTCTCATTAATATAAGGTTTTTGAGAAGAAGCTTTAGATTTTAAGATCCCTAGCTTTTGAAAATTATTAAGGTTCTCTTCAAAATTAGAGAAGTTGTCCCACCATTTAATTTGAGTTCTACGTATTAACCAACAGACTAGCTAATTAATCCCAAATGCAGAAGAAGAACATTCTTTTACAATATATTCGCATTTAACAATCCATGAGAGCTGATAATAAGTTGTAAACATAATAATTTTGTCTTGAGGATCCAAAAAATGATTATTCTCATAGAACCTTAACCAATAAAGATGAACATATTTTGGTAGGGATATATGAAATAATCCCCATGAAAAGTACCATGTTTTAAACCACTGAGGAAAAATAGTGGGAGAAGATTCTTCATTGAGGGTGAACCTAACAAACCAGTTGTGCTTTCTTGCTTTGTTTTCAAATAAAAGCAAGTTTTCCCATGCAGCCATATAATCAAAATAAGTATATAGCCGAGGAAATATTCTTGTAGCTTTGATTTGTTTTTGACGGTATAAATTCATACCCCATTCTTCTGGCTTCATCACTTTATAAATGATGATTTTGAATAAGCTCATTTTGACCCTGCTCGAATCCAGGGTTTATGTGAAATTGATTCTGTATCCACAAAAATATTTAAGTAGAATAAAATATTCCTGGGTTTCAATTCAGGAGGAAGATGATTATTGAGATAGAAAGGGGCTATCTCATATGGTGCTAAATTAACATACCTTTTTTCAATTGGTGCTATCTTTTTATAAGATAGTGAAATATATGGATATTTGAAATCCTTCGTATTACAATGAAGGGCTAATTCATAAGCCTGATCACATAAGAAATCTTTATCAATCTCCTCAGTATTAGGAGTGGGCAGGAGTATTAGTTTGAGAAGTCATAACGCATTTTTCTTTAAGATCCCTGCAAAAATTCTTTAGTTAGGAAGTCAGGCAAAGAATTATATTCACCTTTAATAAATTCTATATCAAATTCAAAAATAGAAAGGATTTCCTGCCATCTAGCAAATATTTGTTTAGATGCTATATTTTTAACATCTTTAAGAAGGATATCCTTAGCAGACTTGCAATCTATTCTTAATAAGAATTTTTTTATTTAATAGGTCATATTCAAATTTAGCGATGCACATGACAATAGATAATATTTCCTTTTTTATAGTAGAATGATTTTGTTGTGCACCTTTCCAAGTTCCTGAAGTAAATCTAACCAATTGCTCTTTATTAGCAATTTTTTGTTTAAGTAATCCTCCATATCCTATTTCGAAAGCATCTGTTTCAACTATTTTAAATGCATCTGGATGAGGAATACAAAGATATGGGAGTTCTTTTACTCTTTGTTTTATCCTTTTAATTGCTTCTGTAAAATCATTATTCCACTATGGATGATTTTTTTTTTAATCTTGCAAATAATAATTTGCAATCTAGGGCTAAATCCTTGTAAAATTCACCTACATAGTTTAGGCTTCCTAAGAATCTCTGTAGTTGTTGTTTTTCCCTTATTTCATTAGGTAACTTATCAGCAAATTGTATAGCTCTATCAATAGGTATAATAGAACCTTTATGAATATTGTGTCCTAAAAAATGAATAGCATTTTGAAATATTTTTACCTTCTTTGCAGAAACTGTTAATCCCGCCTTCATGACAGTGTTCAAGAATATATTGAGATGTTTAAAATATTTTTCAATAGAAGGAGAAAATACTAAAACATCATCAATATAAACAATTATGAATTCATGATAAGAATTAAAGATGTCATTCATAATATTTTGAAATTCAGATGGGGCATTTTTTAATCCAAATGGCATAACATTTCATTTATAATGCTTAAAAGGTACAGTAAAGGCAGTTTTGTACCTATCTTGCTCAGCTATTTGAATTTGCCAATATCCTGATTTCATATCAAATTTGAATAATATCTTAGCATCATAGAGTTTATTTAGCAGATCCTTTTTATTAGGAATTGGGTACCTAATCCATCTTAACGCTTTATTCAAAGGTTTGTAATTAATCACTAGCCTTAGGACTCCTCTTTCTAACTCAACTGCATTTTCAACATAAAATGCTGGGCAGCTCCAGGGACTGTAGCTTTTTCTAATTAATCCCTTTTTTAGTAACTCTTCAATTTCTGCTTTATAGATTTTTAAGTGCCTAGGACCCATAGCTATTGGTCTAGCCTTAGTAGCTATCTGTTTTTCTGAGAAATCGGGTTCATAAGGCAATTCTATTATGTGCTGTTTTCTATTCCAAAAGACATTAGGAATTTCAGCACATATAGTTTGTTCAATTTTATGTCGAAATGTATTAATTTCATCCTGAAGCTTAGAAGATTTCAATTGTTGCTCAATCCTATTGTATTTTATCTCTTCCTTTAGAGACATAAGAAAATTTTCTTGTCTTTTAAATGTATCTCTCATGAAATTGATTTCATACATTCGGAGTTCTTCTACAAATTCAAATTTAATTTGTCGACCTTTTACATGTGTAGAAAATAGTTTCCTAGAATCACTCCCTGGGCTAAGCCTTTGACTAGAACAAAGGGTAAAGGAAAACATACCTTGTTATTACAGACTGCCTCATTAGACAATTTGTAGTCTATAATTAGACGATTTTCATCCGTAGCATGGAGAATTTGGGTAGTTTTCTGAAAGTACTTGGATGGGACTAGTCCTTCATTAATACAATTCAAATCTGCTTCTGAATCTATTAAGGCAATAGACTGAAAACTGAATTCATTATTCACAACTATAGTTATTTTAGTAAACCATTTTTATGCTATAACTAAGTCTATAGCACAGATCCATCCTTCTGGATCATTGAAGATGTTTACAGTTCCTTCTTCAGGTTCCTGTATCATTATACCTTTTCCACTATTTTCAGGTTCTGGATTTTTTGTTTCTTTTGATGATTCCCATAGAAGATCTTGGAACTGATCTTCATCTGATTCTTCAAGATTAGAAACTCTCTGCTTTAGAGTTCTTACTTCTTCTTTTATTTCATTAATTTCTGATTTTAAATCAGCAATAGTTGGTTCCTTTGATAAGAGGTAACAATTTTTACTCTTTCAATGATATTTTTAAACGAATAAGAATCATCATTTATACTTCTTTTTATTACTGAATTTTTACCCTTGTTAGATATCTGAATATAGTTTTCTAACTGTATTCTTCTTTCTTCAGGGTCTGCAATTTTGCTTATTAAGTCTAAAATTAGGCTTTCTTCTTTTGACAAGGCATTTATACTAAGGTTGTTTAATCCTATAGTTTTTGGGATACATTCATCACAGTCATTATCAGAATAACATTTTTCAAAATTTTCAGATTGTTCTGACTCAAAGTTATATTCATTTTTTGACTCTTCTAGACTTGAATCTGATTTATACTGCTCTATTATAAAAGCATTCAATTGTTCCTTCTCTTTGTCAGAATCTTCTAATAAGATTTGACATAAGGATTTCTTTGAACCTTCATCAAATTGAAGAGCATTTATTTTCTTTTTAACCCTGTATTTATTTTGGTAGTGACCTGGTTTTCCACATTTATAGCATATAGGAACCTTTTTATAATTAGTTTCCTTGACTAAGGGTTTCTTACTGGATTCATAATAACCAGTCTTTGTATTTTCATTCTTTTTATATTGTTTTCTCTTATAAGGCTTATTAGAGAATTTCTTTTGAAATTTATGAGTCTTTTTAGACTTCTTAAATTGACTACTTGTGGGATATCCAAATTGTTCACAAAAGTTTCCTAAAGCTGTTTTCCCACTTAATTTTTCTTTGTCAATTTGTTGTTTTAGCCTAATATCATTACATAATGATATCCCTTCTGATACAACCTCTGAAGCTAACTCTCTATAAGTATAGTTACTGTATGGTATATTACCACCATGCTTATCTTTTAGTTTGTTTCATATTTTATTAACAAATAGAGTTGGGAGACCTGCTAAGAACTTTTCTTTCCAATAGTCAGCTTTACTGTCTGGTCTCTGATAAACTCTAGATAAAAACACATCTTTATACCACTGAAAGTGAGATAGATCTGGACACCTAAGATTAATCAGTTGTTCATGTGATCTATCTAACATAAGCATATTAGCTCCTACAAAATGGTTTATAATTGTATAAATTAATGTGTTAATTATATCAGTTATCAGATTTCCATTTTCTTGATTTACAGAATTTAAGATCTCTTGTTTAGAGATGTCTGAAAGATGGAAATCCCACCATCCTAAAAGTTTTCCTGCAAAACCACTGATTATAGCTAAGGCTATTTTCCTATCAATGTTACCATTGGACCTACATGCTACAACATATATTAGCATATGTTTAGTTGTTTGGAGAATTTGGTATTCTGCTAGACCATCAATGTTCCATTCTACTATAGACTTACCATCAAACTGGACCCTATCTTGAATGGCATTATCTTTGTACTGAAGATCTAAAAGTGAGGGTCTTGGGTAGTGCATTTTAGATGGGGCAGTTGGAGTTGTCTTGATTGGATCCTAGATTTATCATTTATCCTAGATTCTTTTCTGAATTTTAGATTGACTTCAGGGGGGAGGTTTCATCATGATTGGATCTATCTTAGCAGATTCTTTTCTAGAAGATCCTGATGCCTGAGGGATTATTTGTTGAGAAGATTTTTCTTGAATTAGAAAATTTTCCATCATTGAGGATTGTTTTCCTAAGGATTGAAGAAATAAATTTGTATAATTATTTTGGTTTGATATTTCAACCAAGGCACTTGACGTAGATGCTTCTTTTGGTATAGCTGAATAAGGATTAGCTATTATTTCACCTTTAGATTTTTTAATTGAAAGTGTTGACTTTGGGGGATGAACTGCTGCTATATTCAAGAAAAAAGTGATGACCAATGTGTGTAAGGTGGAAAAGGAAGTGTTCCCTTTTGTTTTTAAGTAATATTTGTGAGAACTTGAAAATCAAAGGAAGCTTGGTATTTGTGCTTAATTTCCTATGATGAATCCTTGAACATTAAGTTTACATGCTATACTAATTTCTTTGGTTTTTAACCTTTTCTTTACCTTTTTCTTACTACCCTTTTAGCCTAGCCCCATTGCAACCATGAATAAAGACCTTTTGATTCGTGTTATGCATGTGATACTTTGGTAGTGGAGATGAGATTGAAGAGCAAGCTTATGCTAGATCATAACATTGAATTTAAACACTTGAGTGTTGGAGTGTATCCCTCTCTGGATTTATTCCACTTTTGTTTTTTTCCTTTTTTTTTTTAAATATTTATTCCACTCTTTGGTTATTTGCTTTGCCCCTCTTCTCCCCGTTTTTATCTCTCGTTCTCAATCTCATTCTTCATCGTTTGATTTTTCTTTTTCTTTCTTTAGTGGATATCATAATCTTTGATTAAAATGTTACATTAAACCCCTATAATTTGGAAGGAAAAAAAAAAAAAAAAAAAGCATTCTAAGTTTTTAAAACTTTTTCCTCTTAATTAAGATGGTACTCCATTTTTATTTTTTTTTAAAAGGTGACAACGGTTTAAAATTGAAGTTTAATATGGAGAAACACTTGAAAGGAAGATTTATTAGTCTGATGCATATTACCTTAGTAATCTTGGACACAATGTATTGTTAGGGGGTTACATTATGGTATGATCCTCCACTTCATTTTGATAACCTTTTGTATTAAAGTGCAGTTGAAGTATGTTTTGTTATATAATTTCCTTATTTATATTATGTTGTACTAAAAATAAAACTTTACATACCATTAAGAATAAATAAGTCATGTCATAACTTGTACTACATCATTAAGTGTTGGCTAAAGAATGATAAACTAAATGGGCTGAATAATTTGACTGATTAAGATCCCATTTTTTGAATGATAAGAACAAAGCAGATAAATGATCTTAAAGAAGTAAGCACAAGACACAAATAATTAGCAGATAAACAAGTATGATAGATAATTGATAATAGTAAAGAATGGGGGATAAAGAGATCTAACACAATGATATTTATACTTGTCACTAAAACCCTTGGCTATATCCACTCTCCAATCAACTCTTCTGAATTTTCACAAAATTCTAGGGATCAGTAAGCTAAATAAACTCAAAAGGCTCAGCAACGTTCATAATTAAATTTCAAGGCTCAATAACCTAATTGAATTGTAGGACTTAACCAAATTTTTGTAACTGAATTATAAGGATTGGTAACCTAGTTAAATTAACGAAGTCAGTCATAACCAACAAGTTCTTTAAAACTTGACACAAGCATAACTATAAGCTCTAAGTTTTCACTTACGATTTCTTCACAAATATAAAGATAGGTGTTATTGCAATTTTGCTCAATCACTCAAATACAAAGTGTTTTTGCAAATATTAAAGTTTAAAACTTTGTTGAGTGAGTTGATAGAGAGGAAAAGATATGAAAAGTTTAGTCCTTCTTTGTTGTAGGAGATTTGAAAGTCTTTGAGTTTGAGAACTAATCTTTTGAGAACTTCCAAAATGATGGTAGTAAAAATTCATCTTTACTATCTTTCTTGTCACACCCCTCACGGAGGCATGACTGCTCGGAACTAAAGTATAAAATAATGGTATCTTTCATAAGATTAATTTCATGAATTCGAGGTTCTTCAACAAATTCAAATTTAATTTGTCTACCCTTTATCATAGTTTCTACCCCTGATTCATCTATCCTAGAAATAGGGAATGACATATGTAGAAAATGGTTTCCTAAGATTACTCCTTGAGTTAGGCCTTTAACTAATACCAAGGGTATAGGAAAGCAAACCTTGTTATTGTAGACTGCGGCATTAGACAATTTATAGTCTATAATTAGTCGATTCCCATCTACAGCATGAAGTATATGAGTTGTTTTCTGGAAATACTTGGATGAAACTAAACCTTCATTGATGCAATTCAAATATGCTCCTGAATCAATTAAGGCTAAAGACTGAAAACTGAATTCATTATTCACAATTATGGTTATTTTAGTAAACCATTTTTGTGCTATAATTAAATCTACCGCACAAATCCATCATTCTGGATCATTAAGAATGTTTACAGTTCCTTCCTCATGTTCTTGTATCATTATAC
This sequence comes from Quillaja saponaria, assembly GCA_029379385.1. Taxonomy (NCBI): domain Eukaryota; kingdom Viridiplantae; phylum Streptophyta; class Magnoliopsida; order Fabales; family Quillajaceae; genus Quillaja; species Quillaja saponaria. The sequence goes on along the minus strand of CM055613.1, from coordinate 21,531,319 downwards.
ATTTCCCTTTTTCAGGTTCTGGATTTTTTGTTTCTTTTGATGTTTCCCATAAAAAGATCCTGGAACTGATCTTCATTAGATTCTTCTAGAATATAAACTCTTTATTTTAGAGTTTTTACTTCTTCTTTAATTTCATTAATTTTTGATTTTAAATCAGCAATAGTTGGTTCTTTTGCTGAAGAGTTAATAGTTTTTACTCTTTCAATTATATTCTTAAAAGAATAAGAATCATCTTTTATACTTCCTTTTATATCTGACCTTTTACCCTTGTTTGATAGTTGAATATAGTTTTCTTACTATTTCGTTCCTCAGAGTCTGGAATTTTATCAATAAGGTCTTAAATTAGACTTTCTAGTTTAGACAAGACATTTATGCTGACATTGTTTAATCCTATGGTTTTTAGGATACATTTATCACAATCATTGTTAGAGCAACATTTTGACTTTTCAAACTGTTCTGTCTCAAAATTAGATTCTCCTTCTGAATCTTCTAGACTCGAGTCTGATTTATACTATTCTATTATAAAAACATTCATTTGTTCATTTTCTTTGTCAGAATCTTCTAATAAGATTTGACATAAAGATTTCTTTAAACCTTCATCGATCTGAAGAGCATTAATTTTCTTTTTAACTTTACATTTATTCTAGAAATGGCCTGATTTTCCACACTTATAACAAATAGGAACCTCTTTATAATTAGCTTCCTTTGATACAGGTTTTTTATATGATTCGTAATAATCTGCTTTTACCTTATCATTCCTTTTGTATTGTTTTCTGTTATATTGTTTATTAGAGAATTTCTTTTGAAATTTATGAGTTTTTTTAGACTGCTTGAATTGACTACTTGAGGGGTATCCAAATTGTTCATAGAAATTTTCTAAGGCTTTTTTCCCACTTAATTTCTCTTTATCAATATGTCGTTTTAGCCTTATATCGTTACATAACAATATTCCTTCTGAAATAACTTTTGAAGCTAATTCTCCATAAGTGTAGTTGCTATAGGGTATATTACCACCATGTTTATCTTTTAGTTTGTTTCTTATTTTACCAGCAAACAGAGTTAGGAGACTTACTAAAAACTTTTCTTTCCAAAAGTCAGGTTGACTATATGGTCTCTGATAAACTCTAAACAAGAACACATCTTTATACCACTAGAAGTGAGATAAATCTGGACACTTCATATTAATTAGTTGTTCATGTGATCTATCTAACCTAAGCATATTAGCTCCTACAAAGTGGTTTATAATAGTATAGATCAAAGTATTAACTATATCAGTTATTAAATTTCCATTTTCTTGTTTTACAGAATTTAAAATCTGTTGTTTAGATAGATCTGAAAGGTGGAAATCCCATCATCCTAATAGTTGACCTGTAAACCCACTAATTATGGCTAAGGCTATTTCCCTACTAGTATTGCCATTAGATCTACATGTTACAACATACATAAGCATGTGTTTGGTTGTTTGAAGAATTTGATATTCTACTAAATCGTCTATCTTCCATTCAACTATGGACTTGCCATCAAACTGGACCATATAGCATTGATATTCTGCTAAACCGTCTATCTTCTATAAAGTTGTATAGAACCATTTATGTTTAATGGTGAATGGGTGTAATGACTCTCTAGAGGATAACATGCATACGTTGTATCCCATTTCAGAGGGTGTAATTAGTCGTAGGATTACCATATATTTAGGTCAAGCTGAATAACGAACACTAATCACATAATAACCGCTATTTTTACTACTCATGTTAATTAATCATGCAAAGACATTAATCAACTAATTAGCATTTATATGTATCAAACTATCATGCATACATCATAACAAACTAAAACACATAATCATTAAGTAATTAACCAAGAAACATTAAGCCATGCATGTGTGTATAACATCAAATTTCCTCTTAAAAACATATTCTCATAATAGCTTCATAAGTCAAGGTTACATACCTCTTGCAATTGAACAGAAACTTAAGCTAGCATCATCATTACTTGAAAAGAAAATATTTTGTTCATTGTATGAAATTTAGAGAGCAAAGAAGAAGAAAAGTGCATGTAAAAGGACTCCTAAATTAGACCTAAAGCTCCCAATTTAAAAAGTATAGAGGTAGCAAGGACTTTTAAACAAGAAGGAAAATTTTTTCCTACTTAATAGCTAATTCCTTATTAGACCAGAATTGCACTTCCTATTGTATTTAAAATTTGAATATTCTGATATGATCTTCTTTCAATCCTAATCCCAATAGGATTCCTTGTCAAAGTTGGATTCCTCTTGTGAGTTGGATCTACATCTTGTTTCAATCCTAATCACAACAGGATTCCTTGCCAAAGTTGGATTCCTCATGTAGAGATCCTTATGGCACTAGGATTCCTAGTCCAATTACAATTTGCGCGTCATCAACTCATGGACTGACTCAATGTACCCATTCTAGTCCTTATCTCCATTATATGTTCAAATGCTCCATTTAGCTTCATTTTACTTTTTATGTCTCCAAAGCTGTTAAACACAAAACAAGATAAGTAAACTAAGGTAAGACAAAAAAATATGCATAAAAGACTAAGAATAGGGTACTTAAAAGATAGAACAATATGAGTGTATCACTTAAGCAAACCACATGAAACTCATTTAAGTGTTTGTGAGGATCTTCCTCTACAAGACCACAAAAAGTTGACAAAAGATGGTTTAGACCAGATTTCAATTCAAAAGCAACATCTAAAGTAGGATATTTAATGCAAGGCTACTTTTGGTTTAGATTAGGAGCCACCAACTCCTTTGAGTTCGTTTTGCTTTGTTAGCCATGCTTTCAGATTCTGATGAACTAGATGAGTAGGTTGATGGTGCTAAGGATGATGAGACCGCTCCAGCTTTAATGGATTTTCTTATTTGTTGGAGTCTAAAAGTAGAATCTTCGCTGCTCATACAAACCAGTAAAATATAAGAAGAGACAAAAAAATAACTTATATTAAGTCAACAAATCAATTAAAAGTTTACTCCTTGGCAACGGGGCTAAAATTTGATGTGTGTCAAAAGCACCAATTAAAATTCTCTTCCTTAACCTAGCTTTGTAGACAGGGTGAATAGAGGTCAATCTCACAAAGAGTTGAGGTTAATCAGTTTGTCCTAAATAAATATTCTAATAACAATAAAATAAAAAGGGGTTTTATTTCTTGAATTTCGAAAGTAGCTTTTCATAAATCAAATAGGAAAACAATTAATAGAGAAAGCTTCAAACAAAAAGAGAGTTATCCACATATTTGACATTGATCAAAGATCACAATTATTCAATTAAATATATAGCCTAGAATATCAACAAGCTCTGATATTCTAAATCTTTCCTTAGTTCATTGTTAACCAAAACAAGCTCTTCAATGAATCTCTTTCCATTAAACAACCTTAAATAAGCTCCTAAGATTTAATTTAACAACAATTTTGAGAATTAGAAAGATAGCTTAAGCTAAGCAACAAAAACATACACTCGATTCATTTAACTTAGTCCATGTTCTTCATGGCAATTGCCAGCTACTATTTTGATAGGTGTTTAATATGTCTTAATGTCATTGAGTCCTATTGGTTGTTTTGTGTATGATTTTGCGCTAATGAACTTATAAATGTTTATTTTATGATTTTAGGTGTTTTATTGAAGTGAATGAACATTTGTTAGATAAATGGGTCACATTTAGCACAAAATGAGTACAAGAGGAAGTCAAAAGAGCACTAAATGAAGATGGGCTAGATTGGTGCATGGTCCGGGACTTGTGAGTCATGAAAGACCTTTAATATTCTGCAAGAATTAATCTTTAACCACTCCATAGAATCCAAACACTTTAGGAATTAATGGATATATATATATTTAAGGATATATACATTAATGGATAAACTTCCTAATCAGATTTGTAGGAGGAATACAAGTTGATCTTGTATTTGGATGTACTTTGAAGACAAATTAGGAATTCTAATTCAAGATGAGTCCCAGCTAACCAAAGATTTCAATCCAAGAAGGACTTCAAGTTAGATTAGAATTGCAGAATTCTTTTCTCTTCTAATTAGCCTATAAATACAACTAGCTTAGGAGTTTTCTGATATCAATTATTCAAGACTTAAAAATGTTCTTTTAGAATTTCTTTATTGTTTTCACTTTTGTTGTGAGTTACTGAATTCCATTTTACCGATAAAAAGGAGGATTGAAGATTTGTGATTGTGTTAAGATCCGATTTGTTCTTCATTTTAGTTTAATTATTCAATTCAGATATCTTTTGTTTTTCTATTATATTTGTCATGGTTGTATGTTCTATTGATTTAGGTGCACAACTAATTGATTAGACTATATTACCCATTGGTAATTTAGGAGAATCAAGTCCATAATTGCTTGATGATTCAAACATATGTAGAGAATAGTAGTTTATAATGGCTATAATGAAAATGGACTAAGTTAAATAAGCTGAACTTTTGTGTTTATTGCTTAGCTTCGGCTATCTTTCCAATTCTTAAAGTTGTTAAATTAAATCTTAAGAGCTTATTTAAGGTTGTTTAATAGCAAGAGAATTGAAGAGATTGTTTTGATTAATGACGAACTAAGGATCAGAATATAGCATGTTGATATTCTAGGCTGAGTATTTGAATGTATAATTGAATAATTGTGATCAATGATCAACGTCAAATCCCCACGGTGAATATCTCTCTTCTTGTCAATAGTTTTCTCTATTAATTGTTTGCATATCTGATTTTACTTTCAAAATGTAAACCCTTTTTATTTTATTGTCATAAGAATTTATATTTTGCACAAATTGGTTAAATTCAACTCTTCGTGTGATTGACCTCTATTTACCATAACTACAAATCTAGGTTAAAGTCAAGAATTTAATTGGTGTTTTAAACATGCATCATATTCGCTACCTATGTTAGAAGCATCAAGCATTTACCTAATTGACCTAAACTAGAAACAGGTAATATAGTTTAATCAATTAGTTGTGCACCTAATCAATAAAACATACAACCATGACAATTATAATATAAGAACATAAGACATCTGAACTGAATCATGAAATTAAAATGAAGAGCAAATCAGATCTTACAACATAATCCCACGGTTTCAATCCTTTTATTGAAAAAGAGAATTTAGCAACTCATAATAAAAGCAAAAACCATAAAGAAGTTTTAAAAACGTTTAAACTCATAATAAAAGCAAAAACCATAAAGAAGTTTTAAAAACGTTTAAACTCATAATAAAAGCAAAAACCATAAAGAAGTTTTAAAAACGTTTATTGAGTATTGAAAAATTGGTGATCTAAAACTCTCCTAAGCTAAGAGTATTTATAAACTAACTGAGATCTTTTCAAATTAGAATTCCTAATCTATCTTGAAAATATGTCCAAATACAAGATCATCTTGTTTTTCTCATACAAATCTTATTAGGAAGTTTATCTTCTTCTTTTTTCTTTTTTCTTTTTTTTAACCTAAGCTTAGCTAACCTGGGTCAGTTCTTAAAATTTTATTAATGAAAACAAAATACAAAAACTTGGCATGAGTCTAGTCATAACCAATGAAAAAACGGAAATCTTGAAAACTAAAAACTTGGGATACTATCTCATTACAATGAGAAATGGTAACATGAAGAGCTTGCATCAAATGAAGCAAATCCTTAAATTTACTATGAAGTTTCCACAAAGGATTTTTAGAAGATAACACATAAAACACAAGTGTAAGAGAGTCAGAGTTAATAATAATATTAGAAATACCTGCAGCCTCACACAAGTTCAAACCCTCTAATAGAGCTTCAAATTCAGCCTTCATATTAGATTGGAAACCCAGATAAGAAGTATAAGCAAAAATTAAATTACCATCATCATCACGAAGGACACCTCTAGTAGCTGCCTCCCCTGGGTTACCTCGAGCACAACCATCACAATTCAGCTTAAAATGAGATGGCCTGCCAATGTAAAATCCTCACCTTGTTCAAGTATAGAGACTTAGGTAGGCAAATTGGAAGAAAATGAAGTTGATACTTATCCTTCCACTTCACCTTAAGTTTACCCTTAATAGAATTAACAATTATCTGAAGCATCTGCATAACTTGAAAATAACACAAGAAGAAGACATAGGAATATTATCATATTCTTTAGCATTCCTAGCCTTCCAAATTTCCCATATCACAAAACAAGGAGTAATAGCTCTAATAATACCTGTAAAAGATGGAATACTTGGAGTCCACCAGGCAAAAAATAAAGTATGTATAGTGTCAAGAGCAGGGGTAAAATCAAAACAATAACCAAATACAACCAAACCTCCTTTGCAAGCTTAATACAACAATGACAACAAGACACAAGATCTGAGGTGTGTTAAATCCTCCATTGCAAGCTTAATACAACAATGACAACGGGACACAAAAGAGATCTGAAACCTCCACAGAAAACTATCCAAGGCCAAAAAACCAAATCAAAGCTTCCAAACAAAGATAGAAATATTACTGGGCAGAATTGGATGCTAAACAAGCCCAAAGAATGGATGCAAAGTACCATGATTTAGGACAAGATTCCAAGCAGAAGAAGTTGTAAAACATCCCGTCTTCTCTATAGTCCAAACCAAGGTATCCACCTCTTCATGTGGAAACTACACATTAGACAATAATGGTGTAACCAAAGCCAAAATAATGACCTTGTCTTCTGCTGATAAAGTAACAATGTTTGGAAGATTCTAATTCATATAAGGGCGAGGGACCTCTTGAACAAGAAGGTGATTTGGGCCTCGATCACACCAATTATAAAATCAAAAATTCAGGGATGGGTGACTACGAATTTGAGTGATAAAAGAAAAGAAAGAACAAATACAGCCTTGAATGATACGGAATCCTCTGCCACAATCAATACTACAAGGTTGATTTGCCACTGTAACACCCCTAAAAACTTAACCTAGTTTAATTAGACTAAATAGGTATTAATTTCAGTTAAGCATATAATTAGTCTAATTTATGCATTCGGTAGGAATTTTCATGCATTCATTCTATGCATTTAATTTAGGAAATTTTTCCTAAATTTCCTAATATGGAAATAGTGACATCATCATGACATCATCATTCTAGTTATGGAAAATATGTTACAATGGAACTACTTAGTTAAGGAGTAGTTAGAATGAAACAAGAAAAGAACTAAACTAGGAAGAATTAGCCAACCAAAACGTGGGGAAGAAGTAAGGAGGGTGTGAATGCATTAATTAAATTTACTTAGGTGTAAAGTTTCATTAAATGCAAGGGGTGAGGTGTAAAACCATGTGGTAATAGGTGTAAAGTTTCATTAAATGCAAGAGGTGAGGTGTAAAGACATGTGACAATAGGTGGCATACGAAGCGTTAGCAAACTAGGAGAAAACTAGAAGAAGAAAGACATGTGTAAAGGAAGGTAGCAACTTGGAAGAATATTAGTGGAGAATAAAAGGTAGGAATGATTAACACCAATTAATGAAGAAGCTAAAGGACTTGAAGTCGGTTACGTATCCTTAAAACACATACACACGCACTTCTTTATGACCGTAAACCTACACCCAAAAGAAGAAACAAACCTTAAACATAGACACACACCAAAAGAAGCAAACCGTAACATCTTTGGAAGAAAGAACAAAACCGTAGACTAAAAGAAAGAAAAGGGAAAAACATAGATCCAAGAAAGAAAAGGAAAAACGTAAACTAGAGGAGGAGAAAACCAAATCATAGGAAGGAGAAAAGAAAAGGAAAACCGAAACAAGAAAAAAGAAGAGGTGTAGGACAGAAAGAGAGAAAAGTAAAAGACAAAGGGTATTAGGTAAGTGTTCATACATATCCTTATCTATCTCATCTTGTTTCATTGATTCTTCCATATTCCTATGATTTTCTCATGAACCTTCATGGATATGAAATGAATGTGAAATGAAAATGATTCCCTTTGTGGAAAGTTTAAAGGAAAGGACTAATAATTCTAATAACTTGTTTTGAGTTCTTGTTGGCTGAAGTTCACCAAGTATCCCAAAAGAAGGATACTCGAGCCATAATAAGGATCATATTATTGAGAAGTGGTGCTATGTATACGAGAGGTTAGTATCCATGGTACATCGAAGTCCTTCTAAGGCAGCCTCGAGTTTGCATGAATGGTCAAGAATAGTTATTAAGGAGTGGATAACAAAAATAAAATATTAAAGTTTGCATTTGCATATTCCTAGATTTTAAAACTGCTATCAAGATATTCCCCTTTGCTATGTATAAATGGTTGTTGAGGTTCAACTCACTTTTATTTCATCTTGATGTGCAGGATAACTAGTTTCTAAGGAGGTGTTTATTGTGTAGACTTTTCCTGTGTTTGTTAGTTCCTTGGAGGATGGTATTGTATATGTTACCAAGGGATAGCAAATAGTGGACTGGTGGTCTGAAGAGGGAAATGAGAATAGCCCTCTTATAGCCTTATGTGTAGTTCCACTTACCACTTAAGTGGAATAATGGCCGAGTATTTTGTGTTATGGTCAATGGGTCCTAAGCGAAACAAAGAAAATCTAGTAATGACCATAATTATAAGTATATAGATAGTTTGGACTTAACTTGATAGTTTAAGGGGATCTTGTAAAGTAGTTGTAATGGTTCCTTTTTGGTTCAAACTTAGTGTGATGTCTATGTAATATGTCTTGTAAATTAATAAAATGGAAGACTATGTCTCTTTGGGAATCTTTCTTTGTCCACTTAGTAAAACCGGCCAAGTAGAATTTCCTAGGAAAAACAAGTATCTAATTCGGCTAGGTAATGTCTAGGTAAGGTGAAAGTCCAATTCGGTTTAAGGTAAATAAAGAAGATGACTATTAACATAGGAAAAATGAAACAAATGGTAGAACCAAAGATAGGAATAATTGGCTAAAGGGTCTAGCACTAACCGGTCATAAAAGTCTAAATTTGGATAAAGGAATTAATACTAATTAAATGGGTAAATTGAATCTCATGAATTCGGCCAAGAAAGATGTAAGGAACTTGGTAAATCTCTTAATGAATTCGGCCATGAAGGAATAAAAAGGAAATAGAAAAAAGAAAAAAATTTAGGTGAAGAACCATTCTAGGGCGGTTTAAGAATTAAAGGTAAGAAAGGAAGCCTTTAGTCTCTTGGATAATTATAGAATAATTACCAATCAATTTAAGCATTAAGATATTAATTAGCTTAAGTATAGGATTAGGAAATTAGGGTGTTACAATCATGGTATCAAAGCAACAGTTAGGGCAAAAGGTGGGATGAGAAGTCTAGGACTACTTGCCTATCATATAAATCGCCTTCTCCCAAGGTTTGGTTGTATTCTTTGTTTGATAATATGCCTATTGTTTGCCTATTACATGAAGTATTGTTTACAAAATTGTTTTATGTGCTTTTGCATATATATGCCATACGATGAAAAAGAGAAGTGTTCAATGAAAAAGAACAGGACATGCTTTAATGGCATGTAAAGAGGAAATGACATACTAAACAGCATGTGAAAAGGAAAGAAAATGTTAAATGTTGCATGAAGGAAATGTTGAATATTTCATGAAGGAAATGTGAAATGTTGCATGCATATTAGAAAAAAAAGGAATATGACATGCATGCATAGTAGAAAGAAAGGAGCATGACATACATATTAGAAAGAAAGAAACATAGCATATATGTATAGTAGAAAAGGAAAAGATCATAACATGCTAGAATGTTAGGAAAATCTCATTCTAGGAATAAAACTAAGAGGTGTAATTGTGTGTGCATTCTAGGATGGCTCCAGAGAAAAGATCCCAAAACGAGCTCCTGGAAGGCATTATCAATACACTGGAAGATGTATTGGGAGTGATGAGAGAACAAGTAGATACCCAAAATGCGACCGTAGAAGCTGCAATGGCAGCAACCAGTGTTGCTGCTAATGCGGTGGCACGAATGAATAGTGTAGAAGAGGACATTTGAGCCTCGAATGCAAGGACCTAGGCTGAGGGAAGTAGAGGCGTTAATGGACTATTTTAGGAAAGCCAACCCACCTAGTTTTTCAGGGAGTTGTGACTATACCATAGTTGAGAGGTGGATGCATCAATTAGAAAAGATTTTTAGGGTCATGGGATGTGAGGAGAACGATAAGTTAGTACTAGCAGTATATATGTTAGAGGGTGAAGCTGAGTATTGGTGCAGAGTATGGAGAGGTTGCTTATGGCTAGAGGGGTTGAAGTGAACTGGAGGAGTTTTAGGGAGGCTTTCTATTGGAAATACTTTCCTGATAGTATTAAGTAGGATCTCGAAGTTGAGTTTAATCAACTCAAACAGGGAAGTATGAGTGTAGCGGAGTATAAGCATCAGTTTGAAGAACTATCTAAGTTCTCTACCTACCTTCAAACCCATTACAAAGATAGCCACCTTAGACATAGAGAACTTTGGCCAATTGGTAGGAAAAAGTAAGATTGCAGAGAGAGTATGTAGGGAGGAGGAAGCCGAAAGGAAAAGGAAGTTTGAAGCTTCCAAAATAGTTAGAGAGATGGAGAGGAATGAAAGTAACAAAAGTATTACCAATTAAATAGGCTTAAGAGTTTGATTACTGATTAAATTAGCTTAAGAGTTTATTAAGTAGATTAAGTATAGGATTAAGGAGAAAGGGTGTTACACTCTTAGAAAGAGGATTGAAGAGTGATAAGAATCGGGTTTAATTTCGCCACTAAACAAGAACTTGTTTAGATAGGAAATATGGAAAATTGCATTATGCAATTATGATAATATTCAGCAAAAACTTTTTAGCATAACTGCATACAACCCTTCAAGTATAAGTGACTCAATTCCAATACTATTAAAGGCTTACTTTTGACTATAAAATATATTCCAACTCATAAGTATTAATGAAAGCATAAAACAAAACAAAAGATACTAGGAAATAGGAGAGTTTTCAAAATTCGTCCTAATTTATGTTCTGGAACAGACTTTACTAAATTAGTCATAAGTTCCTCTAGAGACCTCCAAATGGCACATCGTTTGATGTATTGCAAACTAGATTCATAAATCTTTCCAAGGGTAAGTCATTCATCACGTAATTCCTTGGTATGAATTCTCATAACTAATTCTCATCCATGTCCATCTTGATTAAATTGGGCTTAGGTTCATGCTCATCCATATTGGACTTCAAGTCCTCAAATTGGGTAGAACTCCCCCTAATGACTATGGCAACCTGGTTTTGAATTTGTTTGGCTCTTGCTCTAGTAAGAGGCCCCAAAGAAGGCTCCTCTTGATTTTTGGCAGCCTCATCAATACTATGATGCACATCAGCAATGGACCTACAAGCAATCAAACGACACCACATATGAGAACATAAAGAATAATAAGCAACGATAGCAGGGTGAGAACTATGACAATACTTGGCTAGCATGAATTGAGCCCAAAAGGATCTCCCTTGTCGCAAGTGATACCAAGTCGCAAGTTCTTAAAGAAAGTTGTGATTTCAAGGTGGCAGCCTCCTCCTCCTTCATTTTTTGAATTGAATTGTGATGGGTTCTCCCGGGGTAATCCCAAGGAGGCAGCAATAGGAGGTATAATTAGAAATTCTTCAAGAGATATATGTTAGCTGCATTTGGTACTTATTTGGGGATACAAACCAATATGGTTGCTGAATTTAAAGCTTTGCTTGAAGGCTTTAAAATATGTGTTTCAAGAGTCAACATCATTGTTAATATTGACTAATTAGCTCTTGTGTATTGTGTCAATAAGAAAATTAATCCTTTATGGAAGCGTCATGTGAAATTTTGTGAGTTATTGAAGTTGATTGATTCATACAATATTTCGGTCTGCCATTGCTATAGAGAAACAATTGCTGTTGTAGATAGAATAGCAAATGAAGCTTGTGACAGAAAGGTAAACGTGAATTGGTCTTCATCTAGTAGCGTTCCAGCACATCTATCTTCTTGGGCTTCTCCTTTTGGACAAAGACCAGGTCCTTACATTAGGGTAATTGCAAATTCATAGCTTTAAGTGTTTCTATAATGGGATAGTATCCCAAATTTATGGTTTTGGAATTTTAGTTTATTAGTTTAGTTTTGCTTATTGTAATGGGATAGTATCACAAGTTTAGTTCTTGAATTCTTGTAAGGTTTTATACTCTGGTCTTTATTTTTTTCTTGAAAACTAATAAAATCTAAAGGACTGGCCCTGGTCCAAGTAAAGTTAGGGCTAAAAAAAATAAAGATAAAGTGATACCAAAGCTTTAAAGAAAATATCATAGATATATTTGACAGAACAGATACCAAGACCACCTTCTTGCACTGGCAAACAAATGGACCTCCAAGCACACGAATGGAATTTACACTTTTCCTTCCTTAACCCCCCAAAAAATCCCTACAGAAAGGCCAACCAACTGAGACAAAGACCAATTTTGGTGGATACAAAGCACTTAGAAGGTAAAGGGGAATAGAGGAAAGGACATGCTTAAATAAAATCAAGCAACCTCCTTGGGAAAGGTACTTAGAAGACCAAGAGGAAATACACTGCTGTACTTTAGCAATGTATCTTGGAAAAGAGAAACCTTCTTCCTTCCCACAAATAAAGGACAACCAAGATAAGTTAAGGGCAGCTGTTTAGGATAAAAACCAGTGACACTTCACTAACTGAACCCGTTGGTGAGAAGCTTTAGAACCAATATAAAGCAGCTCTTGTGATGATTAATTAATTGCCCCAAATTCAACTCATACTGCTTAAGAAAATTCATAAGATTCTCATAAGAAGCATTGCATCTAGTAGAAAAAATGGCATGACTGCGAAAGCTAAACAAGAAATCTTCTGAGAATCACTAGGATGAAAATAGTAATCAATTAAAATCTAGCCATCCTTATTTTCAAGCCACAGGTAAGCACCATATATGCTAAAAGTCAAAAAAGAGGCGACAGTGGATCACCTTACCGGAAGCCCCTAGTAGACTTAAAAAAACCTGCTACCTTGCCTTTAACCAAAATTGAGTACCACAGACAAGAAACCATTCTCCAAATCAGATCAATCCAAATTTCGTAGAAGCCAAACTTAAGAAGAATAGAAATGAGAAAAAACCAGTTAACCTTATCATAAGGTTTAGCCATGTCCGACTTAAAAAGCACGTTATCACCTTTTATTTTCTTATTTGAGTCATGAATAAGCTCTTGAGTGAAATCAACATTATCTAATAATACTTCTACCTTTCATGAAACCACTCTGCTCCTCATAATCAAAGCCGACACAACTAAATTAAGATGATTCACCAAAAGCTGAAAAAAGAATTTTTAAGGTGAAGTTGCACAAGCTACTTAGAGGTAGATTAGAAAAACTTTGAGGCAAATCAATCTTAGGCAAAAGCATAATTAAAGTACTACCCATAGCCCCCCAGCAAAAAAGTAATGGACTGCCCTCACCACATCATTAGCCACAATACTCCAACAATGCATAGAAAAACCCATTAAAACCATCCGGACCAGCAGTACTATTCCTATCCAATTGCCAAACTATTGTTTTGATTTCATCCTCAGTAGGAAAAGCACTCAAAAGCTCATTTTAAGCTATAAAAACTAAAGAAGGGACACAATCTAAGAAATCCAAGTCAAGAGTAGAATCTGGTTCTGAAAAGATGTCCATAAAATGGGCCATAGCCTCTGACTCAAAATCCTTACACTCTTCAAGCAAAGAACTATTCCTATGTTTAATATGATGAATCATCAACTGGCTTCTTTTAGCTTTAACTATGTAGTGAAAGAACTTCGTACAATGATCACCCTCTTGTACACATTTAATCGAAGACTTTTTCCTTCAAAACTCCTATTCATCTGCTAATTCATATTCTAAAAGCATCTCAACTTGAAAAAGATCATCTTGAAAAGCCTCACCACGGTCCACTGCTTGTTCAAAGCATAGTCACTGCCTCCTCCGCATGTTTAACTTTATCCTAGATATTACCAAACACCTGCTTATTCCATAAACTAAGAGTCTTCTTTAACCGACTTAATATAGCACCAAGAACAAACATAGGGTTTCCAACCAAATTGTCATCCCAAGAATGATAAACAATATCAATGAACCATTGGTGACAGCTCACACATTCAAAAAGCGAAAAGGAATAGGATGAGTTGGTGCAACTTCACCGAAAGTAACAATGGATTATGGTCAGAATATTTCATGTTGAGATGAGTAACAAAATCCATGGCAGCCCATAAGAGTTCACACAAAACCGATCTAGCCGATTTAAAATTTTTGCCAACTCCTCCCTCTTATTAGTCCAAGTAAATTTAGTACTAGAAAACGGCACCTCTTGAAGACCACAAAGTTAGAGTACACACAAAGCCAGAGGCTGAAGAACTATTAAAAATAGCTCTATAACCATACTACTTAACCAGTTCCATAACACAATTAAAATCGCCACCAATCAACCACTCTTTCAAACCCACCAATTTCTATACTTGCACAAGCTCATCCCATAACTTTTGCCTTTCCAGCATGAAACACCAAGCATTGACAAACGTAGCAAAGCAATCGAAGGTCAAACGAGCATGATTAACTTTTAAGGTAACTTGATGCCCTATAATCAAAATAGGCTCACAAACAAATGCATCCATCCACAAAATACAAAGATTGTTTGAAGTATTATCATTAGAATTTGAAAAACCACAGTACTTTTCAAGAATTGAAAGATCCTCCAAAGGGCTATTAGGTTTTGAAACCACCACTAAAGAGGCTTTGTGCAACTGAATCAACTTACAAAGTCGGTGTCTAGTGGGAATATGTCTAATCCCATGGGCATTCTAGTAAACATTAAACATTGGGCTGAGTTGGACTTAAATTATTGATATTCTTGATATGCATTAATGCTTTCGAACATTCTAGACCTTCTCTAATTGAGCTTACTGAACTTACATCAAAACTGCTAGTTGTAGTTTCTGTAGAAAATCCACCTAAGATGAACAATCTACACTGCTTTTAGGAGATAAATGTAACGTTTGAACCACCCTTTCCACATCTTCCTTAGAGCAAATACTAAAATCATGACCAGAACTTAGGGAGTCACCCAATTCCAAGATTCAACAGCCCAGAGTAATCATAAAAATATAAAAGAAGAGTAGAAGAAAACTTACATTAATAAAAACAGATTCTTTATTACAGGTGCAAGGAATAGGTACAGAACACGTTCACAGGTACTATTTGACAATAGAAGCTATAGGTACAATAGGTACAAGCCCACTATTACAAACTTAAAACTTTCACTCGTATTTTACAAGACACTCTAAACACTTAATTTTTATTTTTCAAACTTCTGATATTCTACCAAACTTCAAAACTTGGGAAACAACAGAGGGCAAAAGCCCTTAAATAACAATCCTAGCATGATTGTCTAAGAGATAAGAATGACTAAAGCAAATTCCTGGAGATAAGGCTTATCCTTCTGTCTGGGCACGTGTCCTAGATAGGAGTCGGTCCGCCAGATAGAAAGGGAATATTTACTTTTATTAAAGTAAATCCTTTTCTTTTAAGAAATTTGTCTTCGATTCACCAAAAGTATTCTTTCTTTTGGAAAAGATGACTTTTGCTTTTTGAAAAGAAAGTAGATTCCTTCTCCTTTTAGGAAAGCAAACTTTAGCTTTATGAAAAGAGAATTATTTATGAGAATCTTCATCCAGAGGATTTTGTGAGTCCTGGAAATAGGCTGGGACATCTTGAAGAGGAGGCTAATAAGCCTTTTACCATATTAAGAACCTTTTTATTCTCATTTATATAAGGTTTTTGAGAAGAAGCTTTAGATCTTAAGATCCCTAGCTTTTGAAAATTATTAAGGTTCTCTTCGAAATTAGAGAAGTTGTCCCACCATTTGATTTAAGTTCTACGAATTAACCAAGGGACTGATTGATTAATCCCAAAGACAGAAGAAGAACAATCTTTGACAATATATTCCTATTTAACAATCCATGGAAGTTGATAATAAGCTGTAAACATAATAATTTTATCTTGAGGGTACAGAGGATGATTATTCTCACAGAACCTTAACCAGTATAGATGAACATATTTTGGTAGGGATATAGGAAATAATCCCCAAGAAAAATACCATGTTTTAAACCACTGAGGGAAAGTAGTGGGGGGAAGGTTCTTCATTGATGGTGAACCTTGGAAACCAGCTGTGCTTTCTTGCTTAGTTTTCAAATAAAAGCAAGTTTTCCCATGCGCCATATAATCAAAATAAGTATATAGCTGAGGAAATATTCTTCTATCTCTGATCTGTTTTTGACAGTATAAATCCATACCCCAATTTATTTCTTCAATCCTTAGGAAAACAGTCCTCGATGATAGAAAATTTTCTTCTTCAGGAAAAGTCTTCCCAACAAATAATCCAGACTTCAGGATCTATGATCTTCTAGTAAAGAATATGCAAAGATAGATCCTATTTTGATGAAGACTCCACCAGAAGTCAATTTGAAATATAGAAAAGATTCAAAAATCAATGATAAAAACTTTGTAGATGAATTAGTCAACAAGTTACAAAACCTGAACATATCTGAAAAGAAAAGTGTCAACATGCTGAGTCAAAATCAAGAAAAGTCATCTAGAAAAGACTCACATCTAGAAGTTAATAAACTTCATTGGAATAAGACAACTCTAACTGCCCCATCTAAAGTGTATTACCCAAGACCCTTACCATTAGATCTCCAGTACGAAGATAATGCTATTCAAGACAGGGTCTAGTTTGATGGAAAGTCCATAGTGGAATGGAAGATCGATGGTCTGGCAGAATACCAAACCAAATCCTCCAAATAACTAAACACATGCTAATGTATGTTATAGCATGTAGGTCCAATGGTAACACTGAAAGGGAAATAGCCTTAGCCATAATCAGTGGGTTTACAAGACAATTATTAGGATGGTGGGATTTCCACCTATCATATATCTCTAAACAAGAGATCTTAAATTCTGTAAAACAGGAAAATGGAAATCTGATAACTGATATAGTTAACACATTAATTTATACAATTATAAATCACTTTGTAGGAGCTAATATGCTTAGGTTAGATAGATCACATGAACAACTAATTAATCTTAGGTGTCCAGATTTATCTCACTTTCAGTGCTATAAAGATGTGTTCCTGTCTAGAGTTTATCAAAAACTAGATAGTCAAGCTGACTTTTGGAAAGAAAAGTTTTTAGCAGGTCTCCCAACTCTGTTTGTTGATAAAATCATAAACAAACTAAAAGATAAACATGGTGGTAATACCATACAGTAGGTACACTTATGGAGAACTAGCTTCAGAGGCCGTGTTAGAAGGAATATCATTATGTAATGATATTAGGTTAAAAGATAAATTGACAAAGAAAAGTTAAGTGGGAAAAGAGCTTTAGGAAATTTCTGTGAACAATTTGGATATCCCACAAGTAGTCAATTTAAGTAGTCTAAAGACTCATAAATTTCAAAAGAAATTCTCTAATAAACCTTATAAGAGAAAACAATATAAAAGGAATGATAAGGTAAATCCAGCAAGAAACCCTTAGTCAAGGAAACTAATTATAAAAAGGTTCCTATATGTTATAAGTGTGGAAAACCAGGTCACTTTCAAAATAAATGCAGAGTTAAAAAGAAAATAAATGCACTTCAAATCGATGAACGTTTCAAGAAATCCTTATGTCAAATCTTATTAGAAGACTCTGACAAAGAAAAGGAACAAATGAATGCTTTTTATAATAGAGCAATATAAATCGAATTCGAGTTTAGAAGAGTTAGAAAATGGATATAACTCTGAGTCAGAATAGTCTGAAAAATCAAATGTTGTTCTGATAATGACTGTGATGAATGTATCCTAAAAACTATAGGATTAAACACCTTAGTATAAATGTCCTATCTAAAGAAGAAAGTCTAATTCTAGACTTCATTGATAAAATTTCAGACCTTGAAGAAAGAAGAATACATTTAGAAAACTATATTCAAATGTCTAACAAGGGTAAAAGTTCAATAATAAAAGGAAGTATAAAATGATTCTTATTCCTTTAAGAATATCATTGAAAGAGTAAAAACTGTTAACTCCTCATCAAATGAACCAATAATTGCTGATTTAAAATCAGAAATTAATGAAATTAAAAAAGAAGTAAAAACTCTAAGATAGAGAGTTTCTATTTTAGAAGAATCGAATGAAGACTAGTTCCAAGATCTTCTATGGGAATCATCGAAGGAAACAAAGAATCCAGAACCAGAAAACAGAGGAAAAGGAATAATGATTCAAGAACCCGAGGAAGGAACTGTAAATATCCTTAATGTTCCAAAAGGATGGATTTGTGCTGTAGATTTAGTTATAGCACAAAAATGGTTTACTAAAATAACTATAGTTGTGAATAA
>CM055613.1:21487651-21512904 GCA_029379385.1 Quillaja saponaria | reverse complement strand
CTAATTATAGACTACAAATTGTCTAATGAGGCAGTCTGTAATAACAAGGTATGTTTTCCTTTACCCTTTGTTCTAGTCAAAGGCTTAGCCCAGGGAGTGATTCTAGGAAACTATTTTCTACACATGTAAAGGTCGACAAATTAAATTTGAATTTGTAGAAGAACTCCGAATGTATGAAATCAATTTCATGAGAGATACATTTAAAAGACAAGAAAATTTTCTTATGTCTCTAAAGGAAGAGATAAAATACAATAGGATTGAGCAACAATTGAAATCTTCTAAGCTTCAGGATGAAATTAATACATTTCGACATAAAATTGAACAAACTATATGTGTGAAATTCCTAATGTCTTTTGGAATAGAAAACAGCACATAATAGAATTGCCTTATGAACCCGATTTCTCAGAAAAACAGATAGCTACTAAGGCTAGACCAATAGCTATGGGTCCTAGGCACTTAAAAATCTATAAAGCAGAAATTGAAGAGTTACTAAAAAAGGGATTAATTAGAAAAAGCTACAGTCCCTGGAGCTGCCCAGCATTTTATGTTGAAAATGCAGTTGAGTTAGAAAGAGGAGTCAAGGCTAGTGATTAATTACAAACCTTTGAATAAAGTTAAGATGGATTAGGTACCCAATTCCTAATAAAAAGGATCTGCTAAATAAACTCTATGATGCTAAGATATTATTCAAATTTGATATGAAATCAGGATATTGGCAAATTCAAATAGCTGAGCAAGATAGGTACAAAACTGCCTTTACTGTACCTTTTAAGCATTATAAATGAAATGTTATGCCATTTGGATTAAAAAATGCCCCATCTGAATTTCAAAATATTATGAATGACATCTTTAATTCTTATCATGAATTCATAATTGTTTATATTGATGATGTTTTAGTATTTTCTCCTTCTATTGAAAAATATTTTAAACATCTCAATATATTCTTGAACACTGTCATGAAGGCGGGATTAACAGTTTCTGCAAAGAAGGTAAAAATATTTCAAAATGCTATTCATTTTTTAGGACACAATATTCATAAAGGTTCTATTATACCTATTGATAGAGCTATACAATTTGCTGATAAGTTACCTAATGAAATAAGGGAAAAACAACAACTACAGAGATTCTTAGGAAGCCTAAACTATGTAGGTGAATTTTACAAGGATTTAGCCCTAGATTGCAAATTATTATTTGCAAGATTAAAAAAAAAATCATCCATAGTGGAATAATGATTTTACAGAAGCAATTAAAAGGATAAAACAAAGAGTAAAAGAACTCCCATATCTTTGTATTCCTCATCCAGATGTCATTTAAAAATAGTTGAAACAGATGCTTTCGAAATAGGATATGGAGGATTACTTAAACAAAAAATTGCTAATAAAGAGCAATTGGTTAGATTTACTTCAGGAACTTGGAAAGGTGCACAACAAAATCATTCTACTATAAAAAAGGAAATATTATCTATTGTCATGTGCATCGCTAAATTTTGAATATGACCTATTAAATAAAAAAAATTCTTATTAAGAATAGATTGCAAGTCTGCTAAGGATATCCTTCTTAAAGATGTTAAAAATATAGCATCTAAACAAATATTTGCTAGATGGCAGGAAATCCTTTCTATTTTTGAATTTGATATAGAATTTATTAAAGGAGAATCCTAATTCTTTGCCTGACTTCCTAACTAAAGAATTTTTGCAGGGGATCTTAAAGAAAAATGCGTTATGACTTCTCAAACCTAATACATCTCCTGCCCACTCCTAATACTGAGGAGATTGATAAAGATTTCTTATTGTGATCAGGCTTATGAATTAGCCCTTCATTGTAATACGAAGGATTTCAAATATCCATATATTTCACTATCTTATAAAAAGATAGCACCAATTGAAAAAAGGTATGTTAATTTAGCCCATATGAGATAGCCCCTTTCTATCTCAATAATCATCTTCCTCCTGAATTGAAACCCAGGAATATTTTATTCTACTTAAATATTTTTGTGGATACAGAATCAATTTCACATAAACCCTGGATTCGAGCAGGGTCAAAATGAGCTTATTCAAAATCATCATTTATAAAGTGATGAAGCCAGAAGAATGGGGGTATGAATTTATACCGTCAAAAACAAATCAAAGATACAAGAATATTTCCTCGGCTATATACTTATTTTGATTATATGGCTGCATGGAAAAACTTGCTTTTATTTGAAAACAAAGCAAGAAAGCACAACTGGTTTGTTAGGTTCATCCTCAATGAAGAATCTTCTCCCACTATTTTTCCTCAGTGGTTTAAAACATGGTACTTTTCATGGGGATTATTTCATATATCCCTACCAAAATATGTTCATCTTTATTGGTTAAGGTTCTATGAGAATAATCATTTTTTGGATCCTCAAGACAAAATTATTATGTTTACAACTTATTATCAGCTCTCATGGATTGTTAAATGCGAATATATTGTAAAAGAATGTTCTTCTTCTGCATTTGGGATTAATTAGCTAGTCTGTTGGTTAATACGTAGAACTCAAATTAAATGGTGGGACAACTTCTCTAATTTTGAAGAGAACCTTAATAATTTTCAAAAGCTAGGGATCTTAAAATCTAAAGCTTCTTCTCAAAAACCTTATATTAATGAGAATAAAAAGGTTCTTGATATGGTGAAAGACTTATTAGCCTCCTCTTCTAAAGATGATGTTCAGAAAGAGCTTCTAAAAATTCTTGAAGATAATAGTTCTGAGATAAGTCAAGATGATCCAGCCTATTTTCAGGACTCACAAGACCCTCTGGACGAAGGAGCAGAAGATTTTTTGGATGAAGAATCTCATCAATAATTCTCTTTTCAAAAAGTTAAAGTTTACTTTCCTAAAAGGAAAGGAATCTAATTTCTTTTCAAAAAGCAAAAGTCATCTTTTCCAAAAGAAATAATTCTTTCGGTGGCTTGAAGACAAAGTTCTTAAAAGAAAAGGATTTACTTTATAAAAGTAAATATTCCCTTTCTAGCTGGCAGACCGACTCCAATCTATTCAAGACATGTGCCCAGACAGAAGGAAGAGCCTTATTTCCCGGAATCTACTTTTCTCAGTCTTATCTTTTAGACAATCATGTTAGAATTATTATTTAAGGGCCTTTGCCCTATGTTGTTTCGTAAGTTTTTGAAGTTCCTAGAATATCAGAAGTTTGAAAATAATATCTTTTAGTATTTAAGAGTATTTTGTAAAATACGAGTGAAAGTTTCAAATAGTGGGCTTGTACCTGTGAACGTGTTCTGTACCTGTGCCTTGTACCTGTAATAAAGAATATGTTTTATTAATGTAAGTTTTCTTTTACTCTTCTTTTATATTTCTATGATCTAGGCTACTGAATCCTATTACAGCTGTTCGCATATGTTATGTGTATTTTGTTTCTTGTTTGTTTGTGCTAGCTTCCCTTTCAACCGCACTTTAATACAAAAGGTTATCAAAATGAAGTGGAGGATACATTGTGTCCAAGATTACTAAGGTAATATGCATCAGACTAATAAATCTTCCTTTCAAGTGTTTCTCCATATTAAACTTCAGTTTTAAACAATTGTCACCTTTTAAAAAAAAATAAAAATGGAGTACCATCTTAATTAAGAGGAAAAAGTTTTAAAAAATTAGAATGTTTTTCTTCTTTTTTTTCTTCTAAATTATAAGGGTTTAATGTAACATTTTAATCAAAGATTATGACATCCACTAAAGTACAACAGGTAAAATGTATAAAGAAAGAAAAAGAAAAATCAAACGATGAAGAACAAGAGATAAAAATGGGAAGAAGAGGGGCAAAGCAAATAACCAAAGAGTGTAATAAATCTTTAAAAAAAAAAAAAAAAAAGTGGAATAAATCCAGAGAGACCGACATCTTTGCTTCAACGCGAAATCCAATTGCTCCCATTGTTTCTGTTCCTGTTGACCGTGGATGAAAGAACGAAGTACTGACTTTAAGCATCCCTAATTTCACAGAATCACTATTACCACACCTAGTGAATGAGATTTTATCTAACATGATTTGGAGCTCTCTCTCAAATCATTCTCAACCCAAATCTGGTTGTGTAGGTCTTGAAGATTATGCAAAAATCTCGGGTTTTCAGCACATTTATGGTTTTTGAACAAGGTATTGAGAGCTATCACATTTTGGTCGATATATTGGGATGTAATAAGCAATTTGCTATAGAAAATGATAGACTATAAGTGTTGTGAAATTAAAAGTGAAATTTTTTGGCTCATATTCAGAGCATGTTTCCAAGCTAATTTGCCTAGTGATGCAATTCGAGCTTTTACTAGAATGGTTGAATTTTCTATTAAGCTACGTATACATGATTTTGATAAGCTTTTGTATTTTTATGAAAAATTCATGTCAAGCATGCTAAAAAATTATTTGAAGTTAAGAGTGGTTATAAATCAGCCCAACTAGTTTGTGATTTAAGATTTAATTGAGTTGAGTTCAGTTTAAGAGTGGTTACAAGCTAAATGTCAAACTTACAGTATTTTAAAATAAGGGTTGGGTGATGTTGGTAATTCAAACAGTGCTCATAATGTTTTGATGAAATTCTTAAGAAAGGATATGTTCATTGGATTTGCTTCCTTATAATAATATTTTGGAGGCCCTCTGCAAAGGAGGTAATGTTGATGAAGCGTCTAAGTTATTTTGAGAGGTGATAGCAATTAAAGTTCACCCGGAGTCTTCTACTTACTCAATATTTATTGACCATATTGTGATGTAAAAGATTCATTCATCTGTTAGAGTTCTTGATAGGGTGCGGGTGCATAATCTCTTTCCAAATCTTTTTACTTATAGTTGTATTATTAAAAGCTTTTGTAAGAAGGAAAAGGTGGAAGAAGCTTATATACTGTTGGATGAAATGATAGCAAAAGTAGCACTACCAGATGAATGGAGTTTCAATACAATACAAGCTTATCATTTTGATAATTGTGAGGTTAATAAGGATCCAAGTTGATGGATAGAAGGGGCAACCATAACCAACTTCCTAACTGGCACACTTACAATATGGTACACATTGATGAGTAGGCTAAGAAGATTTGATAGGAGACATAAGTATGGAATGACATGGGGAAGAAAGAATTTTATCCTTCTGTTTCAACATACGCTGTCTTGATTCATGGTTTGTGTAAGAAGAAAGGTAATCTAGAAGATGCATGTATGTACTTTGAGGTGATTATTGATTAAGGAATACCACCTTATACTTCTACCATTGTGTTGTTGAGGGGGTTATTGGAGTTATTGTTGTTGGATCATATTGAAATACTTGCTTAGAAGATGGGCAAAGCACTTCATGTTCAGTACAAGAATTGGCAAAGATGACGAGGTAATAAAGCTCGTAAACCATAACACATCAAGATGTGCAAAGATAGTCCTAGAAATTGACTGACGAAGCAAGGTGTTTGTGCTTCCTTTTGGGTTGATTTAGGACCATCTCTGTTAAGGATGGTTGGAAACCTCTAGACAAATATTTGAGTTACTTTATGGTTTAACATGTGTTGAACATACATTTGTGATTAAGTTGCCATGGTCAACAATCTAAAAAGACTCAAAAATTTAATAAAAGATTCTCTACTGAGCCACACAAGAGAAAACATTATAAGAAAGAGGAAATAACTAAAATAGGTTATCAAGAATCTAGTAAAAAACCTATAACTAAGGAAACTAATTTTAGAAAAGTTCCTATCTGCTATAAATGTGGCAAACCAGGACATTGTCAAAATAAATGTAGGGTAAAGAAGAAGATAAATGCTCTTCAGATAGATAAAGGATTAAAAAAAAAAGATCCTTGTGTCAGATTTTGTTAGAAGATTCTGAGGAAGAAAGAGAAGAAACTTTTGCTTTTATAATAGAGAAACCCTTAGAAAAGTCAGAATCAAACTCAGAAGAAGAGAAATCTAGTTTCATGTATGAAAATTCTGAAAAATTTCATTGTTGTTCTAACAATGATTATGATGAATGCATCCTTAAAACTCTAGGATTAAATCTTGGCATTAATGTGCTTTCTAAGGGAAAAACAAATCTAATTTTAGATTTAATAGATAAAATTCAAAACTCGGAAGAGAGAAGAATACAGCTAGAAAATTCTATTCAAATATCTTCTAGGGGAAAGAATAATTCAAGAATTAAAGAAAGTATAAAAGATGATTTCTATTCTTTCAAAAACATAATTGAAAGAGTAAAAGCTGCTAATAGTTCTTCAAAAGAATCAACTATAGCTGATTTAAAATCAGAAATAAATGAAATAAAAAAAGTTTTAAAAATTCTAAAAAAAAGTGTTTCAATTTTAGAAGAGTCAGATGAAGATCAATTTCAAGATCTTATGTAAGAATCCACAAATGAAATAAAAGAACAAAAACCTGAAAACAAAGGAAAAAACATAATGATTCAGGAACCTGAAGAAGGATCTACTAATATCTTAAATGATCCAAAAGGATGGATTTATACTATAGAATTAGTAATAGCCCAAAAATGGTTCACTAAAGTAACAATTGTAGTGAACAATAAATTTAGTTTTCAATCAATAACTCTAATAGATTCAGAAGCAGATTTAAATTATAACAATGAAGGATTGGTACCTTCAAAATTTTGTCAAAAAACTACTCAAATTCTTCATGCTGCAGGTAAAAATCGTCTAAATATTATATTACAAGTTGTCAAATGTAGCAGCTTGTAACAATAAAGTCTATTTTCCTTTACCTTTTGTTCTAGTGAAGGGATTAGCCCAAGGGATCATTCTAAGAAATCATTCTTTAAATATGTTATTTCCTATCACTAGAATAGATGAGTCCGGAGTAGAGTCGAATATTAAAGGAAGACAAGTAAAATTTGAATTTGTTAAGGAACCTAGAATGCATGAAATAAATCTAATGAGAGATACCATTAAAAGGGAAGAAAACTTTCTAATGTCTTTAAAAGAAGAAATATAATACAAAAGAATTGAAGAACAATTAAAGACCTCAAAATTGCAAGAAGAAATTAAAAAATAATATATGCTGAAATTCCTAATGCTTTTTGGAATATGAAGCAACACATAATTGAACTACCTAATGAACCTAACTTTTTTTCTGAAAAATAGATACTTACCAAAGCTAGACCTATTACAATGGGTCAAGACATTTAGAAATCTGTAAAAAAGAAATAAAAAAAATTGTTAAAAAAGGGACTTATTAGAAAAAGTTATAGTCCGTGAAGTTGTCTAGCATTTTATCTTGAAAATGCTGCTAAACTAGAAAGAGGAATTCCTAGACTAGTTATAAATTATAAACATTTGAATAAAGCTCTAAGATGGATAAGATATCCAATTCTTAATAAAAAGGATCTTCTTTATAGACTGTACGCTGCTAAAGTAATTTCTAAATTTGATATAAAATTTGGATATTGGTAGATTCAAATAGCAGAAAAAGATAGATATAAAATTGTTTTTACAGTGTCTTTTGGACATTATGAATAGAATGATATGGCATTTGAATTAAAAAATGCCCCTTTTGAATTTTAGAATATTGTGAATGACATTTTTAATTCTTACCATGAATATATAGTTGTTTGCATTGATGACGTTTTAGTATTTTTTTTTTCTATTGAAAAATATTTCAAACATCTTCATATGTCCTTGAATATTGTTACTAAAATAAGATTAGCAGTTTCAGCAAAAAAGATAAAAATATTTCAAACTGCTATTCGCTTTTTAGGTCATAATATTTATAAAGAATCAATTATACTAATTGATGGAGCTACAATTTGATAATAAATTTCCTAATGAATTAGAGGAAAAACAACAATTGCAAAAATTTTAAAGAGTCTTAACTATGTAAAAGAATTTTATAAATACTTAGCTATAGTCAGATTCACATCAGGAACATGGAAAGTGGGTCAGCAGAACTATTCCATGATAAAAAATAAAATGTTATCTACAGTTTTGTGTATTACTAAATTTGAGGCAGATCCGTTAAATAAAAATGCTTATTAAGAATTGATTGTAAATATGCTAAAGATATACTTTTAAAAGATATTAAAAATATCTAAACAAATATTAGCAAGATGGCAAGGAATTCTGTCTTTTTTTGAGTTTGACATAGAATTTATAAAAGGAGAAACTAACTCATTTCCTGATTTTCTAATAAGAGAACTTTTGCAGGGATCCTAAAGGAAAAGGGATTATATCTTCTCAAGCAAGTTTTTCGGCAAAAAAAAAAGTTTCAATTCCTAATATTGAGGAATCTGACAAAAAATTCTTGAATGATCAGGCTTATGAGCTAGCACTTCTTGTGGATACTGAATTCGTTTTACATAAGCCCTGGATTAGAACTGAGTCGGAATGAGCTTATTCTAAACTCATAATTTATAATGTTATGAAGCTTGAAAAATGGAATATGGATCTTTATTGCCAAAAACAATTAAGAGACAAGAAAATATTTCCTAGGTTATATAATTATTTTGATTATATGGCTGCATGGGAAAATATGTTTTTATTTGAGAATAAAGCAAGAAAACATAGTTGGTTTCTTAGATTTACTTTTAATGAGGAACCCTCTCCTAATTCTTTTTCACAATGGTTTAAAACATGGTACTTTTCATAGGGATTATTTTCTATCTCCCTTCCAAAATACATTCAGCAATACTGGACGAAATTTTGTGAGAATAATAATTCTCTAGAACCTCAAGATAAAGTCATCATGGTTACAACATACTATCAAATCTCATGGATAGTAAAATGGGAATATATCTTGAAGGACTTTTCTACTTCAGCTTTTGGGATTAATCAGTTAGTCCCATGGTTAATGAGAAGAACCCAAATCAAAATGGTAGGATAATTTTTCTAATTTTGAAGAAAATCTTAACAATTTCCAAAAATTAGGAATATTAAAGTTCCAAGCCTCAAAACCTTATTTAAATGAAAACAAAAAGGTTTTAGACATGATTAAAGGCTTTTTAGCCTCATCATTAGAAAAGGATGTTCAGAAAGAATTATTAAAAATTCTTAAAGACAATTGTTCAGACAGGATGATCCAGCTTATTTTCAAGATTCTCAAGATCCGGATAATGAAGGAGCTGAATATTTTATTAAAGAAGGGACCATCCATGATCTACTTTTAAAAAGTAAAGTATTTGCTTTCCAAAAAGAATATTTTACTTTTCAAAAAGAAGAACACTTTCGGTGCAAAAGTAATTTTCTCTTCTTTATGGTGGTTCGACTCCACCTTATCCAGGACACGTGCCTAGACAAGAGAAATGTGCCTTATCTAAAGAATACTACTTTATTCATCCTTATCTTAAGGGTATTAGCTTTTAAAAGTCTATATATAGTCTCTGGTCTTCAGGAGTAGTAGCAAGTTTTTATCTTAAAAGTTTTCTTTGGAGTGTTTAACTAGTTCTTGAAGTCTTGTAAAATAAATCTTGAGTGTAAGTAGTGAGCAAGTGTTTAACTATCTTTTTATTTTAATATAAGTATCTTTTCCCCTATATGTATATGAATATTTTAAATCTATCTTTTTTTGCCTAGTTTATGTTGTTTTTGATTGTGCGCATGCTTCTCGCAATGCTTCCCCCAATGGTATCATGTAATTATTTTTTCCCCTATATGTATATGAATATTTTGAATCTATCTTTCTTTGCCTAGTTTATGGTGTTTTTGATTGTGCGCATGCTTCCCCATACAAATGAGATTGTTTATTGTTTGTAAAAATGTTTTAGAGAATTGAAATCATATCTTGTGAAATGTAAAAAGTTACAATATAACAGAATGAATATGGGTGGCACATGATATAATTTTGGTCAATTGTACGAAAGATTAATGTTTTTCTTTTCTTTTATTTCTAATTTATAAGTTTTTTTTTTTACCTGTAAATTATAAGGGTTTAATATATCATTTTAATCAAAGATTATATCCATTAAAGTACAAGAGGTAAAATGCAAAAAGAAAAGAAAAAGAAAAATCAGACAATAAAGAATGAGATTGAGAACATATAACAAAATGAATATGGATGGCACATGATATAATTTTGGTCATATCCACTAAAATACAACAGGTAAAATGTATAAAGAAAAATCAGACGATGAAGAACGAGATTGAGAACGAGAGATAAAAACGGGGAGAAGGGGGGCAAAGCAAACAACCAAAGGTGGAATAAATCTTAAAAAAAAAAAAGGAAAAAGAAAAGCGGAATAAATCCAGAGAGACCGACATCTTTGATTCAACGCGAAATCCAGTTGCTCCCATTGTTTCTGTTCCTGTTGGCCGTGGATGAAAGAACGAAGAACTGACTTTGCTCTCAGGTCTCTAGTTTGATGCCAGGTAAGACCAATTGAGTGGTCTGCGAAATTTCGAATACAGGGTCTCTTTTATTCATATTGTTCAAGACACAAACACAAAGCCCACCACTCTTTAAGCATCCCTCATCTCACAGAATCACTATTACCACAACTTGCGAATGAGATTTTATCTAACATGATTTGGAGCTCTCTCTCAAATCATTCTCTATCCAAATCTGGCTGTGCAGGTCTTGAAGATAATGCAAAAATCTCGGGTTTTCAGCGCATTTATGGTTTTTGAACAAGGTATTGAGAGCTATAACATTTTGGTCGATATATTGGGATGTAATAAGCAATTTGCTATAGAAAATGATCTAACTCTCGGTGTTGTGAAATTAAAAGTGAATTTTTTTGGCTCATATTCAGAGCATGTTGCAAAGCTAATTTGCCTGGTGATGCAATTCGAGCTTTTACTAGAATGGTTGAATTTGCTATTAAGCAACGTATACATGATTTTGATAAGCTTTTGTATTTTATGAAAAAGGAAGCATGTCGAGCATGCTAAAAAATTATTTGAAGTTAAGAGTGGTTACAAATCGGCCAACTAGTTTGTGATTTAAGATTTAATTGAGTTGAGTTCAGTTTAAGAGTGGTTACAAGCAGAATGTCAAACTTACAGTATTTTAAAATAAGGGTCGGGTGATGTTGGTAATTCAAACAGTGCTCATAATGTTTTGATGAAATGCTTAAGAAAGGATATGTTCATTGGATTTGCTTCCTTATAATAATATTTTGGAGGCCCTCTGCAAAGGAGGTAATGTTGATGAAGCGTCTAAGTTATTTTGAGAGGTGATGGCAATTAAAGTTCACCCGGAGTCTTCTACTTACTCAATATTTATTGACCATATTGTGAT
Organism: Quillaja saponaria; assembly: GCA_029379385.1. Classification (NCBI taxonomy): domain Eukaryota; kingdom Viridiplantae; phylum Streptophyta; class Magnoliopsida; order Fabales; family Quillajaceae; genus Quillaja; species Quillaja saponaria. The sequence continues at coordinate 21,501,728 of CM055613.1, read as the reverse complement.
GTAAAAGATTCATTCAGCTGTTAGAGTTCTTGATAGGGTGCGGGTGCATAATCTCTTTCCAAATCTTTTTACTTATAATTGTATTATTAAAAACTTTTGTAAGAAGGAAAAGGTGGAAGAAGCTTATGAACTGTTGGATGAAATGATAGCAAAAGTAGCACTACCAGATGAATGGAGTTTCAATACAATACAAGCTTATCATTCTGATAATTGTGAGGTTAATAGGGATCTTAGTTGATGGATAGAATGGAGAACCACAACTGACTTCCTGACTGGCACACTTACAATATGGTACACATATTGATGATTAGGCTAAGAAGATTTGATAGGCGACAGAAGTATGGAATGACATGGGGAAGAAAGAATTTTATCCTTCTGTTTCAACATACGCTGTCTTGATTCATGGTTTGTGCAAGAAGAAAGGTAATCTAGAAGAGGCATGTATGTACTTTGAGGTGATGATTGATTAAGGAATGCCACCTTATACTTCTACCATTGTGTTGTTGAGGAGCAGGTTATTGGAGTTATTGTTGTTGGAACATATTGAAGTACTTGCTTAGAAGATGGGCAAAGCACTTCATGTTCAGTACAAGAATTGGCAAATATGATGAGGTAATAAAGCTCATAAACCATAACACATCAAGATGTGCTAAGACAGTCCTAGAAATTGACTGACGAAGCAAGGTGTTTGTGCTTCCTTTTGGGTTGGTTTAGGACCATCTCTTTTAAGGATGGTTGGGAACCTCTGAACAAATATTTGAGTTACTTTATGGTTTTATATGTGTTGAACATACATTTGTGATTAAGTTGCCATGGTCAACAATTCCTTCTCTCTGTACTTTGTTTATATCTTAATATGATTTCATTTTCTTTGTAAAAAAGAAGAAAAACCAATGGTATGATAGTTTTCCTTATGTTGTTAACAATGTCTGTCAAATGTGTCAGAATAATTTTGCCCTTATACTACATGATTGTTGTTGGCTTTATTTCCATTATATCACCTGAATATTTAATTGAAAATTCATACTTGGTGGAGTGTTTTCTTCTTTCAAACTGCCGGATTGTGCTTGATCTTAAGTATATACTGTAGGATCTAGAGTCCAATTGCTGTTGGAGATGATCTGTGAGCTCTCTATGCTAGGTGATTGTGGGAGAAATGTTTTAGCTATGAGAAAGCCCTTTTGTTTTCTTGAAGAATTTATTAAGAGAAAAATACTACTAGAACTATGTAATAATATGTGACGACATTACATATTTCTGATAACTTATATAACAGATCAGGGTATAATGTTTTGTTTGGTCTCTGCAGTGAATAAGCATAATCTTGGAAGGTGTATTTCAGAGACGTTAGTTCATATGATATTAATATATTTTCTTTTCTTTTCTTTTTTACTTGTATTGGACCAGTGGTTGGGATTTTATTGGAATTCACTAAAGTATCAGTTATGCCGAATTTAGAAAGTAGTTTCAGACCATTTTTTATTTGTTCTTCTTGGGGGGTACAAGGATCAAATGCAAATGTTATTTTTCCTTGTTTTCGGCTCTCTCTATTTCTTTTGATGCTTTAACAATGTGAATCTATTTCTGATAGGAAACACAGTAACCTACCTAGTCAGATGATTCTTTTCATTTTTATTTTTTTTGGTTATGATCAGTATATATCAGAGTTAGTTATTACTGTTCTTCTGCTGTAGCAGTTTGTGAAATACAAGTGTTCCTGCTAATTATATGTCCTGATTGGATGAGAACAGAACCTTCTGAGGCCCTGAAGCATGGTCTTAACTCTTACATGTAGAATATTTAAGTATTTTTGTAAAAAAGAAAAGAAAAAAAAAGGCTAATCTACTAGGGATGTTTGACTGATGTGATGATTCTGGTTCAACAGATGTGCTCATCATTTGGTACCATTGAAGGAAAGAACAAAATCAGACACTTTTTACTATCCGATCAGAGGCCAGAGACTTTTGGCGGTTACTGACTTTGTTCTCACCAACCATAATGGGAATTTTGAAAGCTGTTTGATCGGTAGATCTCCAAATCCAATAGCTTTCTCCAACCATAATGGGAATGAGAAGGATGCCATCAGAATCTACATGCGAGCGGCTGCACCAGGCGTTGTGCGAGTGCCACCAGCGGATCCCATCTGGTCCAGCTCGTGAATCAGCCTGCCATCACCTGAACCGTGCCCTGGCCCAGTGCATCGTGTCATTGGTGTGCCCCTGTGAGTCCGAGGCAGTCCGAACCCTTTGCTCCAGTGGGGGCACCTCTCTCAAGCGGTCTCAGTGCCACCAAGCTCATCTTTCTCTCTCCCTCTGTCTCTCCTCTCATCAACAAAAGTTATAAAACCTAAAATTTGAAAGAAAACCCCAACTCCTGAAGTTCCCTTGAAGATAATATTGATATTATGTTTCTTTCTTGGGATATAAAATAAAATCATGTAATTTTCATGTATATCTGTATAGTTCTCTAAACAAAAGAGACATACAAAGCAAAAACTGAAGATAAGGGAGAACTCAGAGCTCATTTATATCTAGGTAATGTGCATCCCCATTAGCTGTATGTTGCTTTAACTATGGTAAATTTCCGTAAAAGAACATGCTCCTGCATTGATGAATATGAGAAATGTTGGCTATTCTATCTCCCAAGTCCCAACCACTAGCCTAGCCATTTCAAGCTTGCATAAGCATTAGATAATTAGAGTTAAAAGGCAAACGCACTTGCCTCTGATATTACGGATGAATTGGTTTCTAGTATTTGGGTTTGTGTTATGCAGAAGAACTTGTGGTTGCTTGCTCAAGCTTATGCAGTGTGGTGGGACCTACTGTAGGGTCGAGAGAACTGTGTTGAAAATTGAGGGTTATGCATTTTATGCACACGCAGTAGAATATTTAAAATTTTCAAACCAAGAATATTGGCTATTTAAATAATTATATGTATCGAAAGCTAAAAAATAAAAACTAATCTCTTAGAAGTTTTTTTGATCTAGCTAGTTTGATTGATTAGCAGGGATGTTTCGAGTTTTTTCAAAAATCATCGAAAGCGATACTTTGTGACTCCAATGTATGCTATTCAGATGTTACCTTTTAATTATACCATTTAGTTTGACTTTTTGCTTAGTTGAGTTCATATTGTATGAGGATGTTACATCCTAATTGAGTTTGCTTAAGATTTAATCTTTAATTAAGAGTTTCATTCATTCTTAATTTTGTTTGTGTGTTTTGAAGGTTTAGTGCTTAAAAGAGAACTCTTTAAAGTCAAACTGGATGAGAATATAAGGATTTCTTATGTGTTGGGCGCCACAGCCACTAAAAACGGGCGTCGCTATGCCTAAAAATGCATGAACCAGCAATAAGTCAGAGCTAGTTGGCACCTAGAAGCCAAAAAGCTGGCTCTAGGGATAGTGGACTCTAGCACCTAGGCACCATAAAAGTAGCATATAGGCGCCCAATTTGATGCTTTCTCCGAGTTTCTATGCCACGGTACCAGAAAAGCAAGGCCACAGTGCTAACTCGATTCCTAGTCCAAATTGAACTCCAATTGAGGGTTTTGAAGACTATTTAAAGAGGAATGACTTGGGAACTCAAACACATAATTGAACTAAGTTTTTTTAGAGAAAATGAAGTCTTCAAGGGTTCAAGAAGGCAAGAGGAGCATGGATGATTGAAGATTGAAGACTGACAACATTCTAGTTTTCTCTTATTCCTCGCTCTCTTTTATTTTTTCTTGTATTTGCTTTAGTGGTGAACTTATTTGAGTTTATGTCTATACTAGACAGCATGAACTAATTTATTTTTTAGAATGACAGTTGAACTTAAAATATAGCTTGGATTTTATATTTATTGATTGCTTAAGGTTCGATATTTTAATTATTTATTTCATTATTTGCTTAATCCATCTAATTGATCGACCATCTTTTAGATTGAATTGGTAAAATAAAGAAACCTTGGTGAAGGAAATTTAGGTTTAACATTGAATGAAATAGCACTTGTTTGAATTCATTAACATATTTGTTTGAATTTGATTCGTATGTAGGATACAAATATACCTCCATACCTTGTATAGCCAAGTTAGGTCTATTCTTAATGAGTCTTGCTTCACTCAATTCTCATAGAAATATAGTGAATTGGTTAAGTGAGATATTATTAAAAACAACTCCATAGATACTTATAATTGAATAAGAACCCTAGGTTAATAATTTTGTACATTGACTAGGGAAGTTGTAATTCTAGATTTTCTCTATTATATTATTAAGTTTACTTGCATTAGTTTAATTTAGCTATTCATCTCAAGGTTTCATTTGTTTGGATAAAGTTAAAGTTGAGTAATTTTAGTATTTAACGATTGATAGTAGTAATTCCTCGTGGGAACGATACTTGATTTACTATATCCTACTTAACGCTACCAGGAATTGTTAAATGATACTTGATTTACTATATCTTGCTTAACGCTACCAGGAATTATTTTAGTAGTTTTAGTTTATATTAATGCCAAGCAATCTTCATCTTAATTTAAACATTTTCTTTTTAATTTTCCTTTTTTCTTTTTTCTTTTTAATTTTATTTTGTTTGTTTGTTTTGAGGTACTCTGAAGACGTTTAATCAATTCAACCTCACATGTTTCATGCAATTTGACTCGGAATCATTTAAAGGTGCTTGGGAGAGGTTTAACTAATGTTGATAATTTGTCCAAATCACGACCTACCAAAATGGCTTTAACTCCATATACTTTACAATGGTTTGTGTGAAATGACAATGAAAGTGGTTGATAGGCTAACTGGTGTAGCTTTCACGAATCTAAAAGAGGACAAACCATTTCCACTTCATAAAAGATGAATCACATGAGCAAATCCATAGTGCCTAACCTATTGAGTTTAATTTGGTCCTTGAAGAAGAACCACATGAAAAAAATCATGATGATCAAATTATTGAACCTCAATTGCTTATTAAAGAAAACTCTCACAATGAGGAAGCAACTCAAGACTTGATCATTGAAGAAAAACCACAACCTCTTGAGTTTCAATTAGCCACTAAGTTTTACATCTATGAGTATCCCATGTGCTCCGCCACCATCCTTAGCATCATATCTCTATACATACTAACATGCTTTTCAAAGCCAAGCGTTGTTGAACACATGTGCCAAGTACTTCCATATATCGTCATGAATCAAGACCCATATATAAGGCTATATGACACTTATTATGGGGGAAGCTGCTTGTTTAGGAGCATTCAATAGTCAAACCGACGACTTTAAATCAAGCGCTTCTTGCGGGGAACCCAAGTTTCTAAATATATATATTTTTAATTTATGTTTTAGTTTTTATTGAGAGTTTTCTCACTAAGTGTTGTTTATTTTTTTACATGCACATCATTTTTCACCTCCTATCAACAAGGCTGAGTATTAGTGAGCTTTCTACCTTGCTTTAATACCAGGGATTCTTTCTATCTTATTCCTTTTTATATTTTAACATTGAGGATAATGTTTTTCTTAAGTTTGGAGAGGGTTTTATTGGTGTACTTTTTTCTTTCTTATGTTTAGTTAGCTAAGATGTTATTGGTATACTTGTTTTTCTTGAGTTAGTGGCATTGCCGGATGTAATTCCCAACACTTTCATGAACTTGATCTTTTTCTTGGGATTGTGTTCCTTATCTAAAGACCGTTTATGTTTAGAAAGTTTAGTTAGTCAAGAACCTTATACTTTGTTTGATTTTGATGTGAAATTGTAGATAAAACTAAGTTAGGGACATGATTGTCATCTTTGGACCATTTGAGCCTTTTTAAGCTTATCATGTTTTATATTATACCCTTAGCTATCCCATTGAGCCTATATTACCTTTCATTGGATATCCACAAAATTTTTGCCTCATCGTTTTTAAAATTCCAGTTTTGAATCCTTACTCTTAGGCATGTTGATCATTCTAGTAATAAACATATGTATACAATTGTGCCTTTTGATCACCCCCTTTTCATAGCAAAAAGAAATAAGGTTTAGGGGTGTAACAAGAGTTGGGCAGAAAAAAAAAAAACAAACAAAGCAATGTAGGACAATATATGAAGTGGGGTTTGAGCACAAAGTTAGATTTTACATAGATATAAACTTGGATGATACCTTTTCTTATAGATCCTATACACACACACACATTGGAAATTGATTTGACAATGATGCTTGCTCTTGATTTGAAACATGAATTTGGATGATACCTTTGGTTAACATTAATTTAGGATTATGTGAAACTTTTGATAGCATGTTGGGGATATCATTATTTTAGTGTGAGGCATCTTTGGCTATTCGTCTACGTTTGTGTTTAGTTTACTTTTGCTCGAGAGCTAGCAAACCTTAAGTTTGGGGGTATGATAAATCTTTGAAATAGACCTATTACATATCCTTTTGATTAATATTATTGGTTATGTTCTTGAGTTTTAGTATATTTTTTGCTTAGGTGAGTATGTATTGTATTAGGATTTTGAATCCTAATTGAGTATGCTTAAGACTTAGCCTTTAATTAAGAGTTTCATTCATTCTTAACTTAGTTTGTGTGTTTGGAAGGTTTAATGCTTAAAGCAGACCTTTTTGAAGTCAAATTGGATGGGAATACAGATTTCCTATGCATCAAGTGCCACAACAGGTGTTGCAACACCCAAAAACACATGAATCAGCAACAAGTCAGAGCTAGTTGGCCCTAGGCACCAGAAAGCTACCACCATAGACAATGGCCTCCAGTGCCTAGGTGTTCAACATGATGCTTTCTTCAATTTTTTATGCTGCAGCATCAGGAAAGCATGACAACAGCACTCTCCCAATTCCTAGTCTAAATTAAACTCAAATTGAAGGTTTTGAAGTATATTTAAAGAAGAATGATTTGAGGACTCAAACACACAATTGAGCTAAGTTTTTTCTAGAGGAAAGGAAGCTGTCAAGGGTGGAAAAAGACAAGAGGAGCTTGGATGATTGAAGATTGAAGATTGACAACCTTCTCACTCTCTTTTAGTTTTTCTTGTATTTGCTTTGATGGTGAACTTATTTAAGTTTATGTCTACACTAGTTAACATGAACTAATTGATTCTCTAGGATTACAATTGAACTCAACATGTAGCTTGAAATTTTATATTTATTTTTAAGGTTTGGTATTTAAATTTTTTATTTCATTTGTTGCTTAATGCTTTTAATTGATTGATCATCTTTTAGATTGAATTGGTAAACTAAAGGAACCTTGATGAAGGAAAATTAGGATTAAGTTTTAATGAAATAACACTTATTTGAATTCATTTACACACTTGTTTGAATTTGATTCGTATGTAGGATAGAAATATACCTGCATACCTTATGTAGTGAAGTTAGATGCTAGAAAAGAACAAGTTGATTATATAAATGATTTGGAGGGGTATATAGGTTTTTTAAATAAGGTACCTCTTAACAGTTTGCAAGAGGACCGAGGCAACAAAGATCACAAGATGATTGGATTGAGTCAAGATTTAGAAGGGGTGCAGTTTGTGGATAATTCGAGTAGTGAGGAGCATGAAATCTTTGATATTTGTCCAACTAAGGATCAAGATTGTCAAGACTCTAATCAAGAACCCCAAGTCGGTGGTACGGGCAGCAAGGTTTGTCAAGATATTGTCCAAGATGTTCAAGACACTTTGCAAAAATCAGAGGTAAGTGGGGCGATTAAGTATGACAGCAAGGTTTTGCAAGAGGGCAGTGGGTATTTAGAGGAGGATTCTAGTCTTCAACCTAGCCGTGGGGAATTGGACGAGCTTAATCTTGAGAGTCCTTTTCAAGGTACAAATGACTTTTCTATTATGTCAAAGGAGGATTTGGAAAGAGTGTTCCATACTTCAAATCTTTCTCTAAACAGCCTAAAAGCATTTGGTGGTCAACCTTTGAGTTATACCACGGATGGTACTTTGCTTAGCTCAATTTGTGCTGGAATAGAGCGTGTGAAAGCATCCATGGGTAGCAATACTGGTAAGGATAACGTTAATTTTCCTCCTTCTACTTCTCAATGATTAATTTACATTATTGGAATGCTAGAAGGGTAAGGAATGTTAAAACTAGGCTTAGACTTCGTAAATTGAAAAGATTACATAAATGCTCTTTTGTGGCTATTTTTGAACTGAAAATTCCTATAGATGATTTTAAGTATCTTGCCTTTTCACATTCCCTTTTGAATGTATGTAATAATTTATGGTTGTTTTGGGATGATTCTTTTTCTTATGAGATTGTGTTAAACTCAGAGCAACAAATAAAGTTAAAGGTAAAGCTCAATCAAGTGATTTCAATGGTTTTCATCACTTTGGTGGTGCAAAGTGTAATAAGGTACTGTATGCATTTGTGGAAGGCTTTGATGCAGATGAACCATTTGGTTTGGCAATGTGGTTGGTTAGTTTGGGATGATTTTAGTTATGTCCTCAATCAAGACGAAGCTTCAGGTTCATTATCAAGATTTAATTTAGATTCATCCTCGGACTTTGTGGGTACTTTAGCAGTTTGTGATCATCATGAAGTTTCTTATTCGGGCTCTGTTTTCACTTAACTAATAAGAGAGAAGGCTTGGCCCGGATCCTCAAAAGGTTAGATCATTTCTTCATGAATACCAATTGGTCTTATGTAAATTTCATGTGAACAGTTCAACAGGCAGTTTTCGAATCATAATCCTTTAAAGCTTGAAGTGAGATTTTTGCAGTCTATTTACAAGGAAACTTTTCGTTTCCTTAATATTTAGAGTTGTCACTCATCCTTTCTGGCAATGGTACAACAATCTTGGGAGGAATCCTTAGTTGGTAATCCTATGTATGTGCTAGGAGCTGAATTAAATAGGTTGAAAAAAGCATTGTGTGGTTGGAATAAACCTACTTTTAGGCGAATTCAAGATAGAGTTAAAAATGCTGAAGACTGTGTTATAAATGGAGCAGTCAGTTGATAGGTGAAGCCTTTCAGGATGATCTTAATAGGGCTAAGACAATTTTGAAGGATGATCTTAATATGGAGGAGGAGTTTTAGTGCCAAAAGACCTCTATCAAATAGCTTCAGGAGGGTGATCGAAGCACAAAAATTTTCCTTGCTATAGTGAAAGCTAAGTGGAGTTGCCTTACTATTCATCAGATTAAAAATGTTGTTAGTGTTTGCTTAGACATCTTGGAGAATATTGAAAAGGAAGCAGTCAGTCATTTCCTGCATCCTTTTTACTGAACCAGGTAATCATCTTGATATGCAATTTCTTGAGTGTATTCCTTCTTTGGTTACAGCTGAACATAATGTGATCTTTAGCAAGTTTCCAATGGGGGATGAAATAAAGGAGGCAGTCTTTCAATTAGACCATAATAGTGTAACTGGCTTGGATGGCTTTTAATTGTTATTTTTTCTCATCTTGTTGGCATATCATTTTCAGGGAAGTAATTCAAACTGTTCAATACTTTTTCTCTGGGGGTGAGTTGTCTAAATTTGTGAATAGCATTTTAATATAGTGTTATTACCTAAGATAGATTCACCTTACTCATTCTTTGACCTACGACCTATTAGTTTATGCAACTTTACTTCGAATATTATTTCTCGCATCTTGGTGAGGTGGTTAAGAGGACCCGTTGTCTTAGATGCATATGAAGTAAATTTTGGCCAGTTGGTCAATAGACAAAAGGGTTGCTTTATAACAAGCTCTAATGCTTCGCCTCAATGTATATAGGTTATTAAGAAGGCTACCAATTTTCTGCATCAGCTACTTCTAGTAAGTTACTTAGGTTGCCCTTGTTGATAGAAAGAAATGTTCTCTCTTTGTCAATATGGTGGCTAAAATCCAGTTGCATATAGCTTTGTTGTCTCCCAAACTTTTGTCCCAAGGGGCCAGGTTAGTATTAATTGAACATGTTCTTAATTTGATACCTTTATACATTATGACTGCTTTAGATCCACCAAAGATGGTGTTAGTGAAAATTGAGAGTGCTTCAAATATTATGCTAAGTACTAAAATTAGCAATTCCAATTTTATTCAAACAACTGAATTTTTGGGTTAATCATAAGCTAGTGATAAACAAAAAGCAAATTAACACAAGATTAAACTAGAGATGAACCTAGAACTACAACTTCCCTTAACACTTCACTTGAATCATTATTATCTTATCTTGCTTAGTTTTGGCAAAGAATTATTAGCCTAGGGTTCTTAATCAACTATAAGTATATTCCTATGTCTTATAATATTATCTCAGTTAATCAATTCACTATATTCCTATGTGAATTAAATTAAACAAGTTATTAAGATTGGATCTAACTTGGCTACACAAGGCATATATGTCAGTATATTCCTATCCTAACACAAATCAAACTCAGCAACATGTGTTGAATTCAATCAAGTGATAATTCATTCAAGGCTATCCTAACTTACCTTTCCAAGTAAGTTTCCTAATTCAATCTAAAAGATGGCCAGTCAATTAGAAGCATTAAGGATGGAATGAGCTAAATAAATCACATGCCAAAACCTAAGCAATTCATACATGACATTTTTTTTTTCTATCCGTACATAACATAATATCAAGCTGCATGTTGAGTTCTAGTTGTAAATTCTAGAAAGGAAACTACTCTATGCTACTTAGTGTAAACATGGGTTCAACAATAATAAACATCAAAGAATACAATAGAAGTAAAGGAGTAGAAATAGAGAAAGCTATGAAGGTTGTCGGTCTTCAAGATTCAACGATCCTTGCTCTTCTTACTTCCTTGCACCCTTGACAAGCTCTAATACTCCATAAAATCTTAGCTAACTTGTGTGTTCTAAGTCCTCAAGCTAGTTTCCCTTTTATAGGCTTCAAAACCCTCAATTTCACTTTAATTTGGACAAGGAATCGCAACAACGCCGTGATTGCAGCTTCCAAGTGATGGGCCAAATTGGTTCGTGGCACAGGGTTGTGTGAGTTATGAAAGCTTATGTAATATTCTGATCAACATGCAAAAATATGTCAAATTAATCCTAATGGTGCAAGGACTTCTCCAACCAATGCAAGGAGTCCAAACACTTTAGGAATTAATGGATAAACTTTCTAATCAGATTTGTGTGAGGAATAACAAAGGGGATCTTCTTGTATTTGGACATATTTTCAAGATAGATTAGGAATCCTAATCCAATAAGAGATCCCAGCCACCAAAATCTCCTACCCAAGAATGACTTCAAGTTAAACTAGAATTCCAAAGTTAGTTTTTCTCTTCTAAATTAGTCTATAAATACATTTAGCTTAGAAGAGTTTTAGATATCTGTTTTTCAATACTCAGTAAACATTTCTAGAATTTATTTATTGTTTTTACTTTTATTATGAGCTGCTAAATTCTATTTTTTGATAAAAATGAGGATTGATGCTGTTAGGTTGCATTGTAAGATTTGATTTGTTCTTCATTTTAGTTTAATTATTCAATTCAAAGTATCTTATGTTCTTCTAGTATATTTGTTATGGCTATACGAAACTATTGATTAGGTGCGCAACTAGTCAATTAAACTAAGTTAAATAAACCGAGCCTATGTGTTTGTTGTTTAGCTTCAACTGTCTTTCTATTTCTTAGATCAGTGTTAAATTAAACCTTAAGAGCATATTTAAGATTGTTTAATATCAAGAGATTAATCAAAGAGCCTGTTTTAATTAACGACGAACTAAGGAAAGAATCAGAATAATAGAGCTTGTTGATATTTGAGGTTGAATATTTGAATGAATGATTGAATAACTTTGATCAATGATCAACTTCAAATCGGGGATGGATAACTCCTTGTTTTATTGGAAGCTTTATGCGTTAATTGTTTGTCTATTTGATTCTAATTTAGTTTACATTCGAAATTCAAAAGATAAAACCCCTTTTTATTTTATTGTCATTCAAACTAGAATTTATATTTAGCACAAATTGATTAAACTCAACACTTCGTGAGATCAAACTCTATTCACTCTAACTACAAAGCTTGGTTAAAATAGAGATTTTTAATTGGTGCTTTTGACACGCATCAAGTAAGAGCTCTTAGAATCAGAAATAGCTGAAGCTAAGCAACACACATGCTTGGTTCATTTAATTTAGGCCATGTTTTCATAGAAATTATAAATTGCTATTCACTACCTATGTTAGAATCATCAAGCAATTATGGACCTGATTATCCTAAATTAGCTGTTGGTCATATAATTCAATCAACTAGTTGTGCACCTAATCAATAAAGCATATAACCATGAACAATTAATTATAATAGAAGAACATAAGATACACGAATTAAATAATTAAATAAAAATGAAAAACTAGTCAAATCTTACAATGCAATCCCACGGCTTCAATCTTCCTTTTTATCGGAAAAGAGAATTTAGTAGCTTATAATGAAATTGGAAACAAATAAAGATATTTAGAATACATTTACTGAGTCTTGAAGAACAGATGATTTAAAACTTTCCTCAGTTAAAAGTTTTTATAGACTTATTTAGAAGAAAATAACTTATGGAATTGTAGTTTGACTTGAAGTCCTTCTTAGATTGGGGTCTGGTAGTTGAGATCTTTCTTGGATTTGGATTCCTAATTTGTCTTTAAACTATGTCCAAATGCAAGATCCTCTCTTTTTTTTTTTTTTTTTTTTTTTTCATCTTACAAATCTGATTAGGAATATTATCCATTAATGTTTATCCATTAATCCTGAAGTGTTTGGACTCCTTGGAGTGTTTGGAGAAGTCCTTGCACCATTAGGATTAATTTGACATATTTTTCCATGCTAATCAGAATACTACATGGGCTTTCATGACTCACACGAGCTGTGTACCAATCTAGTTCATCTTCATTTGGTGGTCTTTTAACTTCCTTTCTTGCTCCTTTTGTGCTAACAATTTATCTCACTCTTTTTACTTTCCAAAAGTACGAGATAATACATATATCATAAGCAAAGAACATAAATCATAAAATATCATGAGCAAACTTTCCTTGAACAAACTTAGAACTCAACTCAATAAGAAACATCATTGAAAATAAAAAATATTAAATTGAAAGATTCTCACATGACAATCTCTCAAACTCTCAAGTGTTTTAGGGTTAGGAACCGGCACTCTGATTAATTTAGTAAAAATGCACTACCATAGGCTTGCTTGTCCATCTAATCTCCACTAAGAATGCATCACAAGTCAGAAGGTCTTTAGGGACATGGTATGGGGCAAAGTGGAAAGAAAAAGGTAAACTCCAAAGAAATTAGTAGAGCAATCAAAACTTAAACTTGCAGTCATAAATATGTAAACCTATAATACTTTGACGCTCTGATGCTTTTAGTACTTCGCTTATTTATCTTTTTCTTTCATCACTTTGAATTCTCCATCACACAGTACCCATCAAACAAGTATCTGATCGCTCCACTAATCTTGAGGTAGGGTAGAAAAGGAATAATTAAGAATTAAGATCAAAATGGCTCACTATTGGTAAAAATTTGTTGGGTTAGTTGTTTAGGTTTAAAGTGTGCATTCTCTTTTGCATTCATCATTTTCATGCATTCATATGAATCAATGTAGTCTTAACAAGATTTAAAGAAAGTTCTAGAGTTACATAATCACGTGATGAATATCACTCAACAATATTGAAAGATTTGATCTTAGGAGCAAAAACTCACATTATAGAAGCTGCAATTGAATTTAGTTCAATCAAACCTATGTCTCTTTTCAAACTCAATTTAGTTCTAGCTCATAATATACATACTCTTTTAACCCTTAGAAAGAACCTATAAACACACATTCTAATGAAAAGAAAAGCCTAAGTGCTCCCCTTACACAATCCTTACATTGTTTGCAATGTAAGACTAATATGCAAATAGGACTAACAAAGAACAAAAACATGAATAAAATTAAAAAGAAAGGGAAAAGGGATGAAAACCTGATGTTGTGGCAAGTTTGCCACCCTTGGATTGCCTTCCAAGCTGTGCATTTGTTTAATGTCATTAGCTTGACTTTAAACTTCCTCAATTGAGTCATGCCGGATCATCCAACTCCACCTCTTGTACTAAGGAATTAACCACATGAATAGAAATTATAGAATGCACATCACTAGGATACCTCATGGTTTAAAAAGTATTGAAGCGAACAATTTTACCATCAAACT
>CM055613.1:21357651-21482651 GCA_029379385.1 Quillaja saponaria | reverse complement strand
GAAAAGGTGACTAGTGGCCAAGATGTTTTAGATGGGAAACTATGCTCTTGCCAAAGTTGCTGGAATGTCATACCCCACATGGAGACGTGACTGGCTGGAAGATTGGATAACCAGATCTCCGTAAACTTGACTCCAAAACAAAAAAATAAATATGACTCTTAACTAAACCAATGCATAAAAATAAATTTTATAAAAACAAGTTAACTATAAAAGTTTATTTACTGAAACATATAACAATTTGTTAAAAATTTTGGTAGAGGTTTCTTGTAATATGAAACATGCCCAAAATACAAATGTGAAAATTCATGGTTACATATACAACCATATCACAATAACTATAGAATTACACAAGGGAACTCAGTTCCAGCTATATTACAAATAACAAATAACTAAACTATTACATAATATAAAATCAGATACCCCACAGCTCTAGTGTGACTGCAAACTTTTATCATTGGCTTCAAGTATGAGATTCGGAATATAAATTGCAGCCAAACACTTGACAAGCCCAATATCGATAATTGATGTCTCCTGAGATCCTGTTACTAAAAAAATTTCAACAAAAGAGGGATGAGTCTTACGAACTGAGTGAATGAAAAACATACCCAAAGCATACTAGCATCACTCAACACGAGTATTTAATACTTAGGATAATAATATATATATATAAATTCCATAGGAATTGATTTCATATGTAAGTAACTATGAAAATGAAAATTTAATCAAACAATTTCATAGAATACATTGCACAATAAGGAAGTCAAACATTCAAATCATGCAAAGCACACAAAAGGCCAATAGAGTAGCTCAACCCCGCACACCAATATCTCCCACTGGGCAGGTTTGCGCTTGCACACCAAATAGAATCATAAACATAATCACTAAATCTCCATACCTCCTCCAAATCCACCTATCGGGGCTAAGTTACTTGAATATTTTTAAAATACTTTTCAAAATCAGAATATCTTACAATATCCTAGGTGCACCTAGATTCTATTTCAGAAATGAAAATCATTTCGGAAAGAAAAACACTTTTATTGGCCCTTATCAACCACAAACAATTTCAAACATCAAACACAATTCAAATAACTCATTTAAGACACTAAAGATTCTTATTTACCTTAATATAAACACATTTATTTAAATACACATAAGCAATTAAACAAATAGTAATCTAGCAACTAAAAGGTAGCATTTAACCACTCACTGTTTACCAACATTGCTTGTCACCTCATATTGTGTTCATGTGCATTGTTAACTTAACAACATTTTCCATAAGAAAGAAATTATTGGATTTCTATGCATAAGCAGTATATGGACAAATTCCACAAAACCAGCATTCTTTAAATGGCTAGAACGAGAGGTTCCACAAAAAAGATTGGCCTAATCTTGAGGATCCTAAGTTTGTAAATGTTCTTGAAACTGCTTATGAAAACTTTTTCACCAGGGAGGGAAAGAATATAGTAGCAGTTCATCCTCTAGAGCCATCACTCTCAGTTAAAAAATCTAAAGGTGAAATAATAGCTAATCCTTATTCAAAAGAAGCCTTTATTTCAAGCGCCTTGGTTGAAATATCCAACCAAAATATTTATACAAATTTATTTCTTTAATCCTTAGGAAAACAATCCTCGAGGATAGAAAAGTTTCTTATTCAAGAAAAATCTTCCCAACAGATAATAATTTCCCAGACTTCAGTAATTTCCCAGATTTCTAAGATAGATCATATCATGATAAAGCCACCCCAGAAGTCAATTTGAAATTCAAAAAAGAATCTAAAGTTAATGACAAAAACTTTGTAGATGAATTAGTCAATAGATTACAAAAGTTAAACTTATCTGAAAAGAAAAGCGTTAACATGTTGAGTCAAAATCAAGAAAAATCATCCAAAAAAGACTCGCACCTAGAAGTTAATAGACTTCACTGGAATAAGACAACACCAACTGCCCCATCAAAAATGTACTACCCAAGACCCTCACCATTAGATCTTCAGTACAAAGTCAATGCTATTCAAGATAGGGTCCAGTTTGATGGCAAGTCCATAGTTGAATGGAATATAGATGGTCTAGTAGAATACCAAGTCCTCCAAACAACCAAACACATGCTTATGTATGCTGTAGCATGTAGGTCTAATGGTAACACTGAAAAGGAAATAGTTCTAGCCATAATAGTGATTTTACAAGTCAACTATTAGGATGGTGGGATTTTCACCTGTCAAATATCTCTACACAAGAAATTTTAAATTCTGTAAAACAAGAAAATGGAAATTTAATAACTGATATAGTTAATACTTTAATCTATAATATTATAAACCACTTTGTAGGAGCTAATATGCTTAGGTTAGATAAATCACATGAACAACTGATTAATCTTAGGTGTCTATATCTATCTCACTTCCAATGGTATAAAGATGTGTTTTTGTCTAGAGTTTATCAGAGACCAGACAGTCAAGCTGACTTTTGGAAAGAAAAGTTTTTAGCAGGTCTCCCAACTCTGTTTGCTGATAAAATAGGAAACAAACTAAAAGATAAACATGGTGGTAACATACCCTATGGTAACTACACTTATGGAGAATTAGCTTCATGTGTTGTTTCAGAAGGAATATCATTATGCAACGATATAAGGCTAAAACGTCAAATTGATAAAGAGAAATTGAGTGGGAAAAGAGCCTTAGGAAATTTCTGTGAACAATTTGGATACCCCTCAAGTAGTCAATTCAAGCAGTTTAAAAAAACTCATAAATTTCAAAAGAAATTCTCTAATAAACCATATAAGAGAAAACAATACAAAAAGAATGATAAGATAAAAGCAGGTAAACAAATCCAGTAAAAACCTATAACAAAGGAAGCTAATTATAAAAAGGTTCCTATTTTGTTATAAGTGTGGAAAACCAAGTCACTTCCAGAATAAATGTAGAGTTAAAAAGAAAATTAATGCTTTTCAAATTAATGAAGGTTTAAAGAAATCTTTATGGCAAATTTTATTAGAAGACTCTGATGAAGAAAAGGAACAAATGAAAAAATAATAAAGCAGAATAAATCAGACTTGAGCCTAGAAGAGTCAGAAGAAGAATTTAACTCTGAGTTAAAATAGTCTAAAAAATCAAAATATTGTTCTGATAATGATTGTGATGAATGTATCCTAAAAATTAGAGGATTAAACAATCTTAGTATAAATGTCTTGTCTAAAGAAGAAAGTCTAATTCTAGGCCTAATTGATAAAATCTCAGACCCTGAGGAACAAAGAATATAGTTTTCTAACTATATTCAACTGTCAGAGAAGGGTAAAAGCTCAGATATAAAAGGAAGTATAAAAGATGATTCTTATTCTTGTAAGAATATAATCGAAAGAGTCAAAACTGTTAACTATTCATCAAAAGAATCAACTATTGCTGATTTAAAATCGGAATAATATAAAATCAAAGAAGAAGTAAACTTTAAAACAAAGAGTTTTCTATACTAGAAGAATCTGATGAAGATCAATTCTAGGATCTTTTATGGGAATCATCAAAAGAAATAAAAAATTTAGAACCTGAAAAAGGGGAAAGTATAATGATACAAGAGCCTGAGGAAGGAACTGTAAACATCCTTAATGATCCAGAGGGATGGATTTGTGCGGTAGATTTAGTTATAGCACAAAAATGGTTTACTAAAATAACAATAATTGTGAATAATGAATTTAGTTTTCAGTCTGTAACCTTAATAGATTTAGAAGCGGATTTGAATTGCATAAATGAAGGTTTAGTTCCATTCAAGTATTTCCAGAAAACAACTTAAATACTTCATGCTACGGATGGGAATGGTCTAATTATAGACTATAAATTTTTTAATGCTGCAGTCTACAACAACAAGGTTTGCTTTCTTATACCCTTTGTTTTAGTTAAAGGCCTAGCTCATGGAGTAATTTAGGAAACCATTTTATACATATGTTATTCCCCATTTCCAGGATAGATGAATCAGGGGTAGAAACTTTGATAAAAGGTAGACAAATTAAATTTGAATTCGTTGAAGAATCTCAAATTTATGAAATTAATCTTATGAAAGATACCATTAAAAAAAAATAAAAATTCTTGTGTCTTTAAAAGAAGAGATAGAATATAAGAGGATTGAAGAACAACTAAAATCTTCTAAGCTTCAAGATGAAATTAATAAATTTCAACATAAAATTGAATAAACAATCTGTGTTGAGGTTCCTAATGCCTTTTGGAACATGAAACAACATATTATAGAATTGCCTTATGAACCATATTTCTTTGAGAAACAAATTCCTACTAAGGCTAGACCTTTAGCTATGGGTCCTAGACACTTAGAAATCTGTAAGGCTGAAATTGAAGAACTACTAAAAAAGGGATTAATTAGAAAAAGTTACAGTCCCTGGAGTTGCCGAGCATTTTATGTTGAAAATACAGCAAAATTAGAAAGAGAAGTCCCAAGGTTAGTGATAAATTATAAACCTTTAAATACCTTAAGATGGATTAGGTACCCAATTCCTAATAAAAATGATTAGCTTAATAGACTTTATGATGCCAAAATATTTTCTAAATTTGATATAAAATCAGGATATTGGCAAATTCAAATAGCTGAACAAGATAGGTACAAAACTATTTTTACTGTACCTTTTGGGCATAATGAATGGAATGATATGCCATTTAGATTAAAAAATGCTCCATCTGAATTTCAAAATATTATGAATGATATTCTTAATTCTTATCATGAATTTATAATTGTTTATATTGATGATGTTTTAATGTTTTCCCTTCTATTGAAAAACATTTCAATATATTTTTGAATACTGTCATAAATGCAGGATTGGCAGTTTCTGCAAAAAAGGTAAAAATATTTCAAACTGCTATTCATTTTCTAAGACATAATATTAATAAAGGTTCTATTGTACCTATTGATAGAGCTATACAGTTTGCTGACAAATTCTCTAATGAATTAAGGGAAAAATAACAACTGCAAAGATTCTTAGGAAGTCTAAATTATGTAGGAGATTTCTACAAAGACTTAGCCTTAGACTGCAAATTATTATTTGCACAATTAAAAAAAATCCTCCAGAATAGAACAATGATTTTATTGAGGCAGTCAAAAGAATAAAACAAAGACTCAAAGAACTTCCATGTCTTTGTATTCCTCATCCAAATGCTTTTAAAATAATTGAAATAGATGCTTCTGAGATAGGATATGGAGGGATTCTTAAACAAAAAATTGCTAATAAAGAGCAATTGGTTAGATTTACTTCAAGAACTTGGAAAGGTGCACAACAGAACTACTCTACCATAAAGAAGGAAATATTATCTATAGTTATGTGCATCACTAAATTTGAATATGACTTGTTAAATAAATTTTTTTTATTAAGAATAAATTGCAAGTCGGCAAAAGATATTCTTCTTAAAGATGTTAAAAATATAGCATCTAAACAGATATTTGCTTAATGGCAGAGAATTCTTTCTGTTTTTGAGTTTGATATTGAATTTATTAAAGGAGAAATTAATTCTCTACCAGATTTTCTAACTAGAGAATTTTTGCAGGGATCTTAAAGGAAAAGGTGTCATGACCTCTCAAACAAATTCTCCTACAAAAAGAAATACTGCTATTCCTAATATTGAGGATTCAGATAAAGACTTCTTTGTATAAGATAGAGGAATATATGGATATTTAAAGTCCTTGGTATTACAAGGAAGGGCTAAATCATAAGCCTAATCACATAAGAATTAAATATGTCCTTATTGAAGAAGAATCCACAAAATGAAACTAAACCCCAAAATCAGAAGAACTTCAACAAGCTATAATTTAGCATAACCATCCCATCTGGAGTTGAAAGTTCACAAATTTGATGAAAATCAATTCATGTTTTAAAGAACTCTAAGCAACTAGGAAAAATTAAAGAAATGCTTAACTAACCCATCAATTGTAGAGTCAAAGGCAATCCCAAAAGCAGTAAAGACAATACCCAAAAAAATAAATTTTATTTTTTTCTTATAGTACCCAGTAAGGAAAATAAAAGGAAAGTTGATTTTGAAGGCATGCAATACCACTGACATATAAACTCGATAATACCATAAATTAGAAGGAGATAAAATCAGGAGAGGGATGAGTATGAACTTGGTAATGAAAGAATGTTCGGTGTAGTCAGTGGTCAGTGTGAAGGGCTTCTAATATTGGTAGCGGCACCCTCTTTACCCTTGATCCCAATTCAATTTTCGAACTGAAATCAACATTCTGTGGAATCTGATTAGATTGAGGTTGAAGAAAAGTTGTTGAAATTAAGTGATATGAGTCAAAATAGGAGGTTGGATTTGCAAGGATTAGTTGTGATTAGCCGGTTGATTGGGTATAGTAGGATTGTGGGGTGAGCATGTGAAGCAAGGACAGAATTCTATGCAGTTTCTCTTTCTCATAAGTGAGAAATCTTAAGAGGTGAAATTTAGTGGTAAGGTTGGGAAGATGGATGATGAGGTTTTAGCATCTGCTGAGGAGAAGAAAGATGGTATCACAAAGCATCAAAGAGATAGCAACTTGAAGAGCACAAGAAATTCTCAAGGATCCATGTGCAATATGGAATCTTAAGCAGCAGTTGTTGTTTAAAGTGAGGAATTGACTTCCTTTAGACATGGTTTGGTATACATTCATACAGCTCCTAAACCCCTCCCAAAACAAGGTTCCTATAGTCTATAAGATGAAGGAATAAAAACTCACCAAGAGCTTGAGTATAACAGCCAAGGAACAAGAAACCCACGGACCAAGAAGAGAAAAAGAACAAGGACAAAAGAAACTGAGGCATGGCAGAAAATTAGAATAGGGAGAAAGAGTATGTCGGTAAGGTAAGGGGAAAAATAAAGTCAAGGATTCAATATAAAAAAGTTCACAATTTTGCTTTAAAATGTGTGGTGAACATTAACACTAGTAATTTATATATCTTCTTATTTGAATTTATTTTATGAAAATTTATTATTTACGTAGTCACAATAATTTACGGATAATATTTTAAAATGTAAGTTACACTATCGGGTTATAACATGAAAAAGGAAATGTGGAGATCGATTTCACTTTTGGAAAAGTGTTAACCATTCTTGATGTGTTGTTTGTACCTGAAATTAGGAAGAATTTAGTTTCTATTAGTATCTTTTGAGTCAGACAAGGTAATCTTGTCAAAAAATAGAATGTTTGTGGGAAAGGGATACTCCAATGTGGAATGTTCAAACTCAGTATTATTGAACCTTCTTTTTTATGACATGGACGCCTAGCACATTTAAATTTTGGTTTTTTAAAAAATATGAAAAAGTTAGAATTAATTAAATTTAATGATGAATTAGATAAATGTGAAATATGAGCTAAATCTAAAATTGTTAAGAAACCTTTTATAGGTGTTAAGAGAAATACTAATATTTTAAACTTAGTACATTCTGATATATGTGAATTAAATGGTTTTTTGACTTGTGGTGAAAAGATATACTTTATAACATTTGAAGATGATTGTACTAGATATCTGTTTGTTTACCTCTTAAGAACAAAGGATGAAAAAACCATGTTTACGAAATATAAGGCTGAAGTAGAAAACCAACTTGAAAAGAAAATTGAAATTCTACTTTCAGATAGAGGTGGTGAATATTTTGATAATATGTTATTTTTGTGAAGAACATGGTATCATTCATCAAAAAACTGCACTCTACACACTACAACATAATAGCATTGCTGAAAGAAAGAACAGTACCTCGGTTGAAATGGTCAATAGTTGAATCCAGAGATGTTGAGTTCTTCGAATATAAATACTATCATGATTTTGTAGTAGTAGAAGATATTGTTGAAAAATCAAATCCAACAAATAATACTTCTAGACCAAAATCACAAGTAGAAACTAATGTTTCTAAAAAAGACATAGAACCTAGAAGATGCCCTAGAGCAAGAAAAGAAAAAGCACATGGCTAAGACTTGATTTCCTTCCTAGTTGAAGGAGATAGAAGTAATAATGTAATAAATAAATTTGCTTATGTGCTGCATTTAAAATATGATCCGAAGACATTTTCCGAAGCCATGTCATCTAGGGATATTGCATTTTGGAAAGAAGCCATAAATGGTGAGATGGACTCCATCATGCATAATAATACTTGGGTTTTGGTTGACTTACCCCAAGGGTCAAAACCCATTAGGTGTAAACTAAAAGGGTTTGTCCTTGCTGGAAATGAAACTAAGAAATATCTATCTTCTATCTTTAAAATGAAAGATTTAGGAGAAGTGGATACTATCTTAGGAATAAAAGTGGGAAAGATTAGTGGGGATTTTGCTTTAAACCAATCACATTATATAGAGATGTTAAACAAATTTCAGCATTTAAAATTTAAAGACTTTTCCACATGTTTTGATTCCAATCTTAAGTTAGAAAAGAATCTTGGTAGAGCAGTCGCACAACTTGAGTATGCTAGTGCAATAGGTTCATTGATGTGTGCTATGCATTGCACTAGACCTGATATTGCTTTTGCTATATATGTAAACTTAATAGATTTACAAGTAATCCAAATGTAGAACATTGGAGTGCCATTGGTCGAATCTCTGGTTACTTGAGAAAAACCATTAATTTGGGATTATTCTACAATAAATATCAGTCTGTATTAGAAGGATACACCTATGCTAGTTGGATAACTAGTTTGGGAGATAACAAGTCCACATTGGGATGGGTTTTCACCCTAGGAGAAGGTGCTGTTTCTTTGGGAAGCAAGAACTAAACTTGTATATCTCACTCAACAATAGAGTCAGAGTTCATTGCTTTGGCATCAACCGGGAAAGAGGCAGAATGGATAAGAAACTTATTGTTGGAATCATTACAATTGTCTATGTGAAGTCGAGTAAGAACTTGGCTGATCCTCTTACTAAACCTTTGTGTAGACAGTTAGGAAGGACAACAACAAGTGACATGGGGCTGAAACTTCTTGTTTAATCACCAGTAATGGAAACCCAACCTTTTTCTAGTAAAAAACTAGTTACAAAGGTTTAATGGGCAATAACTAAATTACTGCAATGTGATTGTTAGCACTAACATATTGTGAGCCTCTTAAAATAAAGTTAGCGCTATTTGTTAAATGTCATATAGGGTGAGTATGAACTCTTAACGAAGCCTAATACAGTATTGTAGTGTGTTCTAAGTAACAGTAACACACTGTTGTTAGATTTACTATGCAAGCGCACATATCATTTAAACAAGTAATAAAGTACTAGAGAGATCATTCCCACAAGGAATTAAGTCTATCAAGCCAAGTACTAAAATTTACCAATTCTAAAATTATCCAGACAATTGAATAATTGAGATTTTTAATTATGATTAAAATAAAGCAAACAAATAAAATAACTTGAGATTATGTAAAGAAGGCCTAGGAATATGATTTCACTCACTTCATTTGAATTACCTAGGGTTCCAAGTTAATATAAGAATCTTTCAATTGCTCATAATTCATAATTTACTTAATCAATTCACTATATGTCTATGAGAACTGAATTAAATAGATTAATTAAGAACAACCCTAAATTGGCTATGTGAATCAAATTCAATTAATAAAGTGAAAGAATTCAAACATGTACTATATCACTCAACGCTAACCTAGATTTACTTCGTCAAGGTTCATCTAGATTACCAGATCTATCTAATTGGTGATCAAGCAATTACAAGTGATAAACATAGAATGATACAAATAACATATATAGCAAAACCTTAGCAATCCATAAATAAAACTAAATCAAACTATATGTAAGCTTTTATCATAAACCTAGAAAGAGGAATTAGTTCATGCTACTAGATGTAAATAACGAACATACAAAGAAACTAAAAAGAATAAAGGAATAAGAAAAAACTATAAAGATGGTGGTCTTCAAGCTCTTCAAAATCCCTGGCTCCTCTAGCTCCAAAGCATGCTTAATCTTTTCTCTATCATGAACTCCAGATCATATATAAACCTCAGCCCTCCTCTTTTATTTATAGCCTTTTTCCTTCTATTTAACATAAACTAGAAGTCTTCAAACTCCTTAATATTTGTACAAGTTACGTGGCTCAGACATATATGGTACCGTGGCTTCACAGGATCTGTATAATCTTAATAGGACTCATACTTCGTCACGTCGCAACCTCACATTCACGGCTTCAAGCTCCCTAACTTACTTACTTTTCTGGGTTGTTAGGGTTAGCTTGAATTTGCCAGCTGTTGGATGTTGGAATGAAAGCCTTCCACTAATAGGACAACATGACTCAAGGCCTTAGGCACTTGTTCGTCAGCCATTGTTGAATTTTTCATAGTAGCTTGTTGGTTCTCCTTTCGAAGTCTTCTAATTGTTGTCTTTTCAATCTCGGGATCAAAAGGAATGACTTCCAAGCTATGAGTTCTTCTCATAAACCTAAAACACGAAAGAAAAATGTGAATTAAACTAGAACTAGCTAGTATTAATATTAACAAGAATTGAATAATTCCCCAGCAGCGACGCCAAAAACTTGTTGGTAGATTTACTACGCCAGCATTGTATCATTTAAACAAGTAATAAAAAATAAGTGAGATCGTTCCCACGAGGAATTAAGTCTATCAAGTTAAGTACTAAAATTTACCAAATCTAAAATTATTTAGACAATTGAATAATTGAGATTTATGATTAAAATAAAGCAAACAAATAAAGTAACTGAACTTGAAATTATGTAAAGAAAGCTTAGGAATATGATTTCACTCACACTTCATTTGAATTACTTTTATCCTATCATGCTCAGTTCTGATATTATGTTCTTAACCTAGGATTCCAAGTTAATTATAAGAATCTTTCAATTGCTTATAATTCATACCTCTATATGTCTATGAGAACTGAATTAAATAAGATTTATTAAAAACAACCTTATTAGGCTACACATGGTATATAGGTATATATGTCTATCTTATATGTAAATTAAATTCAATCAATAAAGTGAAAAAATTCAAACATGTGCTATATCACTCAAGGCTAACCTAGATTTCCTTCGTCAAGGTTCCTCTAGATTACCAGATCTATCTAATTGATGACCAAGCAATTAGAAACAATAAACATAGAATGATATAAATAACATAAATACCAAAACCTAAGCAATACATAAATAAAACTAAATCAAACTACATTTGAGTTCCATCATAAACCTATCATGAACTCTAGATTGTTTCTAAACCTCTGCCCTCCTCTTTTATTTATAGCTTTTTCCCTTCTATTTTGGATAAACTAGAAGTCTTCAAATTCCTCAAAATCCGTACAAGCATTGCGGCTCAAACATATATGGCACTGCAGCTTCACAGGATCTGTATAATCTCAATAGGACTCATCTTTTGTCACGTCGTAGCCTCACACTCATAGGCACTGCGGCATTAATTCCTTGGTTGGTTTACAAAAGTCGTCCTTCTTTTGACTCTACGGCTTCTTACTGATCGTGTTGTGGCTTCAAGCTTCCTGCACTATGGCTTTAAGCTCCCTGACTTATGTATTTTTCTCCTTTTGTGTTAGCGCTGTGGCTTCATAATGGTGACACTGGGCCGTTGTTCTCTCTTCCTTTTTTCCTTAATTCTCCCTTTTGGGGTGCCACAGCTTCATTTTATGCAGCGTTCCGACGCCAATTGATCAACTTCCCTTCTTTAATTCACACTAGGAAACTACAAAGACACCTAAAACAAATTAAATATCAAAATTCAGTGAATTACTCCTAATTAAGATAAAAGCTCTACAAAATCCCTAAAAACAACCTAAAACAACTCTAACACTATATTTAACTAGTACTCTAACTTAAAATATCATGTTCAGGATCAAATATGAATTAAATTTATAATAAAATAACTCTATTATTCTAGAGTTATCAGGTGCCGCTTCTTAAGAAAGTTTAAGGTTTACTTTCAACAGAATCTATGAAACAGGTACAAGCACAAGGCCATAATAGTGCTAAGTAAATTATAGAACTTCTCATATAGATACAAGGCTGATATATGTGTGATATCTCCGATCCTGTTGCATAAAGTACCTAATTTATTGCTATGGCAATTAGTGTTCTTGATGGAGTCTTGAGATATTTACACTGAGTAAAGATTTAAATCGAAAGATATCTTTATGTATGTATATTGACTTGCAATTACTTTCGCTGTAGATGCAGTTTTCAAAATAAACTTTAGCATTTTTTTTTTCTTTCAAACAAAGTGGGGGATTATTGAGTTTTTGTTTATTTGAAAAAAAGAAAGAAAAAAAAAACCCTTAGGACATTTATAACTGTCTACATTTACAATTGCCTTTGAAATAATTGTGTCTTTTCAAATTTTTAAGTTTTTAGATATTATAAATAGATATGTACAATGCACGTAGTATTGATTTTTCTGTTTTCTTTCTTTCTTCTAAAAATTCTCTACAGCCACTGTGAGAAACTATCTTCAATAAAAGTTCTTAGAGAATTCTTCAATTTTGCTAACTACAGAATTCTAAGACTTTGTGTTATCTTGGAGGATATTTGTCAAACCCAATAGCAAACTCTAGAAGGGAATGAGGACAAATAAAACCTTCAGAAAAGCATTTCCTAACGTGACTCAAAGTTATATATATATTTTTTATATGATTTGAACTCCATCATATGCTTGCAAGATTTGGTTGATATTGGTCAAGATAAGGATCAAGAATTTCAAGAAGTAGTTAGGCTTTGTAGTGAAGTTGGAAAGAATGATGAAATTATACCAAGGCATACTCGGGTTGTTATTGTTGAGCATAACCGTGAGGGGTATCCCAAGATCAGTTATTGGACATTGCTCCTCTTCAAGGGTAGTACACGCCTTAAATCTTTCTCTCATATAACATCTAAGGAAGATTTGGAAAGGATGGTACACACCTTAAATCTTTATCCCAAAAGTAACAAAAATCCTAAGCTTTACGAGGGAAGGATCCACTCTTTGCTCTCTTCGGGCTAATCTTGAATGCATGAAAACCTCAATTGGTAAGCCTCCTAGAGTATGTAGGATTTACCCTCATTATCCTCTCAACAATAAATATTTTATATTGGAATGTCAGAGGGGTAAACTATATTAGATCAAGGCGTACATAAGTTGAGAGGTTACATAATTGTTCCTTTGTTTCAATATCTGAATCTAAAATTCCTCTTGCTTATCTGAAAGAGTTGGCTAGATATCTCGGTTTTACAAATTTTTGTTCAAACTTGGAAAATAATCTTTGGCTTTTTTAGGATAATGCTTACTTTTGTGACATCATGTTGAGCTTGGGCCAGAAAATTACTTTAAAGGTCATGCATAGTCAAGTAAGCTTTCCTATTTTCCTTACTTTGGTTTGTGCTAATTGTATTAGGGGCTGTTTTGAGATATGGGATAACTTGATAGAAGTGAACCAATCGGCTGGGCCTTATGGTTACCTTGTTGGTGGTGATTTTAACAGTATTCTTAATTAGGATAATGTTTCAGATATTTATTCAAGATTTAACTTTGATTTAGTTGCTGATTTTTTTGGCACTTTACCTGTTTGGGATCTTCATGAACTGTATTTTTCTGCTTCAGTCACATGGACTAATTAAAGAGTGGCAGGATATATTCTGATTACAAATCCTTGAAGTGAAAATTCATGGGCCTAAGCATGGCATGCTATTTCGGGTAACTTAATATTCGGAGTAGGCATTGTTCTTTCATGACAACGGTTCAATAGTCATGGGAGGAATCTCTCATTGGTAATCCTTTGTACATTCTTGGTGTGAAGTTGAATTGTTTCAAAAAAGTTTTGTGAGTGTGGAATAAGGATGTTTTTGGATGGATCCAAGATAGAGTTCAGAATATTGAAGATGGTGTTGGTCAACCAAGGACGAGCTTAATTGGGGTGAAGCCCTTTTAGAGGAAAAGTTTAATATGGAGAAGGCATTTTGGCAGCAAAAATCGTCAGTTAAATGGCTTAAGGAGTGTGACCGGTGCACAAAGTTTTATCATGCTACAGTTAAAGCCAAAAGGAGTCGTCTTGCTATTTATAAAATCCAGAATGCTGCTGGAGTTTGGTTAGACCAGAAGGAGGAAATTGAAAAGGAAGCAATCAATCATTTATTGCATCTTTTTACTAATTCAGGTAATTCTCTTGATATGCATGTTCTAGATTGCATTCCTTCCTTGGTAACATCTGCACAAATGAGGTTCTTTGTAAATTGCCTTTGGGGGATGAGATTAAAGAAGCTGTGTTCCAATTAGACCAAAATAGTGCTGCTGGTCCAAATGGTTTTAATGGTCAATTTTTTGTTGGTCAATCATTTCAAGGGGGGATGTCATTAGGGCTATTCAGTATTTTTTTCTCTGGAGAGTGAGTTGTTGAAGTTTGTGAGTAGTACTGTAATAGTGTTGCTTCCTAAGGTTGATTTTCCACAATCCTTTTTAGAACTTCAGCCTGTTACCTTATGTAAATTTTCTTCTAAAATTATTTCACGTATCATGGTGAATTGTTTGAGTTAGGTTAGCGTGACTTAATTTCCTAAGAACAAAGTGGCTTTTAAGAGGGGCGGAAATCTTATTGATAATGTGGTGTTAGCTCAAGAACTAGTTCATGATATTTGAAAGAAGATTTTGGGTGGTAATGTAATATTTAAGCTTGATATGGCTAAGGCTTGACTTGGTTATTCTTGGTCTCTGTTTTGAGGAAGTTTGGTTTTTGTGAATCTTCTATTGATATCATTTATTTCTAGTCCTTGGTACTAGTACTGTCCTAGTAAATGGCAAAAACACAGGTTTTTTTCTAGTCTTCACAGGGGATTTGACAAGGGGACCCTTTGTCTCCTTTATTATTTATTCTTGCTTCTGAAGTGTTGACCTGAGGGCGGAAGCAATGCATAGCTACAGGTTTGGTTTATTATTATTATCATACTGCTAGTGCTCTAAAAATCATTCACCTTGCTTTTGTAGATGATATAATAAATTTCAGAAAAAGTCTTGTGAAAGCCTCATGCATTTCTTAAATGAGTATGAAGTTAATTCAGGTCAGATGATTATTAAGTAGAAGAGTTGTTTTATAACAAGCTCTAAGGCTTCTTCTTAATGATTAAGGGTGATCATAAAGGCTAGTTTTCGTCATCAACGTCTTTCGGTAGTTAGATTGGGCTTCCCACTTTATGTTGGTAGAAAGAAAGTGTCTATCTTTTCCAATATGGTGGCCAAAATATAATAGCGAATAGCTTCTTGGTCATCCAAATTTTTGTCTAAAGGTGGTCGTCCAAGTTTTTCAAGACTCAGTAAACGTATGCAAATTTTCTTTATTGTTTTCGTTTTCACTATGAGTTGTTTTCTGATAAAATGGAGGATTGAAGGATGGTATTGCCAAAAAAACAAGAGTTAGTTCAACTAGGATTCCAAAAATTAGCTCTGTACGGTTTGGGTTTTTTGGCCTACCTAGGTGGTTATTCAAGATTTTCAGGCCACCATGGAGGGCTCTTAGCCACAGGCAATAGCGGCTGCTTCCATGCCATCCTCCAAGACCTTCCTCCAAGCAAAGCCCAAGGACTCTAAGGCTTCCTATCATCCATTTTCAATAAAACCAGTCCCAAGCTGCTTTAAACACAACTTCCTCCCATATGATTTCAGACCATTCATCTGTGGCAAATCTATGCTCATAACCCGTCATGCCTCAATCTTCTTCCCATCTGACCCCAGCCCCTCCAAATTCCTAGCCATCTGACACCATATCAAGGAGTCCTAGTAGGACTCAACAACTTCAAACCCACAGCATAACCAAGCCGCCATCCCAAGAGTCCTTGCCAAAAAATTTCCTCCAAAGCTAGTAGCTTCTCCAACCGATCCTCCTCCCTTTGTAAAGAAATCTTTTGCCTTTGTGGTTTCTCATGGATAAAGCACCATACCTAGCATACCATCCAAGGAAATTTCAACTTATCCGGGGGTTCTAGCTGTGTAAATAGCTCTCAACAAATTGAGTCTTTGGCAGCTCCTTACAAGTTTGCCTTGGTTGGAAAGCTCTTACCTATGGTGGATATTTGGAAAGCTTTTGCAACCATTGGAGGCTACGGTGTCAATAGGATTGTTGGAATGCAAACATGTTCTCATTAGAGGATTTTCAAAGGCTTTGGTGTAGGATAGAGCAATGGTACATACAACGTTATCCTATCCGTGTTTTCAAATGAACCACAGATTTTAGGCCGAATGAAGAATCATCTATAGAAATGGTATGGATAAATCTTCCAAATTTACAAGAGAATTAAATTTTGATGTGAGAAACAAGTTTCAGCAGAAACTTACTAAACTAAGCAAACAACCAAAGATTTGTAAGATTCAACTGCAAAGAAGCCTTTGCAAATATTCATGAGCTATTAATCATTGAAAACAAAACAAATACCAATCTGAATATACACATGTGCATGCAAATCAACCCTGGAAACAAATCTTTCCTGCCTATCCTTTACCTCTTTGTTAATTAGGTCAAGTGAAATAATTAACATTAATCACATAATAACCATCATCAAGCGTTATGGATTTAATTATGTGAAAGAATTACGAACTAGATAGGTGCAATTGATTCTAAACAATTAACACAAAAGCCACATTAACTTAGTCTATATCAGATTTTCCAAACAACACATAAATAAACTCAGATTTAATTCAAGTGCTACTTTTACCACTCATGTTAATTAATCATGCAAAGACATTAATCAATTAACTAGCATCAGATTATATGTATCAATCTATCTTGTGTACATCATAACAAACTAAAACACATAATCATTAAGCAATTAACCAAGAAAAACATATATACTTGCATGTGTGTATAACATCAGATTTCCTCTTACAAACAAATTCTCGTAATAGCTTCATAACTCGAGGTTACTTACCTCTTGCAACTGAATAAAAACTTAAGCTAGCATCATCATTACTTAAAAAAAAAAATTCTGTTCATTGTATGAAATTTAGAGAGAAAAGAAGAAAAGTGGGGGTAAAAGGGACTCTTAAATCAGACCTAAACCTCCCTTTGGACTCCTAAACAAGAAGGAAAGTCTTTTCCTACTTAACAGCTAATTCCTTATTAGATCAGATTAGCATTTAATATTCTATTAAAAATTTGTCCTAATGTTCCCTAACTAATATTTGTATGGTGTTTTCAATGAAGCTTTGGTTTATATTTCGAAAATGGTTCTTCTTTATGGGCTTGTTTTATGCAAGCTATATACTGTAGGTTGTTGCACCATGTCTGTGTTCAGCCTTCGGCTTCTTCCCCAATGTGGTGACATATAGCGACATGTAGAGCTGTAGCAGGGCAAAATCTCTTTTTGATAGTAGGTAGAGGGCAGGTTAACTTGTGGTATGACAAGTGGTGTGAACATGGCCCCTTCTACTTATTGGTGGATGAAATTCCTAGGCATATCTCATGGTGGAAGGTAGCGGACTTTTCAATGTTAGCAATTGAGGAAAGATCACTTGTTCCTTCTCTGATTCTGCAAAGTTTAAATGAGATTTAGATATTTGATGATTTTGATGATTCCTTGACATGGTCTGAGGATAAAATAAGAGTGTTCTCCACTTTCTTAGCTTGGAAGGTGGTTTGGACTAGGAAGACTTTACGACCCTTTTTTAAACACGTGGCTGCCTCTACTTCCTTTAAAGTTATCGATGTTTGCATGGAAATAATTGAATGGTTACTTTGCTCTTGATAGTACCTTGGTACGTTTTAAATATGCCATGGTTCCACATGCAGGTGTTGTAAAGTCTATAACGAGGAGACCATCCAACACTTATTCATCACTTCTCAAGTTGCTAGGATGGTATGGTCTTTTTTCATGAGTAATTTTGACATGTAGTATGAAGTGATATAGGTGCATATGTTTCACTATTGGTGGAGTCAAGGATATTCTTATTTGGCTGTTTATCTTTGTTGTGTTACTGTATGCTTAATTGTGTGGGAAAGTTGGAAGGCTAGAAACGCTTCCAATTTTGAAAATCTGGCTATGAATACGCTCTTTATTGTTTGGAAAGTCATCAAAATTATTGTAGGCTCTTTAAAAGGAAAAGCGAAGGTTACTTCAAATGATGCATTTTAACACAGATTTTTACTTTTCAGGTTGCCCTCCTAGGTTGTTCTTAAATCGTGTCAAGGTGCTTAGATGGTAGTCTCCTCCATCTGG
Organism: Quillaja saponaria; assembly: GCA_029379385.1. Classification (NCBI taxonomy): domain Eukaryota; kingdom Viridiplantae; phylum Streptophyta; class Magnoliopsida; order Fabales; family Quillajaceae; genus Quillaja; species Quillaja saponaria. The sequence goes on along the minus strand of CM055613.1, from coordinate 21,464,528 downwards.
TTTTGTGAAGCTTAATTGTGATGGTTGCTCTAGAGGTGATCCTGGTGAGGCTGCCACACAGGTGTATCCTTAGGTCATCCACAGACGATTTTATTTGGGCTTATGGTTCATTTTTGGGTCATCAATCAAATATGGTTGCAGAGTTTGAAGCACTTCTTGAAGGGTTGAAGCATTGCGTGTCAAGAGGTTTCCATAGTGCCATTGTGAATACTGACTCTATGGCTCTTATTTAGTGTGTTTTTCGAAGGACTTTATCACTTTGAAAATTTAGTAGAAAGTTTTGGGACTTGGTACAAATATTGCAGGAAAATAACATTATGATTTATCATGGCTTTAGAGAAGTAAATGCAGTGGCTGACTCTTTAACAAAGTTTACATGAAATAAAAATGAAAGTTTCTATTGGTTTACTTCAAGGACGCTACCATATCAAATTGAAAAAGGAACATGCAAATTGATAGAGCTTTGGGTTTAGTCAACAACAGTTTTGAACCCAGGCAGAGGAAGATGGGGCCTAGGTGTGATTCACTCATATTATGCTATCTTTTTTGTACCCCATTCTTAGTCTTTTATGCATATTTTATGTCTTACCTTAGTTTAGTAATCTTGTTTTGTGTTTCACAATGCTTTGGAGACATAAAGGGTAAAATGGAGCTAAATGGAGCATGATTTATAGCTAAGGACAATGAGAACATGAGGAATCCAACTTTGGCAATGAATCTTATTAGGATTAGAATTGAAAGAAGATCATAAGATTATATCAATATTCAAATTTTGAATAGAATAGGAAGTGCAAATTTGATCCAATCAGGAATTAGCTATTAAGTAGGAAAAGGCTCCTTCTTGTTTAGGAGTCCTTTCTGCCCCTATACTTTATAAATAGGGAGGTATAAGTCTGATTTAGGAGTCCCTTTTTTACATGCACTTTTCTTCTTCTTCTCTCTCAAATTTCATGCAATGAATAAAATATTTTCTTTTCAATTAATGATGATGCTAGCTGAAGTTTCTGTTCAATTGCAAGAGGTAAGTAAACTTGACTTACTTGTTTTGCTTATAATATTTGGCTTAGGATTTACACTTGAACTTGTTGTGCTCTTTTGCTTTGGTTCAAGTTAATTAAATAAGAACTACCTGCTTGAGTTGAATTTGATTAGCTTTATATTTTTTCTCTATGCGATCGATACGCTACTTACTATACTATAAATGTAGTTAGTTAGGTTTTAATTTGGTGAACTTTGACAACGACTTATCAAATTTTGGCGCAGTGGCCGCAGAAACTAATCTTCCTAATTTGATTCAAGCTTGTGTTTTTGTTTAGTTTAGATCATTTGTACAGGTTGTATGTTCGATTTCAAAGAAGATACCTACCTTAGAGCAACTTGTTCTATGAAGCACAAGCTGAGGCAATTAATCGAACTCCACCACAAAGCCCAATTGAAGAGGTCAAGCTTAGAATGCTTGTAGTGAGAGACTAGATCAGATCAATCACACAGTCAAAAAAGAAAATATAAGATAAGGGTATAAAAAATAAGTAGAAAAAAGATAAGGAATTACCTCCAAAAGTAGGTGAATGCTCATACATGCAGCATGGTGAGTCTTCCAAGAGGTGCAATTCAGAACCATTATCCTAAGAACAAGTTAGAGGTAATGTTGTAATGGCTTTGGAGACCTTGTGGAAAGATTTGTAAGATGGTTTGAAGCCACGGTGTGAGGGGTCTAATGAGGGTGGCTTTGGAGAGGAACCATTTGATGCAGCATCTTCGATGGGGCTAAGGAATAACGACCTAGAAGGGGTAGTCAATGATGCTCCTGCAATCCCTCACAATGAGAATCTCCAAGACTTGGAAACGAGTTAAGATGTGCAACTAGAAGGGAATAGGGGTAAAGTACCAAGGACTGTTAAGGATTACAGGGCTTTTCTTAACACTCCTCCTCAAAGAACAAACTTGGTCAATAAACATCCACCTTTTGAAATTTGTCCATTAGAGGATGAGGTTGTAATTCCAGTTAGGGAGAAAGAAGTTCAAGGAAAGGTTAAAGATTTTGAAGCATCACACCACCCTACTTCAAGCTCTGAACAAGAGGAGAATTTGAATGTCATTCCTTTTCAAGGAGACCGGGATTTTGTAATTAGCTCAAAGGAGGATTTGGAAAGGGTAGTTCATTGAATTTGTCTCCAAAGAGTACAAAGAATAGTCCACAAGATCGTTCAAGACAGCCCTTGAGTTTCACTAGGGAAGGTACTTCACTTAGGTCACTTAGAGTAAACCTTGAACATATGAAAGCCTCATTTGGAAAAGCCACCTAGTAAGGTAAGTAGTACTTTATCCCCTTCATCTCTGCAATGATTAACATCCTTTATTGGAATGCTAGGGGGTAAAGAATGTAAAGACTAGATGTCGCCTTTGTAAGTTAAAAAGATTACACAAAAGGTCCTTAGTAGCTGCTTCAGAACCAAAATGTCCTTTGGAAGATTTGTCGGTTATGCAGCAATTTTTGGGTTTTTCAACTTCTTGTTCAAACTTATCAAATAATTTGTGGCTGTTTTAGGATGATTCTATCATTTATGAAGTGATTTTGTGCTCAGGACAACAAGTTACACTCAAAGTAAAGCATGCTTTAGTAAATAGGCCAATTTATGTCACCATGGTTTATGCACAGTGTAGTAGAATAGGTCGCTTGGAGTTGTGGGACAATTTGATGGCGGTTAGTGGTTTGGCTGGAATTGAAAGGTGGCTTGTGGGTGGTGATTTTAATTGTGTAAAGCATTGAAGGAGATGGCAGATGTATGAGTTCGTTTTTACATTGACTCAGCTATTAAATTCTTGGGTGCTCTTACAGTGTGTGATCTTCATGAAGTGCCTCACTCGGGTTCAACTTTCACTTGGACTATTAACAGGATGGGGCAGCTGACATTTTAAAGAGGGATTCTCTATGAACTCAAATTGGGGTGAAACATCATTTCATGTAACTCAACTTAATAGGAAGTACTCAGACCATAATCTACTCAAGTTTGAAATAAAGTATCCGAAGACGGCATTTCATGCTCATTTTCGTTTTCTCAATGTCTGGTGTAATCATCATAATTTTATGGCAACGGTGAGACAATCGTGGAAGAGGTTAATTGGGAATCTGATATACGTCCTAGATGCGAAACTTAATCATTTAAAAAAGGTTCTTTGGTGTTGGAATAGAACATTTTTGGTCATATCCCGAATAAGTTAAAGTTAGCTCAGGAGTTAGTTGCTCAAATTGAAATTCTTGTTGAAAAAGGGGAAGCTTCTCAAGAGGACTTGACTAGGACGGAGGCTACTTTAGAGGCAGAGCTTGACATGGAGGAAGAATTTTGGATGCAAAAATCTTCCATTAAATGTCTGCAAGAGGGAAGTAATATGGCAAAGGCCTATGACCGTGTGAAATGGTTTTTTCTTATTTCAGTTTTACATAAATTTGGCTTTTCTGAATTCTAGATTTATTTGATTTGGCATATGATTTCTAGCCCTTGGTACTCTGTGTTAGTATTTAGTGCAGGTTTTTTCAAATCATCAAGGGGCCTCAAGCAAGGTGACCCTCTCTCTTTCCCATTTTTTTTTGTTCTTACTTCTGAAGTCTTAAATGTTGGTTTGAAGCAATGCATGGCAAATAGCATTGTAGATTACTTTTACCACCACATGAGTGTTCCCAAAATTTCTCATCTCGCCTTTGCAGAAGACATTATCGTTTTTTCAAGTGGTAGGAAGAGATCTTGTGAAGCTCTTATGCAGTTTTTATCGGAATATGAGAGGAATTCAAGGTAGCTAGTAAACAAAGACAAAATTTGTTATGTTACGAGCCTTACAGCCTCTACCCACCACATTCGGATTATCAAAAGCACCACTGGTTTTTGCCATCAATAGCTACCAGTTACTTACTTGGGTTGTCCTCTTTTTGTGGGGAGAAAGATAGTCTCTCTTTTTGATTATATGATTGCTAAAATTTAGAAGTGCATTACCTCTTAGCCGTCCAAAATGCTGTCATAAGGAGGAAGGATAGTATTAATTAAACATGTGCTTTCATCCATCCCTTTATATTTGTTAAATGCCTTGGACCCCCCTTATATGCCTTCCGAGGGAGGAGGGTAGTCTTGAGTTTCGATCCCTAACTGATATTTGTATGGCGTTTTCAATGAAGTTTTGGTTTATTTTTCAAAATGGTTCTTTGAGGGCTCATTTTATGCAAGCTAAGTACTGTAGGTTGTTTTGCCCTATCTATGTTCAGCCTTCGGCTTTTTCCCCAATGTGGTGACGTTCAGCATCATGTATAGCTATAGTAGAGAAAAATCTGTTTTGGATAATAGGTAGAGGGCAGGTTAACTTGTGGTATGACAAGTGGTTTCAAGGTTGGCAATTCAGGAAAGATCATTTCTTCCTCCTCTGAAACTGCAAAGTTTAGATGAGATTTAAACATCTGATGATTTTGATTAATATGGTCTAAGAATTAAACAGGAGCATATTATCCACTTCCTCAGCTTGGGAGATGGTTAGGACTTTACGACCCTTTTTTAAACACACATGGCTGCCTTTATTTAAAGGTATCGGTGTTTGCATGGAAACTATTGAATGGTTACTTTGCTCTTGATAGTACCCTGATATGTATGGTATGGCTTTTTTTCATGAGTATTTTTGACATGCATGATGAAGTGATGCAGGTGCATGATATCTCTACTATTGGTGGAGTCAAGGATGTTCTTGTTTGGTTGTTTATCTTCGTTGTATTACTGTATGCTTGATTGTGTGGGAAATTTGAAAGGCTAGAAATGCTTTCGGTTTTGAAAATCTGGCTATGACTTCCCTCTTTATTTTTCGGCAAGTTTGGAAAGTCATCAACATTATTGTAGGCTCTTTGAAAGGAAAAGTGAAGGCTACTTCGAATGATGTGTTTTAACTCAGATTTTTACCTTTCAGGTTGCCCAGGAGGCCGTTCTTAAATCATGTCAATGTAGATGGCAGCCTCCTCCATTTAGTTATGTGAAGCTTAATTGTGATGGTTGCTCTAGAGGCAATCCAGGTGAGGCTGCCATAGGGGTTATCCTAAGGTCACCCACAGGTGATTTTATTTGGCCTTATGGTAAATTTTTGGGTAATCAATCGAATATGGTTGTGGAGTTTGAAACAGTTTTTGAAGGGTTAAAGCTTTATGTTTCAAGAGGTTTCCATAGTGTCATTGTGAATACTGATTTTATGGCTCTTGTTCAGTGTGTTTTTCGGAGGACTTCACCACTTTGGAAATTTCGTAAAAAGTTTTGGGACTTGGAATAAAATATTTCTGGAACATAACATTGTGATTTTTCACTGCTTTAGAGAAGTAAATGTTGGCTGACTCTTTAGCAAACTTTGCATGCAATGAAAAGGATAGTTTCTTTTGGTTTTCTTCAAGGACACTATCAGATCAAGCAAGGGGACTTTGTAATTTGGATAAATTACAAATGTCGTACATTAGACATATACATTGAAAGAGGAACATGCAAATTGCTAGAGCTTTGTGTTTAGTCAATATCAGTTTTGAACCCACGCAAAGGCAAAATGGCTCCTAGGCTCCACGGACAACCATGTTTTTAGGAGTTTTTGGAGTCTTAAACGACTTGGAGTGCCACGGCACCCAAAATCTGGCTCTGTGGTGCCAATTAATGGTTTTTAGGCAGTAGCCATGGTGATATTTTATCAGCGCCGTGGCGCTAAGGGTTCTGTGCAATCTAAGCCTATTGGCATTAGGGCACCAAAATGAGTGAGCCGTGGCACCTTTTGGTTTATTTCAAGGTTTTTCTATGTTGTTTTACTTATATTTCTAAATTTCTATGTAATAGGATAGTATCCCATGTTTATTACTTTGTTTTAAGTTTTCTTTGGTTGTCTTTTTGTACTGGCTTAGACTATCCTCTAGCGAATTTTCTTATTAATAAAATCTTAAGGACTCTCTCATGTCCTAGTTAAGTTTGGGATAAATAAATAAATAAGAACTACTTGTTTGAGTTGAATTTGATTAACTTTTGCAAATCTATATAATTATAGAGTATAAGAGCAACAAGTACTCCTAAACAAGAGAGAAAATCTTTTCCTACTTAATAGCTAATTCCTTATTAGATCAGATTTGCACTTCCTATTCTATTCAAAATGTGAATATTCTGATATGATCTTGTTTCAATCCTACTCCCAATAGGATTCCTTGCCAAAGTTGGATTTCTCATGTAGAAATCCTTATACCACTTGGATTCCTTGTCCAATTAGGATTTCCCCTTCATTAACTCATAAACTTGTCACAATGTGCTCATTCTAATCTTTAGCTCTGTTACATGCTCAAATGTTCTATTTTTACTCTTTATGTCTCCAAAGCATTCTTAAACACAAAACAAGATAAGTAAACTTATGTAAGACATAAAATACGCATAACAGACTAAGAATAGGGTACTAAAAAGATAGATTAATATGAATGTATCAATATTTGAAATGATGAAACGTAGTTTGTTACGCATGGTGCGTTCCATGATGAATTATGCTGACTTACCAATTTCTTTTTAGGATATTCTTTGAATACTGCAAATTGGACTAAACGGGTTATCAGATGCCCCGACTTTGTTTCCTAGGTTTAACTCCTCGACTTTGAAGATTAATGAACATATAGTTTAAGACTATTATCACACTCTACCAACCTTTAAGGTAGTAACCTCTGATACCATTAGGCGAAGCTAGCGCAAGCACATACAAGAACACAGACAAGAAACAAAATACACAGAGCATATGCAAACAGCTACAATATGATTCAGTAACCCAGATTAATAACCAAATATAAAAGAAGAGTAGAAGAAAACTTACATTAACATAAACAGATTCTTTATTACAAGATCAAGGCACAGGTACACCACACGATCACAGGTACTATTTGACAATAGCAATAGCAGCTACAGGTACAAGCCCATTATTATAAATTGGAGCCTTTCACTCATATTTTACAAAACACTCTAAACACTCAGATTTATTTTTCAAACTTCTGATTTTCTAGTAGACTTCAAAACTTATTCTACAACAGAGGGCAAAGGCCCTTAAATAACACTCCTAGCATGATTGTCTAAGAGATAAGACTAAGAAAAGCAGATTCCTGGAGATAAGGCTTATCCTTCTGTCTGGGCACGTGTCCTGGTAGATTAGAGTCGATCCGCCAGATAGAAAGGGAATATTTACTTTTATAAAGTAAATCCTTTTCTTTTGAGAATTTTGTCTTCAAGTCACCGAAAGTTTTCTTTCTTTTTGAAAAGATAACTTTTGCTTTTTGAAAGAAAGTAGATTCCTTTACTTTAGGAAAGTAAACTTTAACTTTTGAAAAGAGAATTATTGATGAGATTCTTCATCCAAAAAATCTTCTACTCCTTTGTCTGGAGGGTCTTATGAGTCTTGAAAGTAGGCTGGGTCATATTGACTCATCTCAATCTTCAAGGATTTTTAGGAGCAGCTCCTTTTGAACATAATATTTAGAGGAGGAGGCTATAAGCCTTTTACCATGTCAAGAACCTTTTTATTCTCATTAATATAAGGTTTTTGAGAAGAAGGTTTAAATCTTAAGATCCCTAGCTTTTGAAAATTATTAAGATTCTTTTCAAAAATAGAGACATTGTCCCACCATTTGATTTGAGTTCTACGAATTAACCAATGGACTGATTGATTAATCCCAAATGCAGAAGAAGAGCATTCTTTTACAATATATTCCCACTTAACAATCCATAGGAGCTTATAATAAGCTGTAAACATAATAATTTTGTCTTGAGGATCCAGAAAATGATTATTCTCACATAACCTTAACCAGTAAAGATGAACATATTTAGGTAAGGATATTAGAAATAATCCCCAAGAGAAGTACCATGTTTTAAACCATTGAGGAAAAGTAGTGGGAGAAGGTTCTTCATTGAGAGTGAACCTAAGAAACCAACTATGCTTTCTTGCTTTGTTTTCAAATAAAAGCAAGTTTTTCCATGCAGCCATATAATCAAAATAAGTATATAGCCGAGGAAATATTCTACTATCTCTGATTTGTTTTTGATGGTATAGATCCATACCCCATTCTTCTGGCTTCATCATTTTATAAATGATGATTTTTTAATAAGCCCATTCTGACCCTGCTCGAATCAAGAGTTTATGAGAAATTGATTCTGTGTCCATAAGAATATTTAAGTAGAATAAAATATTCATGGGTTCCAATTCAGGAGGAAGATGATTATTGAGATAAAAATGGGCTATCTCATATGGTGCTAAATTAGCATACCTTTTCTCAATTGCTGCTATCTTTTTATAAGATAGAGGAATATATGGATATCTGAAATCCTTGGTATTACAAGGAAGGGCTAATTCATAAGCCTGATTGCATAAGAAATCTTTATCAGTCTCCTCAGTATTAGGAGTGGATAGGTTTCTTTTTGTAGGAGTATTAGTTTGAGAGGTCATAGCGCCTTTTCCTTTAGGATCCCTGCAAAAATTCTCTAGTTAGGAAGTCAGGCAAAGAATTAGATTCTCCTTTAATAAATTCTATATCAAATTCAAAAATAGAAAGGATTCCCTGCCATCTAGCAAATATCTATTTAGATGCTATATTTTTAACATCTTTAAAAAGGATATCCTTAGCAGCCTTGCAATCTATTCTTAATAAGAATTTTTTGTTTAATAGGTCAGATTCAAACTTAGCAATGCACATAACTAAAGATAATACAGAGATATGGGAGTTCTTTAACTCTGTTTTATTCTCTTAACTGCCTCTGTAAAATCATTATTTCATTCCGGAGGATTCTTTTTTAATCATGCAAATAATAATTTGCAATCTAAGGCTAAGTCCTTGTAAAATTCACCTACATAATTGAGGCTTCCTAAGAATCTCTGCAATTGTTGCTTTTTCCTTATTTAATTAGGAAATTTATCAGCAAATTGTATGGCTCTATCAATAGGTATAATAGAACCTTTGTGAATGTTGTGCCCTAAAAAACGAATAGCAGTTTGAAATACTTTTACCTTTCTTGCAGAAACTACTAATCCTGCCTTCATGACAACATTCAAGAATATATTGAGATGTTTAAAATGTTTTTGTATAGAAGGGAAAAAAACTAAAACATCATCAATGTAAACAATTATAAATTCATGATAAGAATTAAAAATATCATTCATAACGTTTTGAAATTCAGATGGTGCATTTTTTAATTCAAATGGCATAACATTCCTTTCATAATTCGCAAAAGATACAGTAAAGGCAGTTTTGTACCTATCTTGTTCAACTATTTGAATTTGCCAATATCCAGATTTCATAACAAATTTGGAAAAGATATTGGCGTCATAAAGTCTGTTTAGCAGATCCTTTTTATTAGGAATTGGATACCTAATCCACCTTAAAGGTTTGTAATTAATTACTAACCTCGAGACTCCTCTTTCTAATTCGGCTGCATTTTCTACATAAAATGCTGGGCAACTCTAGGGACTGTAGCTTTTTCTAATTAATCCCTTTTTTAGTAATTCTTCAATTTCTGCTTTACAAATTTCTAAGTGCCTAGGACCCATGGCTATTGGTCTAGCCTTGGTAAGTATTTGTTTTTCTAAGAAATCGGGTTCATAAGGCAATTCTATTATATGTTGTTTTCTATTCCAAAAGGCATTAGGAATTTCAGCACATATAGTTGAACAATTTTATGTTGAAATTTATTAATTTCATCCTGAAGCTTAGAAGATTTCAATTGTTGTTCAATCCTCTTGTATTCTATCTCTTCCTTTAGAGACATAAGAAAATTTTCTTTTCTTTTAATTGTATCTTTCATAAGATTGATTTCATGCATTCAGGGTTCTTCTACAAATTCAAATTTAATTTATCTACCCTTTACAGCAGTTTCTACCCCTAATTCGTCTATCTTAGAATTAGGGAATAACATGTGTAGAAAATGGTTTCCTAGAATCACTCCCTGGGCTAAGCCTTTGACTAGAACAAAAGGTAAAGGAAAACATACCTTGTTATTACAAACTGCCACATTAGACAATTTGTAGTCTATAATTAGACGATTTCCATCTGCTACATGGAGTATTTGTGTAGTTTTCTGAAAGTACTTGGATGGGACTAGTCCTTCACTATTACAATTCAAATCTATTAAGGCAACAGACTGAAAACTGAGTTCATTATTCACAACTATAGTTATTTTAGTAAACCATTTTTGTGCTATAACTAAGTCTATAGCATAGATCCATCCTTCTAGATTATTAAGGATGTTTACAATTCCTTCTTCAGGTTCCTGTATCATTATACCTTTTCCTATGTTTTCAGGTTCTGGATTTTTTAGTCTCTTTTGATGATTCCCATAGAAGATCTTGGAACTGATCTTCATCTGACTCTTCAAGATTAGAAACTCTCTGTTTTAGAGTTCTTACTTCTTCTTTTATTTCATTAATTTCTGATTTTAAATCAGCAATAGTTGGTTCCTTTGATGAAGAGTTAACAGTTTTTACACTTCCTTCTATTACCGAATTTTTACCCTTGTTAGACATCTGAATATAGTTTTCTAACTGTATTCTTCTTTCTTCAGGGTCTGCAATTTTATCTATTAAGTCTAAAACTAGACTTTCTTCTTTTGACAAGACATTTATACTAAGGTTGTTTAATCCTATAGTTTTTAGGATACATTCGTCACAGTCATTATTAGAACAACATTTTGATTTTTCAGACTGTTCTGACTCAGAGTTGTAATCATTTTTTGACTCGTCTAGACTCGAATTTTATTTATAATATTGCTCTATTATAAAAGCATTCAATTGTTCCTTTTCTTCGTCAGAATCTTCTAATAGGATTTGAAATAAGGATTTCTTTAATCCTTCATCAATTTGTAAAGCATTTATTTCTTTTTGACTCTACACTTATTCTGGAAGTGACCTGATTTTCCACACTTATAACATATAGGAACCTTTTTATAATTAGTTTCCTTGGCTAAAGGTTTCTTGTTTGATTCATAATAACCAGTTTTTGTCTTTTCATTCTTTTTATATTGTTTTCTCTTATAAGGCTTATTAGAGAATTTCTTTTGAAATTTATGAGTCTTTTTAGATTGCTTAAATTGACTACTTGTGGGATATCCAAATTGTTCACAGAAGTTTCCTAAAGCTCTTTTCGCACTTAATTTTTCTTTGTCAATTTGTCGTTTTAACCTAATATCATTACATAATGATATCCCTTCTAACACGACCTTTGAAGCTAGTTCTCCATAGGTATAGCTACTACTGTATGGTATATTACCACCATGCTTATCTTTTAGCTTGTTTCGTATTTTATACCACTGAAAGTGAGATAGATCTGGACACCTAAGATTAATCAGTTGTTCATGTGATCTATCTAACCTAAGCATGTTAGCTCCTACAAACTTTGTTTTAAGTTTTCTTTGGTTGTCTTTTTGTACTGGCTTAGACTACTATCCTCTAGCCAATTTTCTTATTAATAAAATCTTAAGGACTTTCTCATGTCCTAGTTAAGTTTGGGATGAATAAATAATATAAGAACTACTTGTTTGAGTTGAATTTGATTAATCGATAACTTACTATATTTCAAATATAGTTAGTTAGGTTTTAATTTGGTGAACATCGATGACTCATCACTAACACTAATCACATAATAACCCTCATCAAGCGTTATGGATTTAATTACGTAAAAAGCATTATGAACTAGATAGGTGCAATTGATTCTAAACAATTAATACACAAGCAGCATTAAGTTTGGATCAGATTTTCCAAGCAACGCACAAATAAACTCAGATTTAATTCAAGTGCTACTTTTACTACTCATGTTAATTAATTATGCAAAGACATTAATTAATTAACTAGCATCAGATTATATGTGTCAATCTATCGTGTATATCATAACAAACAAAAACACATAAATATTAAACATTTAGCAAAAAAAAAAAAAAAAAAAAAAAACATGAATAGTTGCAAATCTATATAACATCAGATTTCTTCTTAAAAACAAATTCTCATAATAGCTTCATAAGTCTAGGTTACTTAACTCTTGCAACTGAACAGAAACTTAAGCTAGCATCATCATTACTTGAAAAGAAAATATTCTATTCAGTGAATGAAATTTAGAGATAAAAGAAGAAGAAAAGTGTGTGTAAAAGAGACTCCTAAATTAAACCTAAACCTCCCTATTTATAGAGTATAAGGGCAACAAGTACTCCTAAACAAGAGAGACAATCTTTTCCTACTTAATAGCTAATTCCTTATTAGATCAGATTTGCACTTCCTATTCTATTCAAAATTTTGTTACATGCTCAAATGTTCTATTTTTACTCTTATATCTCCAAAGCATTCTTAAACACAAAACAGGATAAGTAAACTAATGTAAGACATAAAATACACATAAAAGACTAAGAATAGGGTACAAAAAAGATAGAATAATATGAGTGTATCAATATTTGAAATGATGAAACGTAGTTTGTTAGGCATGGTGTGTTCCATGATGAATTATGTTGACTTACCAATTTCTTTTTTAGGATATGCTTTGAATACTGCAAATTACCTTCTAATTGGATTCCACCATAATCTTTTAAAGAACTTCGTATGAGATATGAAACAACAAAAAGCCAAATATCTCATACCTGAGAATTTAGGGTTGTCATGCTTATGTCAAAAGAATTTTGATTAATAAAGCTTGAATCCAAGAGTGATAAGTGCTTGTTTGTGGGTTATCTAAAGAAACTAGAGGATACTACTTTTATCACCTACGGGAACAAAAGGTGTTTGTTTTGAGAAACACTATCTTTCTTGAAAAAGAGTTTATTCTTGAATGATAGAAATTCAAGAAACACAAAATGAGACCAATTAATTAATGGAACCTAAATCTATACCACAATAGTTGGAGGTACAAGAAAAGATTTAACACACACAACCACTCCCTAGGAATAGTAGGATAAGTCGATTGAATAAGGTATGGATTTCTGATATGATGAGCCCACTAGTTTTGAGAAGTAATCAAAGATATTGATTTCTTGAAGTGACAAGACGCATAAAATTCGAAATGGACTCCATGTATAACAACAAATTATGGACTTTGGCTGATCCACCTTATTGGGTTAATCCTATATAGTGTAAATGGCTCTTTAAAGAATGATGCAGATCGCAACATAGAATCCTTCAAAGCAAGGTTAGTGGCAAAAGCAAGGAATTGATTTTGATGAAACCTTTTTGCTAGTTGTCATGATCAAGTCAATTTGGATTTTACTTGCAATACATGCATATCACAATTATGAGATATGGCAAATGATGTCAAAACTGCTTTCCTAAATGGTTATCTAAGGGAATACGTGTATATGACACAATTTAAGGGTCTTCAAAAGTCTATTTATGATTTCAGTAAAAATGAAGATGAATCGTGTGTGTAGAAGAAGGTTAGTGGGAGTGCAGTAACATTTTTGGTACTGTATGTAAATGACATACTTCTAATAAGTAACAATGTTTACAAACAATCAAAATTTGGTTATCCAAAAATTTCTCCATGAAAAATATTGGTGAAGCAACCTACATACTGGGTATAAGGATCTATAAAGATAGATCCAAAAGGTTGTTTAGATTTTCACAATCCATGTACATTGAAAAGATTCTTAAGAGGTTTTACACGGATGGGTCAAAGAAAAGGTTCTTACCCATGTCACATGGTGTGCATCTTCCAAATGTATGTCTCCTTAGACAGAGAGACATAAAGAAATCGCATGAATGAAATACCAAATGTTTCTGCAATTGGTTCAATCATGATGCCATGTTATGTACGCCCCTTGATGTCTTGTAAGCTAAAAGTGTTTACAAGTAGATACCAAGCCTTTTGGGTGAAGAGCACTAGAAAGGCAATTAAGAACATTGTTGTTCAATTTATCACTCAAGTGCACATATCGTGAACAAGTAATAAAGTGTAAGTAGAGTATCGAACACACAAGGAATTAGATCTAACAATTGCTAAGTACTAAAATTGACCAATCCTAACTTTATCCATACAAATGAAATTTCAGAGATTTATAACTAAACTAAAGCATGCATATGTAAGAATGTAATGGGGTAACCTAGAATTACAACTTCCCTCAACAATCACTTGGATTATTATAATAATCTCTAACTTGGAATTCACTATATTTCTGTGAGAATTAAATTGAGCTAGACTCTTTAAGTGTTATCAAATTCAAACATGCATGTGAATGAATTCAAACAAGTGTTATCTTATTCAAGGCTAAACCTAGATTTCCCTTCGTCAAGGTTCCTCTAAGCTACCAAATCTAATTGGTAGCTAATCTATTAGAAGCATAAAACATAGAATAAGATAAATAATTCATGTATCAAACCCTAAACAATCAATAAACAAAATAAATCCAAGCTACATATTGAGTTCCATTGCATATTGTGTAAACATGGATTCATATAAAGAAAATATCAAATAAATACAAGGAAAGGAAATAGTAGAATGAAAAAAAACAGTGGTTGTCAGGCTTCAATCTTTAATCATCTTAAGCTCCCCTTGCTCCTTGCACTCTAGATGCCTCTAAACTCTAGACTTTCTTAGCTAAACTTGTGTGTTTATACTCCCTAACATAAACCTCTTTAAATAGGCTTCAAAACCCTCAAGAAAAAGTCAATTCATACTAGGAATTGAGTTAGCGCCCCAGCATTTAAGTTCTAGAGGCACAACACTGAAATTTGGAGTGTAGGATCATTGTTGGGCGCCTAGGCGCTGGCTATCTTTGTCTCTAGTAGTGCCTAGGTGTCAATGCTCTCTACCTAGATGGTTTCCTTTTCTGTGGCCGTGGTGCCTGACTCGTAGAAAATCCTGACTCTACTTTGACTTCAAAAAGATTTCCTTTAAGCATTAAACCTTCAAAACACAAAAATTAAGTTAAGCATCAATGAAATTCATAATTAAAAACTAAATCCTAAACATACTCAACTAGGATTCAACATCCTAAAACAAATGACTCAACTAAGTAACATTCAAACTAAAACTCAATAACATAGCAAATAATATGAATAAAAAGGAAAGGCTATTTCGTAAACTTATAAAACATCCTTAGGTACTCGAGAAGGACTAAGGATGCATTCTAATTTTTTAATTATTTTTTAATTTTTTAAATCCAAACTTAACTAGGACTCCCAACCCTTTACCCACTGATATGTTCTGGAAAATTATTTAAAGAAAGCAAAGAAAATTTTGTCTTCATGTCACAAGCCATGTTTGAAATACTGTCCACAACCACATTAACCTCTCTATAACCTTACATTAAGCACCAATAATAATTGAGTCAACCATGCGAGTTACACATTGAACAAGCAAATAATGAAATTAATAAAACCCTTAAAAGCTTAAGCCTTGAATTAATGCTTTAAATTCAGCCACCATATTGGATTGTACACCCAAAGCACCATAAGCAAAAATTATCTCACTAAAAGCGGATCTAATGATACCTCCAGTTGCAGCTCACTTGGATTACCCTGTGAACATCCATCACATCACAATTAAAGTTTGACATAGAGGGAAGGAGGGGGGTGGTTGCCATCTTAAGACAATGACCTTATTTAAGAACATGGGCTTAGGAAGATGAAAAGGGAAAAACCTAAGCTACTAAGAATCGTTAAAACTCACCTTAACATTACCTTTCAAAGAAGAAATGATAATCCCAATCATCTTCAAAACGTCCTTGACAATATCCATCGGGCTCATGGATATGTTGTCCAAAACCTTAGCATAACCAGCCTTCCATATCTCCCATATAATCAAACAAGGAGTAATTGATCTTGAATAACCTGAAAAGGAATTTCTGCCATCCCTCCGCCACATTCTGAACATATCATGAATTGAAACAACTGCAAAGTTTATATCAAGGTGATGCAAGAAAACTGCCAAACTTCCCTTGCAACTTGAGAGGAAATGAATAAATGATGACTAGTTTCCACATCATGAAAAGTGCAACAACAATAATGAGATACAATTTCCATAGTTAAATCTAACCACAGTTCTATCCAATGCTAAAAAAACAAATTGAAAATTTCCAAAAAATTGGATATTTTAATGGGAGCTGAGGTTGCCAAAAATAATCACGAGAAGTCATCAAAGAACTATTATGCCAAATCACAATCAAGCAGATAAAACAAAAAAAAACCTGATTTATTCCGCTATCCAAACAAATTAGTCTGCTATATCATTATAAAAACATTGCTCCTCCACTTTTTGGCAAACTAGATTCGGTATAAGTTGTCTTTCATCATTAGAAAGCTGACAAAATTCAACTAATTTCAACCTCACAAGTTGTCTTGGGATCTCATTGATAAGCAAATAAATTAGACCAAGGTCACACCATAAAGATTGAGACCCCCTATGTTGGTAAACAAATAGCTTTCCAAGGATGCCAATGAAAATTTCCCTTTCCTTCTCTCACTCCCTAAAAAAAGTTAGCCAAAGCATTTCAATTTTAGCAAAAACAAATATACAACTAGAAGATGTTGACAAGTAAAGCCCGTAGCTTACTTGATAACCTTTAAGCACTGAGGAGACACTGTAAGAACATGTGAAAAAGCAACTCTTTTGTCTATACACCAACTGACACAAATTTGCCTTATAAGCTCCCAAAAAATTCACTAGGCCATCACAAGATCTTTTCCTCCCAGAAGAGAAGATTATTATATGTTATGGAAAAGAAAATAGGGGACAATGGATGCCCTTGTATAAGACCTCTGGTAGATTTAAAGAATCCTGAACTGTTACCATTCACCAAAAATGAATACCACAGACTGAAAATTAGATGCTAAATAAGATCAAATCCAAAAACAAGTTTACCTTGTTGTAAGTTTTTGCCATATCATGCTTAAAGTTAGTATTCCCACTCGGAACCTTTTTATGTAAATCATGAACCAAGTTCCTGAGCCAGTGCCACACTATCAACAATATTCATACCCCTCATAAAATCACTTTGTTCCCTAGAAATTAAATTAGGCAAAAGAAAGATCAAGCGATTAACCAAAACATGAGATATGATTTTAGAGGTGAAATTGCATAAACTAATAGGTCTCAAATCAGAAAAGTATTGAGGAGACTCAACCTTTGGTAGAAGTACTATAACAGTACTACTAATAAACTTAGTCAACTCACCTCCTACAAAGAAGCATTGAACATTGAACTGCTCAAGTGACATCCCTAGTAATAATTGACCAGCAAGTAGTGTAAAAGTGTACATTAAAACCATCCTAACCAGCTGCATTGTTCTTATCTAATTAAAGCATCACCTCATGTACTTCATCCTCCATAGGAAACTTACAGAGACTATCATTATGCTCAGATGTAACTAAAGTAGGAATACAATCAAGGAAGCTCAAATCATGGGAAATACTGGCTCAATGAAAAGTTTCAAAAAATAATCAACTACTACTTTTCGATATCATCTTTCTGAACAAGCAAAGAACCTGAAGCATCCTTGATTTTATGAATAAACAGATTACTTCTCTTATCTTTAACCGTGGCATGAAAAAAATTAGTACATCCATCACACCTTCTTGCAACCATTTAACTGATGACTTTTGATGCCAAAAATCCTCTTCCATATTAAGCTCCTCATCAGGAATACTTCAGCCCTGTTAAGATCCTCCTAAGTGCCTTCACCTCTAACGAATGACTGCCTCAGTTTGATTAACAAGATCTTAAACATCTTTGACTCTATCTCGAATACCAATCAGAGGCTCCTTCCAAGATTGACAAATAGTTTTTAAGAACGTATGGTTTCTACTCCAGATATTCAAGAATTGAAAAGGAGCTTTATAAATAAGCCCCTGTGCTTTCACTTCAACCTTTAAAGGATTATGATCAGAGTATTTCCTATTGAGCTGTCTGACTTGAAAATCAACATCAGTCCAACAATAATTCATAAAAACCTATTTAACATCTTTAAATTTTGAGCCAAGCCTTCTCGTTTATTAATCCAAGTAAACTAGAACTTGAGAAAGCAACTTCATGAAGATCACAAACAGTTAAGGTACCTATAAAATCAAAAGCTGAATCATAATTAAATTGATCTTAAGAACTGTAAATTTCATCATGATTAAGTACATAGTTAAAATCACCATCAAATAACCATCCACTTGAACTGACCAAACTTCCAGCTTCCATCAAATCATTCCACAAATGTAACTTGCTGCCCTGAATTCATGACAACCTGTTCTGAAATAACCACAAATGAACAATGATTCAATCTTTTTAACTTACGAAGCATACATCTCATTTTGACATTCTTAATTCCTCTAGTATTCCCGTACAATAAATTCATCACTTAGATTTTTGGTGGTAGGAAAATTATTTTTTACCTTAGTAGAAGTTTTACCAATGGTAAATTTCAGGCGCTCAAGATCATCTCTAATTGAACTAAGCGTGCTTCCATCACATGTAAATCTCATAGGTTGACTAGCAAGAACTTGAAGACGGAATTTCCACTCTTGAGGGAGATTCAACATATGCACAACCCTGTCCAAATCCTTCCTAGTGTTTGTAGCAAAATTCTTCTGATCTTAAAATGGATTGACAACTGAACTTGGCCTTAATGGAAAGGCCTCATTGCCAGAGTTAAAATTAGAGACATCCGAAGAGTCCGTAGCAGCTTGGTGTTCAACCTGAATGCTCCTTTACCTCACAATGTATTCTTTGAACTTCTTGGCTCAATTCTTAAATGGCTTAAGTATTTTCTTGCTCTTCATCGAAGAATCTTGCAAACAAATATCAAAGGCAGCCACTTCTTGCGCCTTTTCATTATTATCTTGTAAACCTGTCATAACAAAGAACCACGATCTTGTTTAACCTTATGTATTAACCCTTAAAACTTCGCATTTCCTTCTCCTCTCCACTAATGTAGGCTAATACTTAGTCAAAAATCAATAGTTCTTTTATTCAACTTTTAATATAAGGCTAGGGCAAAGGTTTGATGAAAATGAATTTTTAGGCTTAATTACCCTATGTACAAATTCTTTGCATGAGCTCACCCTTCTTTTTTACCTTATTTTTTATAAGGTGTTAAGTCCCACTCACTCAGGCTTCAACTATTACATCATATGTTTTTATATAACACCCTTATATCTCTTCTTATGTGGGCATATATGCTTTCCAATTTTTCTCTACCAAACCTTAGGTTTGTAGACAAATTCTCAAGGAATTTTCACATACTTTTCCCAAACTTTTAATTTTTTTTTTCAATTGGGGATGATAACAAAAAAATTTCTTTTCTTCCTCGTGCTGCACTACCCTCATCTTGTTTTCATAGCTCAACTTTACTGAATATTTATTTTGCTTAAAGTAATAGGGTGCAAATGGGTTTTACAAAGAAAGGATTGGTTAACATTTGCATGTGCTAGAAAGAATAGACTTTCGGCTTAAAAGTGGGTAACTAATGAAATATAAAATCAAGGGTGGATATACAAAGGCTCTAACAGTCCAAAGATAACCTAAATCATGTTTCCAACTAAGTTTTACCTAGGATTTCGCCTCAAGAGGAACTTTCACTAATTGAAAGAGGTAAAAAAAGAATCTAAGGGTTATAAGAAAAAAATCATTAAAAACAACAACCCTAGGTGACAATAGCCTTGTGTAGATATGAATGCATGAAGTATGTGCCCTAATTATAATAAATTCAAAATTTCTTGCATTATATCAAAAATCAAAATCAATGCAAAAATAAGATAATAAGGGAATAGGGAAATATTGGAGCATTATTAAAAAATTAAAATTGCAATCTACTTAAAATAGTATGAGAAAGGGAAACACAACAAGCTAGATACTATATTTAAACAAATTACACATAAACGGGGGATAACAATTATACATAAGAATAGAGATATACAAAACTTAAAGTTACCCCCCGCCCCAAAACTAAACTAAACAGTGTCCCAATGCTTAAGAAATGAAAAAAAGACAAGAATAACAAAAGATAAAAAGAACTCCCCTCATTCGTCAAAGTCTATGTCAATGTCCTCCTCGGGAGGAGGGAAGAAGGCTGGAGACTCAGGACAAGGTGGGAATGTAGAAAGATCCCATCCTCCTTGCTGTAACATCATCCTCAGCAATTCATTATTCTGATAATTGACAACATGGTTATGTTGACAATGCTCGGCGTACTACACCTCTAGACGAGATAATCGCTAAGCCAATATGAGTCATTGTACACTAGTTGGTGCAGGGTGAGTTGAGGCTACTGGATCACCCTTTCCTGCTTTAAAGTTCCTATGCAAGAACTTGTTCATCAGCTTGTCATCAATTGGCCCCTTTTATAATGTCAATTGTTTAGTGTCCTCCCAAATCACAGGCCTCTTAGCATAGTTTAATGATGAAGGAGGGGAACCATATGCCAAGATGTCCACTAATTGCTGCTTGCAACATAACATTATGTATAATACAACCAATATTAAGGGCCAAACCTCGCAGTAAAGCAAAGACAAGGACTACTTGCTCCTTGGTCACATCACTCACATCTCCACTGGGTAACATATTGGCGTACAAGAAATAATACCGAATTCTTACAGTGGAATGCAACTAATTGGCCTTGAAATTCACGGATTTGCCATTCGCTAGCATCCAAGTAGAGACCTGGTAGCACAATGCATTGATGAATACTTTGTAATCCACTATACCACTTGCTAAGCCACATATTCATCAGTTGAAGGAGGTGCACACAACTTAGCCCAATTCATTTTGTCTATTTGACGGACTAAAATCTTGAAATAGTTGGGGCTGAGTTATAAACCTCGTTAAGCTACAATCCTTGTGTACCAGCCCTTCATAGAACCTTTTCTCAGTTGCAGCAGAAATAAACCTACGACTGTCAAAGCTTGGTCCAATAGCTTGAGGATGCTTGGTGGCCTTGGATTTTGGTACCATTATCTAGAAAAATGAACAAGCATTATCCCAAACCCCACAATGCCCAGTAACAATGTCAACCACAGCCCATAATCAACAAAAAATCTATGACCCAACAGAGAAATATACATTATTCTCAGGCATATTATTGTCCATCTAGCAAAACCAAAGAACTCAATATCAAGATTCAAAATGTAACACCCATGTACCTAAAAACCCAAAACCAAGAATTATGCACATACCCTTAAAGAAACATATCTACCCACTAATCATTAAGCAATTAAGCATACAACACAAGAAAAGCATCCTACCTACTCAAAAATTCATAGAATAAGTAGAGAAGAGGAAGAAAACTTACTTGTGTTGAGGCAACGTAAAACTTGCATGTAGACCATGATGTGGGTGAGGGGTTTTGTGCAAGAGTGGTAGAATTTACTAGAAAGGGGTTTAGGCTAGAGAATTAGGGCCTAAGACTTATGATTTTTAGAGAATGTGTGTTAGGTTTTTGAGTTAGGAAAGTTATAGGGTCTGAAAATCCTTTTAAAAACTGAAATCCTAACATCGCGCCATGGCTTGAAGTAATAAGCACCGAGGCACCATGCCCTAGAATTCAAAATTTTTAAAACACGGGATTTTATGTTGGGGCATGAGTGATATAGTGCCACGGCTTTATGCTCTCTGGTTAAAACCAAGTTTTTCTTAAAAACATGATGCCATGGCGTGATTTATTTGGGGCTGCGACTTGATGCAATCTGTTTGAAAACTCTTTTTTCTGGGTTAAGAGGCGCCGTGGTGCATCAAAGGAGGAGCCACAGTGTGGGGCTCTCTGTTTGAAATGGTGGTTTTTCATTGAAATTAAGGCATTTTAGCATGTGTGTAATGAAGCTAATGGAGCCACAGTGTGGGGCTCTCTCTAAGTACATACCTGAGTTTTTGAATGTATAGGTGACGCGGCTTAAATGTATCAGGTTTGCGGCATCGTTCTCTCTGGTTATTTTTGAAATCCTAGGTTGTTGGGCTCTGAGGTGTGATGTAATGAGGAGCCACAGCTCTTGTGCTTCTTGCTGTGGTATCTTAGTCCTTGTTTGTCATTACAGAGATGAGATGAAGGAAGACTTAGTGTAAAGTAAAAATTAATAAAACAAAAAGTAAAATAAAGAAGAGGGTTTAGAAACATGGGCTGCCTCCCAAGAAGCACTTGGTTTAAAGTCCTCGGCTTGACTTAGTGTTGCTCAAGTGGCCCCAATAGGCCCCAATAGTGTTTCAATTGTTGGCCATTCACTTTCAATGTTCTATGCAGATTAGTGGCAATCAACTCCACAGCACCGTATGGAAACATCTTGCTAATGGTGCCTAAGGGGGTCTTGTAGGCTATATGGTATGCCTATAGTGCATTATCCAATCTCTTGTACCGATCTTTTTGTGAAGGACATATCGTCTTCTCTAGGATTCTTTTAATCTCCCGATTAGAGACCTCAGCTTGTCCACTTGCTTGTGGATGATGCTAGTGCAACCTTGTAAGTCTTCATTACATTCTTACATTGGCTTGCTTTAGTTTAGTTTAGTTTAGTTATAAATCTATCAAAATTCATTCGTTTGGATGAAGTTAGGATTGGTCAATTTTAGTACATAACAATTGTTAGATCTAATTCCTCATGGGTTCGACACTATACTTACACTTTATTAGTTGTTCACGATACGTGTACTTGCGTGGTAAATCCAACAACAGGCTCCTACTTGTTTTGTTGCAAAAGTGAGACCCTCCATCACTAATAATTGCTCAGTGTGTAAAGATGTTCTATTTCAAGAATTTAGTTAAGACTTTAGAATCATTGTTTAGCATAGCAATGGCTTCAACCCACTTGGAGACATATAGACCACAGCAACAAGGATGTATTTATGTACAAGAAGATGAAGTCCATCCCCCATACATTAAACAATTCAACTTCAAGTATGTTGTTAAGTGGCATCTCATTCTTCCTAGATATGTTGAACATCCTCTGGCACTTGTCACATTTGGAAACAAATTCATTACTGTCCTTAAATAATGAAAGCCAATAAAAATATGATTGGAGCACTTTTGCAACTGTTTGTCTCTTTCCAAAGTGACCTCCATACTTCAAAGCATGACAGTTGATGTGCCCAAGTAAAATAGATTGCTGGAAATTATACAACATACGAATTTTGAGTGATATAAAGAAAAGAAAAGAACACTTGTAGCCTTGAATAATAAGGAATCCTCCGCCACAATCAAGAACAACAAGGTTGATTCACCAAGCTCTTAGAAAGAAGAATGAACAGCGATAAGAATCATGTTTAATTTCACCACTAAACAAGAACTTGTTTAGATAAGAAATAAGAAAAATTACACTATGCAATTGTGATAATATTGAGCAAAAAACTATCCAGCATGGTTGGATACAATGAGTTTTATAAGCCTTGGAACAACCCTCAAAGCATAGGAAAACACAAAATTAAATTAGACATTTTGACTACCTTGGAACAACCCTCCAAGTATAAGTGACTCAATTTCAATACTAATAAAGGCTTACTTTTGACTTGTCATGTTGATCCACATTTATGTAGTGATGACTTCCAGAAAATTGATTATTTATAGAGTGAGATTGAAAAGGATCTGATAAATGATGACTATGTGGATGATGATGAAAAAGAATCTATTTGCCAAGTTCCAAACTATCCAAGTACCAAGGTTGATGAAGAAAACACGAGTCACCATGGTATTAGATATATGCAGTTGAGTTCACACAATTTGGTAAAAACAAGACTTCTCAATATAAGGATCCATTCTTGTGTGATTGTTTTAAAATTGATTACTCATGGATACTTTCAAGAATAGTTAAGCCCTAACAAAGAACTTTGAACTTACCTACACTTCTTACCACATCCATTCAGCTAGTCCAACAAGCAGTGATGTACATCTACAGCCTTGAATGATAAGGAATCCTCTAATTCTTTGGTATGAATTTCCAGAACTAATTCTAAATAGGACCATAAGCTGGTCAGGATAACAATTTCTCTTTTCAAATGTAAATTCTTGAATCTCCATATGTGGTTCCGCACATCAACAATGATTGAGTATGCTCTCTACCTCACCTTCTTAATATCTAATCAGCATAATACTTAAACAAGAAAAGGGTCATCCCAAACAAAAAATATAATATCATGTAAAAACTTTTTCTTTTGTTGAGAAGTTAATTGAGGAGGAAAGACATTAGTAGCTAGATAGTTGATAGAGTCAACATACTAGGGCAACTGTTTATGAACAACATGTAAGAGTTGTTCATCCGGGAAGGTTTCATTTATGATAATGGGTTCAGCAACTTTATTCTCCTTCCAGCCTTGATAAGTGATCAGCTACTTGATTTTCAGAGCCCTTTCGGTCTCTAATCTCCAGTTGAATTATTGTAGTAACAAGATCCACCTTATCAATCTCGACTTTGTATCATTTTTGTCAATCAAATACTTAATAACAGAGTGGTAAGTAAAAACACTGATTGAAGTTCTGATTAAATAAGATTGAAACCTATCAAAAGCAAAGACTACAGCTAAAAGTTCTTTTTCAATTGTAGTATAGTTTAACTGAGCACCATTTAAAGTCTTGCTAGCATAATATATAATGAAATATTCTTTTTTTTTTCTTTTCCCTAAAACTGGTCCTACCGCAAAGTTGCTAGCATCACACATTGACTCAAAGGGTAGGTTCCAATTTGGAGTTACAATTATTGGGGCAAATATCAATCTATCATGAAAATTGAATGGGTTGTCTTTTTCTAGGAGATTACAAAGTAGTTTGGATATTTTTGAAAAGTCTTTAATGAATCTCCTATAGAAGCCGACATGGCTTAGAAAGCTTCTTATTCCTTTTATTGAACTAGGTGGAGGTAGCTTTTCTGTAGTTTCTATCTATAGCTCTATCTACCTCAATTCCCTTGCTAGACACCTTATGGCCTAGAACTATACTCTCTTGTACCATGAAATGGTTCTCCCAATTTAAGACCAAGTTGGTCGGTCTCTTCACATCCTTTAAGCACACGAGTTCAATTAAGGAGACATTCATCATATCGGTGAAGATGG
The DNA here is from genome assembly GCA_029379385.1 of Quillaja saponaria. Classification (NCBI taxonomy): domain Eukaryota; kingdom Viridiplantae; phylum Streptophyta; class Magnoliopsida; order Fabales; family Quillajaceae; genus Quillaja; species Quillaja saponaria. Next base: position 21,439,534 of record CM055613.1, on the reverse strand, counting down.
CCATCATGCAACTTTGAAAGGTGGGCAGGGCATTGCATAGACCAAAAGGCATCCTTCTTAAAGGCATAGGTGCCATACATAGGGGCAAGTAACTGTGGTTTTTTCTTGGTCTACTGGGGCAATAGAAATTTAATTATACCCTGAATAACCATCTAGAAAGCAGTAATGTTTATTATCTACCAATAGCTAGAAAAGGTCTTCCTAGTATAATAGATGCCTTCAGGTCCTTTTCCATATCGAGAACTATAAAATCAACCGAGATGATCAATGTGGCCACCTTAACTATAACATTCTCTACAATTCTCCTAGGGTATATAATTGATCTATTAGCTAATTGTAGAGTTACTGAAGTAGGTTTTACTTCACCTATTCCCAGATTTTGGTAAATTGATTGGGGCATTAAATTTATGCTAGCTCCTAAGTCACAAAGTGCCTTACCAAAATGTTGTGTGCCTATGATATAAGGAATAGTGAAACTATCTGGATCTTTCAATTTAGGTGGTAGCTTCTTTTGAAGTAAGACACTGCACTCTGAAGTAAGTGCAACTGTTTCATGATCACTAAGCTTCCTCTTTTTGGAGAAAATGTCTTTCATGAATTTTGCATAGCTTGGCATTTTGTTCAAGAGCTTCAGCAAAGGGAATGTTTATATGGAGCTTCTTGAACACATCCAAAAATTTCTGGTATTGCTTATCAAGGTTCTGTTTGTGGAACCTTTGTGGGAATGGAAGATGAGGATTTATTTGTTAAGGTTTAGCAATTACCTTCGTTTCCTTCTTCTCTTCCATAATTTCAATAGGCAATTTTTCTTTAGTAGGAGATTTAGGAGCTTCATTATCTTCTATTTTCTTTTTCTACTCCTCTAACTTCTTCCCACTCCTAAGAGTGATTGCCTTGCCACCCTTACCCTCCTTCCTTAGGTTTGTCTCAATATCACTAGGAAGGGCACCATAAGGCCTATTAGTCAAAGCATTGGCTAGCTGCCCAATTTGTGTCTCCAATGTTCTCAAGGAGGCTGCTTGCCTTTGTGGAACTTGAAATCCAGGTGGTGGATTAGGTCTTGCAGCTTGTGCATCTTAATTATTCCAACCAAAGTTTGGTTGGTTTCTCCACCTCGGATTATATGTTGGAATAAGGGTTATTTTGGCAATTTAAATTCTAGACATATTGAGCAGCTTTAGCGTTTGGGCATTGGTCTATAGTATGACCTTCACAAACCATAACAATGGCTTTGGAATGTTGTTGCACCCCAAAATTATCAAACCTTTGTCAACCAACCACCTGTACCGTTAAGGTAGTAAGGGCATCAAGTTCATGAATCCAAGCAACTCTGTGGGATGTTAGCCTTTCAAATGGCCATTGATAAGAATTTGAGGTCATCTCCTCCAAAAGATCTTAGGCTTCATCTATAGACTTACCCATCAAAGCACCTCCAGTGGCAGCATCAATTGTTGTTCTAGTTTGGTTTCTTAAGCCATTATAAAAAAGAATGCAATTGCAGTCACATTGGAATTTGATGATATGGGCACTTTCTCATCAAGTCTCTATATCTCTCCTATGCCTCATAAAGAGACTCTTGATCTTGTTGAAGCAATGATGTGATTTCACTCCTTAGCTTGGCGATTTTGGTGAGAGGAAAGAATTTGGCCATAAACTTTTATGCCATGTCTGGCCAAGTGGTGATGGAGTGTTGAGGTAATGAATACAACCAACTTTTTGCCTTATCTTGGAGTGAGAAAGGAAAAAGCCTGTGGTGGATTGGATCATCTGGATTGTGCCCAATTTGATCTCATAATTATTAGGAGCAATGGTTGGTCTTGTATAGTAGAGTGGAAGCCTTGCAAAAGTGGGACAACATAATCCCTCAAAGCCTTGGTTTCATGAGCTTTTTGATCACCAACCATTGCATTAGAGTGTCGTAATTCTTTCTTAACTTTCTGAGCATTCGTTCGATCTCGGGATTGTATGGTAATAGTTCCAAGTCTATAATATGTTGTACTTGTGTCAATAACACCTGAAATCAAAAGAACTTAAATTAGAATTAAGTAAGCTTATAATGATTTTAACAAAACAAAACAAATTTATTCCCCCGCAACAACACCAAAAAGCACAAGTAAATTTAAAGATTTTAAGCAATTTATAAAAAGATATTAAAACTAAGCCTAGGTTCATAAAATCCCTCACACTACACCTAATTAACTAACACTCAATTCAATTTATGCAATAGCTTAATATTAAACCAGATTTCTTAATCAATTACTAGCATATTCTTCTGTTTAGCAAATATATATTTCCCTATATTACTATGAGAATTATTCTAAGACAAACTTATTAAGAGCCAATCTCATGGTTACTGATGGTGTCTAGTATATTCCTATCTCTTAAACTAATTAGTTTTTTCTGAATATTATCATAATTGCTTACTGTAATTTTCTTATTTCTTATCTAAACAAATTCTTGTTTAGTGGCAAAATTACACCTGATTCTTATCACTTTCATTCCTCTTTCTAAGAGTGTGGCGAATCAACCTTTTAGTTCTTGATTGTGGCAGAGGATTCCTTTTCATTTAAGGCTATAGCTGTTCCTTTTCTTTTCTTTAATCACACAAATTTCGTAATCAACCATCCTTTATATAATTTTCAGCAATCTATTTTACTTAAGCACATCAATCAGCTACATGTGAGTTCAATCATAACCCTAGAATACGACTACTCCTTATAACTACTAAAAACACACAAAATAAAGACATAGCCACTACAAGTAAATAGAAAATAACAAGAATGGAATAGAAACTAGAAGTTGTCACAGCTTTGGCTCTCCCTTTAGCTCCTTAGCACTCTTTATCACAAGCTCTGATACATCTCAAAACTAGACTTCACTTTTATTTATAGAACTTTTGCTCCTAGTTCAATTGAAATAGGAGTCTTCAAAAACACATGAGGGTGCTGCAGTGTGACTTTCTATGGCTCTGCGTGTAACATCCCACACATAGAATGAAAGGGTGTGTGCAGTAAAGACTTACCTTAGTATGCCTCTCAGTGTGTGAGGCATCAAGTTTAGATGAATGAGTACTCTATACTTGATAAGTTTGTTTGCACAGGTTTTCTACTAAACCATTGCATGTCAAGTATTACAAATTATACCTTACGTGGTAAGGTTGTTAATGAAGAGACATTTTTTATGTTTGGGCAATGTGAAAAGATAGAAACAATTAGAAAAGATAGAAAACACTAGTGAGTTAGAAATGTGAAAACTATCCAAACTTGGGGTTTGGACCAGTGTTCACTCTTACAATCATATCTCCCCCTAGAAAATTCAAAATCTAGTTCTATAAAATTTATTAAATACTAGACACATGTAGATTTCTAATAGTATATCATTTGTAATTTTTGGATATCTAGATCAATACATTTTATTCCTTGAAGTTGCACCAAATTCTGTGAAACGCAGGATTTTGCCAACTCTGACCTTACCTTAGTAAATTGAGTATAACTTCCTCTAGGAAAAAGGAAATCCAATTCCGTTTGTTGGACAAAATAATAGACATGTATATATTTCTAAATATTTATCATATTTGCTAATTGATTGTGTACGTTAAATTTTGTATGCTTTGTGTGAATGTCATGGAAATTCAAAATTTGTGATAGTATAAACTTTGAGAAGGAATATGCATGTAGGACTTGAGAGGGTAAAATCATAACTTTGCTCACACATTAGGATGGTAAAGGAAAGGAATACAAATAAGTTAGTTGAGATTATAATTGTCTACTATAAGTCCAATGTATGATAAAAAGGTATAAATTAAAAGTTTAAATAGGTGATATGGATGATTAAATTGAAAATTAGGAAATGGAGAACTAAAATGGAAAGAATGGAAATTGAGGGGATAGGAGTGAATTTTCGGTTAAATTGGCGTTAATAGGAGAGACAAGAGCACTTATTAGGAAATTATGATGTCCTAAGAAACCATCGTTTTGAAGGGCTTGTGTGGAAGTATATAGGTGGCATAAGGAGGAAATGTGATGTGTAAAGTGGTGCTAGGTGTCATCATAAGAGGATAGGAGAATATTAGCATTTAATGTGCACTGAATGAGTGTAATAATGTCCCTTCAAAACCATGGCATTAGTCCATGGTTTTGGAGAATGACTTGCATGGAAATGCAAGGTGGCACATGGAGGAAGAGTGAGGTGGCAAGCAAAGGAGAATGTTCATTTATGGGTAAGAAGTGATGAGTGGCCAGCTAGCTAGGTATGTAAGGCAGCTAGGTGTTTTCTAATTGGAAAGAGAAAAAAGTGATGTGTCATAATAGAGGTGATTGGTTGCATGTACATGGTGATGTGGCTGAAAATGGGGGAAGGATGTTGCATGAAGGGCTTAGGTGGTGTGATGGGGAGAAGCAAAGTGGCAAGTATGCATTCAAGACATACAATGATGATTTAGGAAGAACTCATAGTCAAGAGGGAATGACTTGTTATATAAACAAGTTCCATGCATGGGCTTGAAATGCAAGGGATAAGATGGGTAATTATGTGATTACGAATATAGTATAAGATAATAGAGACTAAAACTAATCTAGGCTTATAGATAGGATTAAAGCATGATCAAGAGAAAGTTAAAGATAATTAGAAAGTGAAACCGTGAGAGTAGTAGGACGAAAGAGAGAGAAAGCAAAGAAAATTGACAAAACACAAACCGAGCATTAGAATTAAGTGAAACTTTGAGGATTAGCTAAATTTGAAGTAACAAGGATAAACTTTACTGACTTAAAATAAAACCATGAACCTATTATTAAACATAAAATATTTACTGAAAATTCGATAGACATTCCCCTTAAAGAGGAACATACCTATAAATAACCTGTTTACATATCACAATGTATAATAGAGCTCTACTCCTAACAACACATCAAACCACCACAGTAATTCAAAATACACAATAATGCACAATGCCCTAGGTGGCGGAAAATGTCATCCTATCAACTTTAAGTGATCAACTTTAAGTGTGTGATTCCGAGATATACCTTGCTGCAGCAATGTTGACAAGTAACAAATCTTGATGCAGCGAACTATGTTTTTCTGATACTAAAAAAAACAACAGAGAAAAGTGTGAGTCACAAGGACTCAGTGAACAAACAACGTACCCTGAGGGTACTAGCAGCACTCAACACATATCATCAGTTAAGCTTATGTAACCAAATTCAAGTCTTAGATAAATAGTACACAAATGTACTTGTATATAAAGTCATCATTTCACATGTTTCACAACATAGGCTTATAGGACTACCAGTAGAACTTGAGCATCGTGCTTTTTGGGCCATTAAACAATACAATATGAACTTAGACGCTATTGGACATCATTGGAAGTTACAATTGTAAGAGTTGGAGGAGATAAGGAATGATGCCTACAATAATGCAAGGATTTACAAGGAAAAGACTAAGACATTCTACGACAAAATGATTTCAAATGGGGCAAAAAGTTATATTGTTTCATTCATGATTAAAGCTCTTTCCAGGTAAGTTACATTTTTGATAGATTGGACCCTTTGTTGTTACTAATATCTTTCCTCATGGTGCAGTTGAAATTCAAAGCTTAGAAACAAACAAAGTGTTCAATGTGAATGGGCAACGGTTGAAGCCTTCTATGAAGATTTTAAGGAAGTGGTTGTGGAGGAGGTTGACTTGGCCAAACCTTCATTAGATTAATGAGCGTGGAGTTGAGTCGAAGACATTAATTAAACAAAGACGTTAATTGGGAGGCAACCCAACAAAAAAGAAAAATGCAAACCAGATTTTCTTTTTTCTTTCTCTTTCTCTTTCTCTTTTCTTTTTGTCTTTTATTTTAGTACATGCATGATTTTTCTTCTTCTCTTTCTTACTTTGATGTCTAAATTGAAGATAATGTAGTGTTTTAGTGTGGAGAGGGGGGGGGGGGGGGGGATTTAGTGTTTCTTTTTGTTTTTGGTATGTTTTGTTTTTATTTCATGCATCTATGTGTGTTTCCTTTTCTTTTGCATGTAAAACCTTAATTGTATAGCTTTGTCTTTTGATCTCCCAAGAGTTGATGAGAATATGTGTATTATAGTGAGATAAACTAAATGAATTAGTTAACTTGCAATTTTGAGCTTACTTGGTTTAAAGATTAACTTTGAAAGCTTGTCATGCAGACTTAGTAATTATTTTACCTTTGTGAGCTTTTGAGCATTCATGATGATTCGCTAGTGAGCCAATTTTGAGCTTATTTATCATTTTTCTCTTAACCCATGTTTGTGAACCTAAACCTTTCATATGTTCCCTTTGTCCTAGCTAAGGAATAGTAGAGCATGTGTACCTTATTATGAACATTGGAATTCAAGAGAAAAGTTGTTATATGATGGGAAGTGATTGTGAACTGTACCATTTGGTTATGAAGAAAAGAGAAGAACAATTCCAAGTTGTTTATGGAAAAAAGAAGTTGTGACCAAATGTGTATAAGGTGGAAAAGGAAGAAAGAAAGTGCTCCCTTTTGTTTTTAAGTAATATCATGTTGTGGGAATTTGAAATCAAAGGAAGCTCGGTATTTGTGCTTAATTTCCTATGATGAATTCGTGAACATTAAGTTTATATGCTATTGAGTTCATTATCTTTTTATGCTCTACTAGTTTCTTTGGTTTAACATTTTTCTTACCTATAAGCTTAGCCCTATTACGACCTTGAATAAAGACCTTTTGATTCATGTTATGCATGTGATACTTTAGTAGTGGAGATGAGATTGAAGAGCAAGCTTATGGTAGATCATAACATTGATTGAATTTGAGTTTAAACACTTTAAGCCATAAACATTTGTTTAAGTGCTTAAATTCATGATTTATTATTGCTTATAATGCTTATACTCTTTAAGATTGTTGGGAGATTAGATGCGGAGTTGAGTGCTTAGAAGGTCTTCATTTATTGCTTGCTTTTTGTTTTCTAATTCTTAGGTTTCATTTCTTTTCCAATTTTTCAGTTTTTGATTTTGAACATTGTTAGTTTCAACTTTGTCTTTTCCTTGCTCGAGGATGTACAAGTACTAAGTGTCAGGGAATTTGATACACTGATATTATTCTATCTTTTTAGTACCCTATTCTTAGTTTATTATGCATATTTTTATGTCTTACTTTAGTTTGCTTATCTTGTTTTGTGTAAAACTGTGCTTTGTAGACAAAAAAAGTAAAATGGAGGTAAATGAAGCATTTAAGCATGTAATGTAGCTAAGGACTAGAATGAGTACATTGAGACAAATCTATAAGTTGATGAAGTGCACATCCTAATTGGACTTGGAATCCTAGTGGCAATAAAGGATTTCTGCATGAGGAATCAAACTTTGGCAAGGAATTTTATTGGGATTAGGATTGAAAGACGATCACAAAATCATATTAGAATATTCAAAATTTGGATAGAATTGGAAGTGCAAATCTAATTAAGGAATTAGCTATTTACTGAAAAGACTACTTCTTGTTTGAGTCTTTGCCACCCCTATACTCTATAAATAGGGGAGGCATAGGTCTGATTGAGAAGTACCTTTACATGCACTTTTCTTCTTCTTTTTTCTCAAAATTTCAACAATGAATAGAATATTTTCTTTTCAACTAATGATGATGCTAGCTTAAGTTTGTGTTCAATTGCAAAAGGTAAGTAGCCTTGACTTATGAAGCTACTATGAGAATCTGTTTTTAAGTGGAAATCTGATGTTATACACAAATGCAAGTATTCATGTTTTTCTTGGTTAATTGCTTAATGATTATGTGTTTTAGTTTGTTATGATATACACATGATAGATTGATACATGTAATCTGATGCTAGTTAATTAATTAATGTCTTTGCATGGTTAATTAACATGAGTAGTAAAAGTAGCATTTGAATTAAATATGAGTTTATTTAAGTGTTGCTTGAAAAATCTGATCTAGATTAAGTTAATGCTGATTGTGTAGAATCAATTGCACCTATCTAGTTCGTAATGCTTTTACGTAATTAAATCCATAACGCTTTTTATTATGTGATTAGTGTTAGTTATTCCGCTTGACCTTATTAACAAAGAGGAAAGAATAGGTAGGAGAGACTTTTTTCCATGGTTGATTTGCATACATATGTGTATATTCAGACTGGTATTTATTTTGTTTTCAATGATTAATAATAGCTCATGAATCTTGGCAAAAACTTCTTTGCAGTTAAGCCTTATAAATCTTTGGTTGTTAGCTTAGTTTAGTAAATTTCTACCGAAAATTATTTTTTACATTTAGAATTTAATTCTCTTGTTTTTCTTGCTTGCTTAGCTATTTTAATTTAGTTTGGATCAAAAATCAACACCTCAATTATATACTTTGTTGTTTTGAGTACATATTTGTTAGTTTGCATATTTATAGCATATTATCATCACAACCTGTTTCAGAACTCCATTCATTTCTATACATTTGTTTTGTTTTATATTTTCTTGCATTAGTTTGATTTACTTTTATTGCTCATTATAATATTTGGCTTCGGACTTATACTTGAACTTTTTGTGCTCTTTTGCTTTGGTTCAACTTTATTAAATAAGAACTACTTGCTTGAGTTGAATCTGATTAACTCAATTGTTTCTCTGTGGGATCAATACCCTACTTACTATACAAATATAGTTAGTTAGGTTTTAATTTGGTGACACTGACAACTCATCACCAACTCATACCTTTTAACAACTCAAAGATATAGCCAGCAAAGAAACCAAAAAAAAGAGTTGTTGCCTCCTTACACTTCTCATGACTGAACTACAAAACACCCTCAACGCCTCTTGGCTGCTTTAAGCTTTATGGAAGTTTACACGGCAATTGGAGAAAAGGAAAGTAAGCTGGAATAGCTTCCAAGCAAAGCAAAGATGGTAGAAACAGGGCACGGCTAGATAAACTAGTTGATGCCTCTACCCAATTTCAATCCACCTCCTTGCTTCTGTCACGCTTCAAGAACAAGAATAATTACAAATGTAAAAAAGGTGAAGATGGGTTGATGCAAAGTGAAAGCTCCATAGTTCAGCAAAAGAATAAAATGGAGAAGGAAAGCAAGGAACTCGGCCACAATTATAGAGAAGATAAAGGCAATGGGTGGGACATGAGAGAAATGGAAGATAAAACAAATAAGCTTTAAAGTCAAAGTAAATGATTATTATGCTAATTTACACACACACGTATATGTATAATTAGTTCTTGCAAGAAATTCGTCTAGCTTGAAAGAAATCCATCCCAAATTTCAAGCGAAAAGTTCAAAGGATCTATCATTTACTTGAATTATTCGAATAAATACGGATACCATTGTCTTATTGTATTCTCAAGTTCCCAAGTAGCTTCCTATTCTCCTTGATGTTGCCAAACCACTTTTACCGAAGGAATAATCTTCGATCAAAGTTTATGAACTTATGTATCAATAATTGCCACTGGCTGTTCCTCATACATAAGATTTTTATCTATCTGTACTTCCTGAATTCATAGAACATGAGACTCATTTGGTAAATATTTTCGAAGCATTGATACATGAAATACTATATGTATCATATCCAAATCCAGGGGCAACACCAATCTATACACCACTACTCTAACCTTAACTAGAATCTAAAAAGGTCCAATAAACCTCGGACTCAGCTTACCTTTCCTATCAAATCTCATGGTGCCTTTAAAAGGTAAAACTTTTAAGAACACGTGATCACCTACTTCAAATTCCAATTGTCTTCGGCGATTATCAGCATACGACTTTTGTCTGCTTTAAGCTGTCCATAACTTGTTACGGATCACTTGCACCTTTTCTACTACATCCTGTACTAATTCCAATCCTAAAAACTGATGCTCACCTGTTTCAAACCATTTGATCGGAGAACAAAACTTCCTCCTACACAATGCTTCAAATATGGATACTATTGTGATAACTGTTGTTATAAGCAAATTCAATTAATAAAAAATGTTGATCCTAACTACCTTTAAAGTCCATAACACAGGATCGTAACATATTCTCCAAAGTCTGAATAATCTTCTCAGATTGATCATCAGTTTGGGGATGGAAATCCGTACTGAATAGTAATTGAGTGCCAAGAACCTCCTGAAAATACTTCTAGAACGCTGCAATAAACTGAGTGCCCTGTCAAAAACAATAGAAACTGGTACTTCATGTAATGGAATGATCTCGTCCAGATACAACTTTGCATACTAGTGTGTTGAATAAGTAGTCTTCAGCGAAAGAAAATGCGCGGACTCATCAAACGATCCACAAGCACCCAAATGGAATCAAAACCCCTTAAAAGTCTTAGGTAGTCTTGATACGAAATCCATAGTAACTTTTTCCCACTTCCACTGTGAAATATCTAGCCTTTGCAACATACCTGCAGGCCTCTGATGCTCAGCTTTCAACTGTTGGCACACAAGGCACCGAGAAACAAAATTAGCTACATCTTTCTTCATACCATCCCACCAATAAAATTTCTTCAAATCCTGATACATTTTAGAAGAACTAGGATGCATACATATGATGAATAGTGAGCTGCCTCAAGAATCTTTCTCCTCAACTCTAAATCAAATGGCACAATAATCCTATCATGATACCTTAGTATTCCTTCACTATCCACCCTGATTACACTTAACTTTCTTAGCACTCATCTTTGGATCAACTGCTTGTGCTACTTTTACCGCTTCATTAAAAGTAGATTTCACTTGAATATAAGCTAGAAGGACCCCTGGGAAGACACTTAAAATCTAACTCCTTTAGCCATACATCTCTGCAAATCTTTCACAACCCGACTGCGCATAGCTGTTAAATGGGATAAACTACCCACAGACTTTCTACTCAAAGCATTTACAACCTTATTTGCTTTACCAGGGATGATAAGTAATTGAACAATCATAATCTTCCAATAACTCAATCCGTCTACGGTGTCTCAAATTCAACTCCTTCTGATCAAAGATATATTTAAAGACTTTTGTGATACGTGAAAATCTCAAAAGTCTCACCATACAAGTAATGCATCCATATCTTCAATGCAAAGATTACAGCCGCCATTTCAAGATCATGGGTAGGGTAGTTCACCTCATGCTTCTTCAATTACCTTGAAGCATATGCCACAACTTTTTCCATCATGCATTAAAACATAACCAAGTCTAATACGAGAAGCATCACAAAACACAGTATACTAGATGGAAGTGTAAGAACAGAAGTTGAGATCAAACAAGTCTTTAACTTTTGAAAGCACTCCTCACAAGATTTGGACTAAACAAATTTAACTCCTTTATGAGTTAATTTAGTCAAAGGAACAGCAATACGAGAGAAGTTCTCAACGAATCTCCTGTAATAACCAGCCATACCCAGAAAACTTTGAATTTAAAAACATATGTTGATTGAGGCCAATTCTGAACTGGTTCTAGCTTTTTAGGATCCACATGAATTCCTTCCTTCAAAATCACATGTATGATAAAAGTCACTTGGTTCAGCCAAAATTCATACTTAGAGAATTTAGCATAAAGCTTATTCTCCCTAAGTGTCTACAATATAATGAGAAGGTGTTGCTCATGCTCCTCCTCACTCCGAGAATATACAAGAATATCATCAATGGAAACAATGACAAAATGGTCCAAGAAAGGCTTAAACACCCAATTCATCAAGTCCATGAAAGTTGCAGGAGCATTAGTAAACCTAAAAGACATAACCAAAAACTTGTAATGTCCATACCATGTAGAAAAACAGTCTTCGGAATGCCTTTCTTCTTAATTTTGAGTTGATGATACCCCGAATGAAGGTCAATCTTAGAAAAGTTCTGAGCTCCCTGCAACTAATCAAATAAATCACCAATCCTGGGAAAGGATACTTGTTCTTAACTATGACTTTATTCAACTATTGATATTCAATGCACAGTCTGAACGAGTCATCCTTCTTTTTAACAAATAGAATAGGAACACCCAAGGAGATGAACTAGGACAAATGAATCCCCTATCTAGCAAATCTTGCAATTGCACCTTTAGCTCTCTCAGTTCATTAGGAGTCATCAGAGAACTCCTTTACCACTAGAATATGCTCTAAAGGAGGACACTCTAACTGAGTATCCCTGATAAAGGCTAAATAGCCCTGATGCTTCTTCTTGATAAGCCGTCTAGCCTGAATAGCTAAGATTAGATTATGAGGAATTTGGCTCCGATCCCTTTGAAAAATAAAAGTCGGCTTCTCAAGTATAACTTAACACTCTTGTCACGATAGTCAACCACGACATGATGGCTAGATAACCAATTCATGCCTAAAATCACATCATATTCCAGCATACCCTGTTTGTTAAAATAATTTCTCCCAACGAAGTCGAAACTGCTAAGGGAACCCCAAGAGGCTTAGATGCCCTCTTTATATACGAAGTAAAATATAGAGATATGAAAGAATGAGTAGCTCCAAGGATCAAACAATACTTTAGCATCAATTGAGCAAACAAATAAACTACTTGATACCCTAGCATTTGAAGCTTGTGCATCTTGAGTTGTCAAAGCATAAACCCGATCCTGACCCATGCTCGCTGATAATGAACCTTTAGAAAAATCGCCACGACCTCCTTGACATCTCGTAAATGTCGCAAATAATAGAGGTCTACCCTGAACAACAGATGAGGATGTCCCAGCTGGAGTAGACTGACGCCTCAACAATAGACAATCTCTAATACAATGATCCATCCTTCAACATTTAAAACATGTACCAGTCCTTAGTTTACACTGCCCTGTATACAGGTTATCACAACTCTAGAAGTTAAAAGGACTCTCCTGTCTTGCCTTCTTATGACTCTCACGCTCTACCTGTCTCTCCACCACCTTAGTCTCCACCACCTGAGTGTAAGTAATAATGTTCTTCAGGAACACTGAAGAACACTGATCTAAATAAATAATCTTTCAAGCCATTAGCAAATCTCTTCACTTGCATCTGCTCTATAACTACCAAATACGGGTGACAGGAATCATACAAACGCAAGCGTACGTATCTTCCTCAAGTAATAGAGTAATAAGTAGAGATCATTCCTATGAGGAATAATTACTTTTTTAATGTTAATTACAACTATGATGCAGCTTAACTCTAATCAAGCCAACGCAAATTTAGAAATAAATTCGATTTAAGAATATTAAAATTAAGTCTAGGTTCACAATATCCCTCACACCACCCTTAACAACTTTAATTTAAATCATTAGTAAATATTAACCTAGATTTCTTGATCAATTACTAGCATACTCCTATGTCTAGCAATTATATATTCCCCTTAGCCTAATTCCTTATATTTCTATGAGAATTATTCTAAAATAAACTCATTAAGACCCAATCTCCTTATTATTTATAGTAAAAAAAAGTATATCCCTATCTCTTAAACAAATCAAATCATCCAAATCATATGAACAATCATAAGTTATATCACAAGGCTAATCCTAAAACTAACTATTCCAAGGCAAATTCAGAATTCCTAATCAATCTAAGTTATCAAGCAATTAGAAGCATTAAGAACAAGGCAATATAAATATTAATGCTTGAAACAAGCATTGAAGTAAAAATAAAGTCGTATCAGCTACATGTGAGTCCAATCGTTACCCCTAGAATATGATTACTCCTTACTAACTATAGAAAACAAAAAAACTAAAGACATAGCCATCACGAGCTCTGGTTCGTCTCTCAACCTTAGCCTTCCTCCTTTATTTATAAGCTCTTTTCCTCCTACTTAAATTAAAATAGAAGTCTTCAAAATTCATACAAGTGCTGCGGCGTGGGCATCTATGGCATTGAGAAGCTACAGGTTTTGTTTAATCTCAATTATAGTTGTCTTGACCCTACCACGGCTACACATACATAAGCGTTGCGGTGCCAATCCTTTGTTTTGTATGTTGGCACTGTGGCTTCAATCTTCAAGAGCCGCGGCTTTCAGCCCACTGACTTATTTAGCTTTCCTCCTCTTTGTTTCAATGGCGTGGCTTCATCTTAGTTATGTCGAGGTGGAATCCTCTATGCCTGATCCATCAATTTCTCATTTTTGTGGCACATCAGCTTCATGTTATTCAGCGTTACAGCACCAGTTAAGTTGCTTCCCTTCTCTAATTCGAACTAGGACATTGCAAAGACACCTAAAATAAATTAAATACCAAAATTTGGAAAACTACTCCTAATTAAGATAAGAACTATATCCTAGAATGTAGGCCTTGTCCCTTAAAGACTTGTTTTCATGAATTTCTTGATCTTCAACTATTGCACGAGAGTGTTTTAGGGTTTGGTTCTTTTTCAACTTTCTAAGCATTCATTTGATCTTGGGATCTATGTTAACAGTTCCAAATCTTTAGTGTTTTTTTATGCAATGCAATGCAAAAAAAAAAAAAAAAGCTTGAATTAGAATTGGGTAAGCTTATAATGTTATTAACAAAATAAAATAAATTACTTCCTGGCAACAACGCCAAAAACTTGATAGGAATCATACAAAAGCAAGTGCACGTTTCGTCATCAAATAATATAGTAATAAATGGAGATCATTCCCCCGAGGAATAATTACTTTTTTTTAATGCTAATTATCACTATGATGCAGCTTAACTCTAACCAAGCCAATACAAAGTTAGAGATAAATTCGATTTAAAAATATTAAAACTAAGTCTAAGTTCACGATATCCCTCACACCACACCTTAATAACTTTAATTCAAATCATTTCATGCATTAATTATTAATATTGACCGAAATTTCTTAATTAATTACTAGCATACTCCTATGTCTAGGAATTATATATTCCCCTTAGACTAATTCCTTATATTCCTATGAGAATTATTCTAAAGTAAACTCATTAAGAGCTAATCTTTTGGTTACTTATGGTAAGATATCCTTATCTCTTAAACAAATCAAATTATCCAAATTATATGAACAGTCCAAGCATAAGTTATATCACCTAAGGCTAATCCCAAAACTAACTCGTCCAAGTCAAATTTGAAATTCCTAATCAATCTAACTAGTGATCAAGCAATTAGAAGTATTAAGAACAAGGCAATATAAATACAAAAACTAAAGCATGCATTGAAATAAAACTAAAGCCACATTGACTATATGTGAGTTCAATCATTATCCCTAGAATACGGCTACTCCTTACTAACTACAGAAAACATAAAAACTAAAGACATAGCCATTACAAGTCAATAGAAAGTAAGAAGTGAAATAGAAACTAGAAGTTGTCACTCTTCGAGTCTCCTTCAGCTCCTTAGCACTCTCTATCACGAGCTCTAGTGTGTCTCTTAACCTCAACCTTCCTCCTTTATTTATAAGCCCTTTTTCCTCATATATTCATTAGAATAGAATTCCTCAAAATTCAAACAAGCGTTGCGGTGCATCTATGGCACTGTGGCGCTACAGGTTCTGTATAATCTCAATAGGACTCATATTGTACCCCGTCGCGGCTACACATACAACAAGGGCACTGCAACGCCAATTCCTTGCTTGGTTTGCGAAAGTTGTCCTTACTTTGGCACTGGGACTTGAATCTCATCATGCTCATGTTATTTAGCGCTGCAAGGCTAGTTGAGTTGCTTCCCTTCTTTAATCCGGACTAGGACATTGCAAAGACACCTAAAACAAATTCAATACCAAAATTTATAAAATTACTCCTAATTAAGATAAAAACTCAACAAAATTTTTAAAAACAATCTAAAACAACTCTAACACTATAGAAAATGACTAATATTGTATCTCAAAATATCAGGATTAGCATCATATATGAATTAAAATTATAGTGAAATAACTCTATTATTCTAGAGTTATCAGTGGGGTAAAACGAGACAGTCTAGTAAATTGGGTCTCATACTTTGCCACTAGCATTCCTTCTATCTGGATTAATTAGTCAAAATCCTAAGCATGCTTATCACCTACACTCTTAGGTAAGAATCAATCAGTAAAAGCCCTACTAAACTCCGGCCACATCAATGGTATAAGCTCCATCCTCTGATGCATAAACATCATAAGCTACATCATACAATTGATAATTGACCAATCTACCTACCTCTATCATGTCTCCATCACCCTCTATCTCTGACCGCTGGTGGCTAAGGACTGCTAGATCCCTAGTCAGAGCCAGCATCTTGCTGTCTACCTCTACCTGCAACATGACCTCTAAGTCTCATTGTATCTAGAACAAATACAAATGGGTTCAATATACAATTCACATATAAAGCAAAGAACAATATATTAGAAAAATCACAACTTCAAGTTTCAGGAAGAATGGAACATATTACTAAGTCCAGATACGCCCTTGGTAAAGTACATAGATGAAGCAACAACATCCCGCACTTACCATCACGGATCTCTAAACCATGCTCTGATTCTAACTTGTCACACCCTTAAATAAAGATATGATTGGCCAGAGGAATGGATAACCAAACCTCCGTAACCCTGAATCCTCATTCACTGAACACAAATGACTTTTAAGCAAATTATGGTTAAAACTAGGAAAAATTATACTGAATTAAAATAAAATCATGAACCTGTTATTAAACATAAAATATGTACTGAAAATTCCATAGAGGTTCCTTGTAAAGAGGAATATGCCCATAATACATATAAATAACCTGTTTACATATCACCAGTAACCCACAATATCATGCACCACTTCAATGGTATAGCACTCCTCAAATTCGAAAGGAAGGTTTATAGCCTTAAAAACATGGAACTTCACTTCTTGGTCTTGAACTCTCATAGTAAGTTCTCCTTTTTGCACATCTTTGAGAGTTCCACCAGTTGCTAGGAATGGTCTCCCCAACATTATGAGAATTTCTTTGTCTTCCTCCATGTCAAGGATGAGAAAGTCGGCTGGAAATATAAACTTATCCACCTTAACTAGAACATCTTCAATTATGCCCCTTGGATTAGTTTGAGATCGATTCGCAAGTTGCAAGGTCACCTTGGTGGGCTTATGTTGTTAGATTTACTACGCAAGTTCACGTATTGTTTAAACAAGTAATAAAGACTAAGTGAGATTATTTCCATAAGGAATTAAGTCTATCAAGTCAAGTACTAAAATTTACCAATTCTAAAATTATCTAGACAATTGAATAATTGATATTTTTTATTATAATTAAAATAACGCAAACAAATAAAATAACTGAAGTTGAGATTATGTAGACAAGGCCTAGGAATATGATTTCACTCACACTTTATTTGAATTACCATTATCCTATCATGCTCAGTTATGATATTATGTTATTAACTTAAGGTTCCTAATTATAAGAATCTTTCAATTGCTTATAATTTATACCTTATTTAATCATTTCACTATATGTCTATGAGAACTGAATTAAATAAGATTCATTAAGAACAACCTTAAATTGGCTACATGTGGTATATAGGTATATGTCTATTCTATATGCGAATCAAATTCAATCAATAAAGTGAATGAATTCAAACATGTGTTATATCACTCAAGGCTAACCGAAATTTCCTTCATCAAGGTTCCTTTAGATTACTACATCTATCTAATTGATGATTAAGCAATTAGAAGCAATAAGTATAAAATGATAAAAATAACATAAATACCAAAACCTAAGCAATCCATAAATAAAACTAAATCAAACTACATGTGAGTTCCATCATAAACCTAGAAAAAATATTAGTTCATGCTACTAGACGTAAACATGAATACAACTAAGAAAATCATAGTCATACAAAGAAAGTAAAAGAATACGAAAAAACTATAAAGATGGCAGTCTTCAAGCTTTTCAAAATCTCTTGCTCCTCTAGCTCTAAAGCGCGCTCAATCTTTTCTCTATCATGAACTCCAGACTATCTTTAAACCTCAGCCCTCCTTTTTTTTTTCTTCTATTTTGGATAAACCAAAAGTCCTCAAAATCCTTACAAGTGTTGCGGCTCAAACATATCCTCATTGCGACTTCACAAGATCTGTATAATCTCAATAGGACTCATCCTTCATCACGCCTTGACCTCACATTCATAGGTGTTGCGGCGTATATCTTCATGAGTTGCGACTTCAAGCTCCCTGACTTATGTACTTTTCTCCCTTTGTATTAGCGCAGCGACTTCATAATGGTTTTGCTGCGGCATTGTTCTATCTGCCTTTTTTCTTTAATTCTTCCTTGTGGGATGCCACGGCTTCATTTTATGCAGTGTTGCGGTGCTAGTTAATCAACTTCCCTTCTTTAATTTACACTAGCACACTGCAAAGACACCTAAAACAAATTAAATATCAAAATTCAGAAAACTATTCCTAATTAAGATAAAAACTCTACAAAATTCCTTAAAACAACTCTAACACCATATTTAACTAGTACTCTAACTTAAAATATCAGGATTAAGATCAAATATCAATTACATTTATAGTAAAATAACTTCATTATTCTAGAGCTATCACACCCCCCAAACCTAATATTTTGATTGTCCCTAGCAAAAAGAAAGAAAACATCACAAGTAATTATCAATGGCAAGCTAATTAATCTCCTAAAAATCCTCAAATTTTATAACAAAGAAGTGACTCAAGATAACACACAAGTATAATTTCCAAATTTATCATGTTCAAGTAATCCAATGTGTGCGTGTGAAAGGCATTGTCACTATAGTTAGATGGCTTCAAAAATATTCTCAAGATAACTCAAAGACTAACTCTAACTCCTTAACTTTGTTTTTCCTTTCTCTCTCCACTAATGTATGTTAATACTTAGTCAAGAATCAATAGGTCTTTATTTAGACTGTAATGTCAGGCTAGGGTAAGTATAATGAAATGGAATTTTTAGCTCAAATATCCTAAACACAACTTCCTTGCATGAGTTCACCTTTCTGTTCCACCTTTTAGTTTTCAACACCTTAATTCCCTCATATTGGGCTTCAATGTTTCCAAAAAGTTTATATCACCCAATATATTTTCTTTTTGTGTGGCATACATGTTCCCCAATTTTCCTTCCTATCCTCGTCCAAGAAGAACTAATGTAAGGGGTTTATTGAAACCATTGAATTCGGAATATCGTAAAGTAGCTCCTAGGTGGGGAACTACTCCATTGATGGGTATCGCAATGGCTCTATTTGCGATATTTCTATCTATTATTCTGGAGATTTATAATTCTTCCATTTTATTGGATGGAATTTCTATGAATTAGATTCACAAGAATCGCTATTCTTCCCCCTTTTTTCATTTTTTTTATATATATCAAACTTTTGGTTTGAAGAATTCGTCAAGAAGTTTTCATGTAATCCTCCCACTTAAGATTCTTTGTGGGGGATGATCACATAATATCTTTTTCCTTTTCTCCTTTGTAATGCACTCCTCTTCACAAATTTGCTTCAAGCTCATTCTTTCTTTAAACTTAGTGAAATTGCACATTGAATGTGCTTATGTATTAGGGTGCAAATGGGTCTTACAAACAAAGGATTGTTTAGCATATGCATGTGTTAGAAAGAAAGGAAAAGAAAAAAACAAAGGCATTAGGCTAAAAAATGGGTAACTAAGAAAATATGGAATCATTGGTGGATACAAAGGCTTTACCAGTCCAAAAATGGCCTAAATCATGTTCTCAACTAAGCTTCACCTAGGATTTTGCCTCAAAAGGAATTTGCTCATTAAGGAAGTCAAAAAGAGTCTAGGATTTATGACAAGAAAATCATTAAAAACATCAATCCTAGGCAACAATAGCCTTGTGTAATGTATATATGAGGTACATGCCCTAATTAAAATAAATTCAAAAAATTATTTTCATATGTTATCAAAATCAAAATCAATGCATGAATAATACTATCATGGGAATAAGGGAACATTAGACATCATTAACAAATTAACTTGCAATATTTTGAATACATTACCAAAAAAAAAAAAAAACACAATACAAACAACCCAATTAATCAATTACAAATCATCGTGAGTTAACCAAACACTAAGATAGAGAATTATTACACAATTTTAGTTACCCCCAAACCTATACTAAACATTGTCCCAATGTTTGAAAAGAAAAGTAAGAAAATAACAAAAAGGAAAGAAAAGCAAAAGCAAAAGAAAACTCCCCTCATTCCTCGGAATCTATGTCGATGTCCTCCTCAAGTCTTGGGAATAGGGCAAGTGGCTCAAAACAAGGGGGAAAAATGGAAGGATCCTATCCTTGTTACTGTAGCATCATCCTCAATATCTGATTATTTTAGTGATTGACAACATGTGTGTGTTGCCAATGATCCTCACACTGCACCTCTAGTCTTGAAATTTGCTAAGCCAAAGTTAGCTTCTGTGTACCAATAGGCTGGGTTGGAGTTGCTGGATCACCTTCACCAGCTTCAACATTTTGGATTTGAAATTTGTTCATAAGTTTGTCATCAAAGGTACCTTTGGGTAAGATCAACGGCTCTGTATCCTCCTATAGTACACTATTTACACTGCACAATTCAATGACAAGTGAGGGAAATACCCAAGTGCCTAGAGTTTGCTGCCTACAAGATTGCACAATGAATAACTCGACCAACATCAATGGACATACCTCTAATAATAGCATACACCATAATGGCTCTCTCCTTAGTTACATCACTAGCATGTCCACTAGGAAGGATGTTGGTGAGCACAAAGTAATACCAAGTCCTTGCAGGGGCTAGTAGCTAACTGGCAGTGAAATGAATTGGCTTTCCATTGGTTAGTTTCCACACAACGCCTTGAGTGCACAGTGCATTGATCACTTTATCATAGTCTATTATCCTACTTGACTAAGTCACATACTCATCAGGTTTGGGGATATTCATAAAATGCATTGATCGCCATGCTTGTGAATGAAACCATCTTCCCTTGCACCATGACTCTGTTGTCTGTGTTCTCAACCAGGTTAGTATAGAACTCCGGAGCCACTGCAATGACTCCAACTAAGGGTGGTGCACATAATTGGCCCATTGTCTATTGTTGATCAGATTGGCCATCCCCATAAAGTAATCCAGGCTGAGGTGTAAGCCTCGCTGTGCCACAGCCTTCTTTGTGACAAGCCCATCATCAAAACGCTTATCAACTATAGTAGAGATGAACTAGCTATTGTCAAAGCTTGGTCTAGATGATCGGGCATGCTTGGTAGCCTTTGTTATCTCAATATCATATCATTTATTCAAGAATCATCAATATGCATATCCATCCCCCCTAAACCTCTTTCATTATTAGTGATTTATCAAGAACATTAAAGAATTATGAGGTGAAGGTTACAGTGATATGATATATTCATATAACGTCAAATTCATGTACCATTACCTCAGAACTCATCACCAAGATAGAAAATGTACTACCCATGTAACCAAAACACATAAACTAAGTTAAGAAAAGTTATAGCTCACATTAAAAACCTAAATCTTAGCTAAAATGAATAACGATTCACATCCTAATACGATAAGGATTCAATTAGGATTTAATTAAAAACTTAAGCAAAGTTCAACTAAAACTCAAGAACATAGCAATAATAAGAGTAAAAATGACATGTAAATAAGGTTATTTCATAGACTTATCACTTAGGCACCAAAAAGGTTAGCACCATGGCGTTCACCGTGATGGCTTCTTTTGAAATTTAGTGCTGCAGTGCCTAAAAAGCGTGGTTGTGGCGCTGACCCAATTCCTAGTCCAAATTGAACTCAAATTAAGGGTTTTAAAGCCTATTTAAAGAAAATTAGCTTGGGAATTCAACACACCCAAGTTAACTATTGGAAATTATGGGGCAATCAAGAGTGCAAGAAGCAAGAGGAGCAAGGGTAGACTAACAATCTTTATAATTTCTGTCATTCTACTCTTACTTTTTTTCGCATTTCTTTTATGTTTTCTTTATTTGAATCAATGTTTATGCTAAGTGCCATGGAGTAGTTTTATTTCTAGGATTGTAATATAACTATATATGTATGTCAATTTTATGTTATTTATTGATTGCTTAGGGTTTGATACTTGAGTTATTTATCTTATTTTATTCTTAGTGCTTCTAATTGATTGACCATCTTTTAGATTAATGTGGTAACTTACAGAAATCTTAACGATGAAAATCTAGGTTTAGCCTTGAATAAAATAACACTTGTTTGAATTCATTCACATACTTGTTTGAATTTAATTTGTATGTAGGATAGACATATACCTCCATACCTTGTGTGGTTTATTCTTAATGAGTCTTGTTTAACTCAATTACGATAGAAATACAGTGAATTGGTTAACTGAGAAATTATTACAAGCAACTTGAAAGTTACTTATAATTGAATACGAACCCTAGGTTAATAATTCGGTACCATAACTAAGGCTTAGTTTGGTATTGTTATATCTTTTAAAAAGCTAATATGACTTTCATGCTATGAAAAAACAATTGTCAAATAGTCATAGTTAGGGGTGGCAATGAGCCGAGCTAGCTCGTGAACAGCTCGTGAGCTACTCGTTAAGAGCTCGGATCAAGCTCGGCTCGTTTTCTAAACGAGCCGATCTTGAGCTTTATTTTAAGCTCGTTTAGTAAAACGAGCCAAGCTCAATCTTTCCAAAGCTCGGCTCGTGAGCTAGCGCGTTTAATATTATTTAATAATTTTTTTTATTATTTATATATACATTTATAATAAATATATTTATATACAACAAAACTAACACAAATTGTTACTTGGTTTAGTGGTAAACTGCACAAATTTTCACTAAGAGGTCATGGGTTCGACTCTCCTTGCCTACAAAATATTTTTAGAATTTTCAAAAAAATTTCGCGAGCCCTTAACGAGCCTAGCCGAGCTTGAATATTTGCTCGCGAGCCCTTAACGAGCTTAGGCTCGCGAGCCTAGGACGAGCTCGAGCCCACCTAAAGTGAGACGAGCCGAGCCGAGCTTTGCCAAAACTCGGCTCGAGCTCGGCTCGTTGACACCCCTAGTCATAGTTACCCTGTTTGGTAAATTTTTTATAATAGTTGTTGTGGGTAGTAAAAGTAATAAATAAGGTGTTTGGTAAAACATATCATAAGTTGCTGTGAATGTATAAAATGACAAAAATAGACTCATTAATTAAAAATATATTTAGGAAGAGGAATTTAATGGTATATAAATTAATTGAAGATATATTTGATAATTTTCTAAAATTAATAATGTGATTTTTGTACTTTTAATTTTGAAAAGTCACAACTAGCTTTTAAAAGCATCACTTGGGGTTCTTCTAAAAGTAAAAACACCTATTACTTCTTAAAAGCAGTAGAAGAAGCATCCTTAAAAAAAATAAATACACAATATTTAGACACTGTAACTTTTTAAAAGCCAAAGCACCCTCTTGAAAAGCATTACTAAACTTAGCCTAAGAGTGATAAGATAATAATAATCCAAATAAAGTATTTAAGGAAATTGTAATTCTAGGTTTTCTTTATTGCATTCCTAAGTTTACTTGCTTTAGTTTAGTTTAGCAATTCACTCTCAAAGTTTCCCGTTTAGATAAATTAGAATTGGTTAATTTTAGTACTTAACGATTGTTAGACTTAATTCCTTATGGGAATTATCTCTATTAATCACTCTGTTACTTGTTGATGATACGTGTACTTGCATTAGTAAAGGCCATATATAACACACGTCCACATTAACATCATAATTTGCAGACTTATCTGTTGTCACAAAATCATTCCCTGTTGTATCCTCCTCTCTATCCATTGCCTATATTCCATCTGCTACAACCTACAACCTATCAGTACCATTGGACCAGATTTTTATACTCTTGATGGATCATGATTTGCAAGCAAGTCAGGACGGGTTGTGTTGATTTCTATGCATGGATTTCAGGTAAAATCGAGTGAAATATATATCCTTTTTTTAATCCATTGTATTTTTTTTGGTTATGTATCACAGTTTCTTTCATTATAATAGGGTACTAATAATTTAACATAATTTTTAAAAAAAAATTATTTAGTTTTTTCATAATTTTTATTGAGAAATTCAAATTTTAAAAAATAATATAGGAAATAAATTACTTAAGTTTCTCTGGTAGTCAACTACCTTTATTTTATGTTAATTAATTCGTCAAAAAGATTGAATTTCTCAAATTAATCAAAGTTATGGCCGGTAAATAAATTTTTTGATTTTCCATTTTAGTAAAATCTCATAATTTTCTCCTAATTTATTCATTTTTAAAATTTGATTTCCTCATATTAAAAGAAATTATGATATATAAATAAATTTCTTAATTTTATCTTATATTCAACTCATTTAATTTTTCTTCTAATTGATTTGTTAAAAATTCAAATTCTTCAAATTAAGGGAAAATGTAAATAAATTTCTCAATTTTGTCATTTAGTAAAATTCCTTAATTTTTTTTATATAATTTATTCCTTATACAATTCAATTCCTCAAATTAAGAAAAATTCTGATCTGCAAATGAAGTATTTTTTTTTTTTTTTTTTCTGTCAACTCCCTTAATTTCAAATATCATAATTTGTTAATTTGACTAATTCATTTTTTTTCAAAATTAAGAGAGTTGACTAAAACAAAAATTTAACGGATTTAAAATTTAATTTTTTAATGTATTATTGTATTTACATATTTTATGTTTAAAAGATTTATCAAAATCGATTAAATGTTGGTGGCTCAAATAGTTGTACTTTAATGACAAAATAATAAGAAGTAGAAGAATAAGCAATTATAGATTCTTATCATGACCAGATCCGATGTCCTAATCGGACCCATTGCTAAAACTAAGCATCAGTGTCAATCTGCCGATGATATATTACTCTTCATATTTCTCGACATCAAAATAACTATTGTTATTAACTCATCCTTAATCAAACTTTCGGATTTTACCCTTGTAATTTTCCCAATTTGGTAATATAGACTCAAGCTTTAAACAAAATCTTTGTTGTGGTTGGCAAAATACAGGAAAAATAACATTATGTTTTGTCTTAGTTTTGAGTTTGATCTTAGGTGAATCTATAATCAATATAAAATAAGAATAATTTTCCATGCAAGCATCGATAAACATTATGAGTGGTAGTCACAGAATGTAGTAGTATTGAGTGAGATAGTCGAAAGTTGAGAGTGTGAATTTTTGTGTGCTAGGGAGATTTTTTTTTATTGGGAATATTTATTCTTGGTAGGATTTGTTCTTTTGACATTTTTTTGTATGAGACGATGTTTGGTTTTTTTTTTTTTTTGGAAGTCTAAAGATAGAAAATTTTGATGTAAAATATTGTGTGCTTTTTATTTATTTATTATTTTAATTAATTAGTCTATGCTCATGATTTGTCCATCACATAGAGAATTTTCATGTAAAATATTGCGCTTTTTTTGTAATTATTTTAATTAATTAGTGAGATCTTACCCCTTATAAATTTATTTGGCTTAAGTACATTTTTGGTCCTACAGTTAAATTTAGACTCAATTTAGATCCTAGAGTTTCAATTACTGTAATTAGATCTCCACATATTTTAATTTGATACAATTAACACCAATTAGGTTGATAGGGGCAAAGGTTTTCATTGTGTCTAATATGTGATGAAAGAAAAATAGTCACATGAATTATATATAATTTATATCAAAATTAAATTAGAAAAATATATTTTTAAAAGAAAAAAAAAAAAAAAGTAGTATCAATTATTTATTTATTTAAAAAAAAAAAAAAACATTTTTTCTCTCTCTTTCTCACCACCACTGTTCTTGCTCCCATGGCCACCCTAATTCCTTTAATCTCCATAATCCACAACCACCATCACACAAGCTTATTAAATCAAACCCAGACTTTCTTCCCTACCCTCTAGCTCTGCATCATCCTCAACATTTTTAGAAACCTTGGAAAACTGGCACTTTCTTTCTACTCTGGCCCTCAAGGTCTCTAACTTTTCCCTCTGATTAATGCCTGAATCCTCCCCATACTTGGAACCAAAAATCCTAGATTTGTTAACTTTATTGCAACCAGTCCTCGCATTCTTGGTTGTTTTGATATAAGGCCCGTGCTTTTTCACAGCCATCTACGAAATCTAAAAATCTCACCAAAACTTTACTAACTGGCCTCTTTTCATCCCTAATCATCATATCCACACCCTAGGGGCAAAACCCACATAAGAGAATTTTGGGAGACATATGAAATTGAACTGGAAAAATTATCAGATGAAAATACCGATTTAAATAAGTTACTTCCAACTCCATGGCTCTGTGGGAGAGACTTTCAAAATTGATGTGGGTCTCAAAGGAAAGGGTGATTCTCTAGACACTTTCTAATTTCCAACTTGAGAACTTCGTTCCTCTGTCATTGATTCTTCTCAAAGGAAAATCAATAGTGGCGACCAATCTGGGTTGTCTAGTTTGATCGATTAACCAATCTTTCCACCACTAATCTTTCCTAACCTACAGAAAATTTGTTCTCCGCTCCATTTCCAAGTTAGTCGTCTAATTCATCTGTTGTTCCACTCAGCAACCCCAATAGAGAGTCCTGCAGTTGAAATTTGTTGGTACTTTGGTGGTGATTTTATTTTACATTTTTTTACATAAATTTTATTTTACATTTTTTTCAAAATTTCTTAATACACTTACCTTTTTCTTTTTATTTTTTTGTAAAACATTTAGTTTTAACTTTTACATAAATTTTATACAAGACAAATGACTATTTTTGATTTGTTAAATATTGCAACTAGGTGGTCCATCTCATCTAGTCATGTTGGTGTTAATTTAGAAAGAAAAGACTTAATTGCATTAAATTTAACCTGAAAGGGATTCAACTGTAACAATTGAAACATAAGGATGACAGTAAACTAAAATTTAATTTAAAGGGACCAAAAATGTAATTAAGGTTATTTATTTTCTGAAATAAAAGTTTTCTTCAGGTTCCAAAATGCTGTTGTAATTGATTACCAAAAAAAAAATGCTGTTGTAATTAAATTTTTTAAAATGTCAAAGGCTTCGAGGGAAATGTATGATGTGCCCCCACACTACATTCTCTCGTCTCTCCCCAAGCATAATTAATTATATAAGAAAGGTAAAATGGGTAAGTAGTTAAAACAATAAAAATAAAGGTAAACCAACGGAAATTCATTAACACAATAGAAAAAAGAGAGAAATGAGTTTTTGGTATGGAGAGAGAAAAGAGTGCGCTGCTCCTATAGTACGGAAAGTAAAAAAGACGTAGGTAAAGATTATTGTTATCGTGGGATTGGAGAAGGTCGCCACACGGCTCTTGTTAAAACTGTTATTTCTAGAAACATGTTGCTTTTGATGGAGCTAGCTCATGCTCATCTCATGGCTTAGGAATATTTATGAGTTCGTTGGTCAACGGTACTTAATCTTACATCTGAAGCCACAGCCACCAAGTAAATAAGTTCAAACTTGAAAACCTCCCCCATAGACTGAAGAAGCCTCTAGACCACTTAGAATTTCAGCCCAATTTTCTTTCTTAAAAACCCTTCTCTCCCCTTATCCAATCCTCCCTCACCAAGCACCCTCCACATTTTCAAACTGCCTCTTCCTGCCTCACCAACGAATTTACAAACAACAATAATAATTGCATCCTTTCATCCCCTTTCAATAAAAAAATTAGTTTATAGAGAGAATCATCATCCCCTTTCACATTCATCATGGGCACTTTGGTAGGACATGTTGCTCCAGGATTTGGCTTCTTACTCATAGGTTTATGGCACCTCTTTAACCACATCAAGCTGCATGCCCTCAATACAAAGTCCTACATCTCTCTTCCATGGTTCCCCACAATAAAATTCAAATACATGGAGCTCTTATTGATCATGGGAGGCTGCTCAGCCTCCATAGCCATGGAGCTCTTTATAAGTCCTGAAAGACACCAGCCTTTGGACCCGGATTGGACCATCCCATCCAACCATCTCCACAATTTCGAACATTCTTCAATATCAATGACTTTCTTCGTTTATGCCGCCTTCTCCATCATTCTCGATCGTATGAAAATTAACCCCAACTATCATCATCATCTTGATCATGATTATGGGCTAACCCAGTTGCTGGCTGCCATAGCCTTTGCGCAAGAGCTTCTCCTTTTTCACCTTCACTCCGCGGATCACATGGGTCCTGAAGGTCAATACCACTTGCTGTTGCAGCTTTTAATTCTTGTTTCCTTAATCACAACCCTCATGGGGATTGGCTTACCTAAGAGCTTCTTGGTAAGTTTCTTGCGCTCCCTCAGCATATTATTCCAAGGCTTGTGGCTCATAGTTATGGGCATCATGCTTTGGACTCCGGACTTTGTACCCAAAGGTTGTTTCCTGCACCTTGAGGAGGGACACCAAGTGGTCAGATGCTCAGGGGAGGAATCCCTTCATCGCGCTAAATCACTTATCAACATTCAATTCAGCTGGTTCTTGATCGGAATCACCGTTTTCGCCGTGATTTTCTACTTGATTTTGCTGAAATTCTACTTTGAGAAGAAGAAGTCTGAATATGTGTCATTGACAAAAGACCTCCAGGAATTACAAGAAGAAGAAGAAGAGGAAGAACATCATGACTCATCTCAGTTAGGCGACTTTGACCTTGA
Organism: Quillaja saponaria; assembly: GCA_029379385.1. Classification (NCBI taxonomy): domain Eukaryota; kingdom Viridiplantae; phylum Streptophyta; class Magnoliopsida; order Fabales; family Quillajaceae; genus Quillaja; species Quillaja saponaria. The sequence goes on along the minus strand of CM055613.1, from coordinate 21,411,107 downwards.
GTCCCGAAACAAAAAACCCATTCTACTTGGCAATGCAAACAGTTTTCTTCAAATGGGAAAATCATTTGGACCAATTGACATGGAAAGGTGATGTGCGGCACAGCTAGCTACCACGGTTAATTTTATTGATTAGGTGTGTGCTTATGTGATCAGTAATTAATTAATTAAAATTTATTATTAATATGGGGGGAATGGAATCCCACTTTCTTTATTTAAGCCAGCAATAATGCAAATGGTTTAAATCTTTGATTATTAATAGTGAGTCGGGATTTGAAAATGTAGAAAGTTGGGTGGTTTTAGCTTTTTACTAGAATGTTTTGGTTTGAATCATGGTTTTTACTTTTTGTGATTAAAAAAACCGTTGCGTAACTTGCGTTTGTCTGTATAAAAAGCAAAATAAAGACTTTTTTTATTTTCCTTTACATTACAGTTTTTTTATATATCTACTTGTTAAGTAATAGATATATTTATTTATTGCCCATATTTTAATTTTCAATGTGATGGTGATGACGGATGGCCCATTGATTGCCGGTCAAGAAAAGTCAGCATCGATCTTGTCTTGGACTAAAATCAACATTTTGAAACATTTTAAGCAATGAGCCAATGATGAGAACTTCGAAAATAACATTGGCATTGGGACACTATTATCTTGCCCCATTTTACATAATGGAAGAACAAACAAACAAAAATATATAAAAAGATTATGATTATTATGGTTTGGTATCTAAAATGAACAATTTTGACCGCATGAGCAATTGACAAGTAACGGTAATGCTGCCATATAAATGAAACAACCGCTTTGTCCCAATATGTGAAAGGTATTCAATAATTTGGTAAAGATGCTTCAGGTTGATTGTGTTGCGCTGGAAAATATGGGATAGATATAAATATTATAATTTAACAAAATCAAATAAAATTTGTAATAATTTAATAAATACAAAAACGAGATTTATAATATGGAAAGAGTATACAGCAAAATCAAGCACAAAGCACTGTCCATAAATGTTAATTTCTATACTCATAAATCATATTTTTGGTATTGTTTATGGAAAATTGGGCGAATGAGTGCCTGGAAACTAGCCCAAGTCAATAATCAAACGACTATGAATAATTTTTGCTTTATCGATTCAAACTCTAGTATAAAGTAGTAGCAGTTGTAATGATTATTGTTTAAATATAAAAACAAGAGAAAATAACAAGATAGAACATAAATGAGAAAGCTAAGTAAAGATAAAGATAAATGTCGCAAGAAGTCATTTGCTTGATTGGTTATTGAATCTTTATAATAGTAATCGAGCCTAGTATTTATAGTATATTAAGGGGTAATTTGAATTTCATATTTAATAGCAGTTCAAAAATAATCGTGATAAATGGTATATTAACTACTCTTTAATGCAACTGCCTAACTATCACTTGGAACTGCAATTTAGCCTTTCAGTCTTCCATCTCCTATAACAACTTAGTCTTTTTAGGATGTCAACAATATCCCTTTCATAAAACCCTTTTGTCGAAAGGTAATATTTTGACACCCCAGTTTGTGATTGTGTGTGGGATTGGCGTATACTGAGTCCTACATCGAGTATACACTGGGTTGATTTTGGCTATATAAGCTACAAGCACTAACTAATAAGTACCTTGAAGCTAGCATTTTTACCCATGTGATGTGGGGTGTGGACTTTTCAAGGTATTTGGGCCAGTTGAGCCTTAATCCTAAAAAGTGTCATACCCGATCTGGTATTCACACCCATGTGGGCTGGGGGACACTGCAGCCTAAGTTCTATTTGGGCCTTGACGAGGACATCAAGGATTTAAGTGGGGGAGTTTGTGACACCTAAGTTTGTGACTGTGTTTGGGGTTAACGTGTGCTGAGTGCTACATCGAGTGTATACTAGGTTGATCTTGGCTATATAAGATTCAAGCACTAACTACTAAGTACCTTCAAGCTATTATTTAAACCCATGTGGTGTACGGTGTGGACTTTTCAAGGTACTTAGGCCAGTTGAGCTTGGGGCATTACAAATATATATACTTAATCCTAAAAAGTGTCTTGTGGAAGCTCTCAGAATTCAAAGTGCCTTAAAACCATCACTTGATTAGTCATGTGACCAGGAGTTTCTCATGATTTGAAATGTTTATGATGGTTGGGCTTCTCATAAATTAGCCCTTTAAAAACCTTGACAACATAATTTGGAAAATCATACTTTCACAATTCTTGAGAAAGATTCATAATTCCCAGACAATTCTAGCAATTCAAACCTTAGACTCTCTCCTTTTCATCAATGGCATCTTCCAAGCTTTCTAACTCCCAAGTAAATTCATCTTTTCTGATTGAACATCCAAAATTTTCATTCTCAATCTTAAGCTCAGTGTTCAAGACTTTTCCACCACCTAAAAGAGCAAGTTTACACATTTAGTACTTGGAGAAACCCCTTTGCTCTAAGAACAACCTAATTTATCCTTCTTTTTATACCCAAGACCCATTAGGACTTGGCTTATTGAAAGATCGTATCAGACTTCTATACTCAGGTAAACAGTAAACTTTTGGTTTGTGATACTTGTTTTCATATACAAGGGATTTTTTATTTACTTAGGCTCTCTTTTCAACCTATGGAGGCTAACATTTACGACTACTACTTGTTTTTGGTGTAAGAGTCATAATGTATTCCATTTTCCTTGTGTGATGATGACACGTACCATTCATGATATGACTGCACTTTTTAGTTTGGGATGCATCGAAGAAGAATTATATGCTTTTACAACTTCAAAGAACTATACACTTCAAAATCCTCAAGGAGAACGAGTCTTATAACAAGTTCATGGATTTTCATTGTCAAATTAATGGTGATGTAACCCACGAAAAGCCACGACCTTCCTTTATATTGGATCTACAAATATGTCTTTTGTTTTGCCACTAATGGAATGGTGTCTAAATACATCATTATGGCTAAATGTCTAGCTGAAGGCCACATCTATCCTCTAGCTCCTTTTACTTTGTCCAATGATTAGCAAGCCTTCATTGACTTTGTCCAAATAATTTAAAATTCACAATATCATGGAAAGAAACTAATTGGCATTGGGTAGTCTAATTTAGTTAGTGCAGTATTTGTTGTTAACCTATTTATGGGAATTTGACAACCATGTTGTTATGCATGATACTGATGCTCAGTTCAAATGCTATGGCCAACATATTCTCCAATCAAATGTGTCCACAAAGTACTTCCTTCAATGCCTCCTTCAAGATTTTTCATAACTTTAGTCAGAGTGGCCGTAATTTTATGCCTTTCATTAACTGTGCTTATGGTGATCCTATCTATAAAGTGAAACATATTGATATTTTTTTAGTTAAAAAGGATTAACAAAATATCTATATCTTCTTACTCTTATTAGGCCTTCAATGTCATGACCTTCATAGAAGTTACCGTAACGGTACAAATCATCAATATGGAGGGGCAAATTTATTCTACTCACTCTTGTTCTTGCCAATTCAATTTAACACAATTAATTCATGTCCCCTTTTTTTTGTATGGCCATCCCAAAGTTTATCAATAACTCCCAATGTTACCCACTTTTATTTGGTTAATTGGTCAAATTGGTGGTTGGACCGTTTGTGCGTTTGATCATCCTAGGTTAGCTCTAGTAGCCATATTATACATCCCTTATGGTAAATTATTTTGACAATTCATTAAATCTAAGTTACCATTATTTTTTGGGCTTAACAATGTGTTTATCTCTTGTTGAATCTACATCTTGCTTTTTTCTTATTGCTTCTCGAAGGCTAACCCAATCCTCTAAGCCAACACATCAACATTCTGCTTTAGCTGCAACCTGAAGTTGGTTGCTATCTCTATCCATCCTACTAGAGATTCAATTCCACAACAAGCGTCCAGATTGAAATGAAGTATCAACATTTATGGGCCTGTCTTTTCATATTGGATCAAAAGACCTAGTAAATCAAATAGGTGAAATACTATTTAACATTGTCAATATTGTTGGAGAAGGAGATTGATTCACCTCTCCTTGAGTTAGAGCATATCAACATATATATTTGTAGCCATGAAAACTCGTGTCTATAGCCGTAGTTGTAGTTACAAGGATTTCCACCAAATTTTTGACATTGGTTTTTGTGTCTCACCTTGATCCTTCCCTAAGTTCTGGTCAAACTAAGAAATCTTCATTACTCATGGTTAAGAAAACCACAATCTGGCTTCTTAATTTCTTAGACATCTTTAATTAAGGTGCCCCACTGGGTGTGAAAATTGTTTATGAAAATTTGGAAGAAAGCGTGCCAAAAAACAATTTCAAGTTAATAATGAAACAACTATGAACAACTTTTGGGTTATTGGTTCAAACTCTAGTACAAAGTACTAGCAATTGCCATGGTGATGGTTTTAAATATGAAGACAAGAGAAATTGAAAAGACATAATATATTTATATAGAAGTAAGGATAAAGACAAATGCAACAAGAAGTAGTTTGCTCAATTGTTTATTAAACCCTTGTAACAGTAATCGAGACTAATATTTATAGTCTTAGGTAATTTGAATTTTGAATTTAATAGCAATTCCTAAATAACCGTGAAAAAAAGCACAAGATATGCTCTTTAATGCTATTGCCTAACTGTCACTTTAAACAACAATTTAGCCTTTTGGTGTCCCATCCTATCTCACCCAACTTCCATTTTAGCCCTTTTAGCTGGACTCAAATTTAGCATGAAACAACTTAGTCTTTTTAGGATGTCAACAGGTGTAAAAAGTCTTTCATGTTACTCGTCTATGATTAGATTGTAAAATTTTCCTCTGAACTCTACACACAAGAATGAGAACCACATCGAGCAGACACATTACTTCCTTCACAACACCTAGATTGAAAATTAGGAGGAAAAAAAATAAATATGAGAGAGCTATTTTCAAAATATTTGTAATTTTGTTTTATATCATATACCCTACTTATATAGGGAGATCACCAACAATCATAAGACAATAATTTATTCATGAATAAATATTTAATTTTTCAAGGATCAATGGCTCGGTTTCAATAACATAAATCCGTTTAAATATGATTCCAACTACCCTAATATTACAATAGGTAGCTTCTAATGGCTTGTTTAGAAATAAAGTTTGAAACATTATAGAAATTAAAAAATTACAAGAAAATCATCCATAAGTATAGTACCTGCAAGTTTTAAACTATACTTTAAGCTAAACAAGTTAAATATGCAAGAGAAGATAGTAAAATTAAACTCTTTGAACATATTCCCTTTGAGTGGATGAAAATCAAATCATCAACCACATAACAATCTCTTAATTATGGCTACTCTAAACAGTTTGACACATTATCTTTTGAAGATAAACATAATAAGGTATAGTAAACCGATAGTGCCATAATATGAGATCATATGACTTCGTTTAACCACATTGAACCTCTTTAAGGAGTCCCTCAATATATTGAGAAATTTAGGGTAATGCATCACATGCATACGCAGAGGAATTAAAAATTTTCCTGACCAAGTATGATCAATGATTAGTAAGCTATTCAAATGAATAAGCTTCTAATGAAATAGTCCAAACCATTGATGGAACCTTTACCTTTATCAAAAAGGATTCAAAGGAAATCAATTCACCCTTAGGATACGTGCTAGCTTCTACTTGGTTAAATCGCTAATGAAGGATTATTCTTGAAGCAAAAACTTTTTGCTTCAACAAAGGGGGTCACGGCTAAGGGATGAGATTTTCAAGAACTCTTATTGCTCACAATCTCTCATAAGGCCGTATGTCACTTGTAATCACCTTATTTCATTAGTCTAGGTCAAATTCTCTTAGTTAAATATATATATTAATTGGGGCGGCTAGGGCTTAGGAAAGTATAGTCATTCCATGTTTAGGATTTCATTAAACCTAAAACTCAAGGCCATAGACCTAAAGCTCCTTTAGTAATCCATAATCCTATTATAATTACTAATTTTCCTTTAGACTCGTAGTGGCCAAAATCAAATTAAGATTCCAAATCCAATTAGGATTCCTACTAAACTTTTCATTGACCACCCAAGTACAAGCAAAGTTAAGATCATTGATTAAACTTTTCAGTGCTTGGTTACAGTGTAATTCAATCCTTTCATCAAACAGACCCCGAAATAAACATAGGGCATGGATTATATTGTCAACCCTATCTTTGTTTAAATCCATTTGTACTTGAAACCAAGTTTATATTATTTTCCTCAAATAGATTCAAGAAAACATTTTTTTCAATCTCTTTCACTTTACAAAAATTCCTGGAACAAGACACATTTGTCTCAAGAGGCAATGAGATATTCGTTCTCTTTACTAAGGATGATGAATTCTTTGTCTATCATTTATCTACATTTATGTTTCACTACATGTCTAATAATCACCATATATTATCCTTATTATAGGATAAGGGAAATGACATTAAAACACATAGATTCATATATAAGGTAATAAGATGATCTCAAGTTAAAGGACCACTTATACCACCAACACTTTGAGAACTTCCATTGACACATAAGTAAAGACTCCACATGGCTTCTCCTGTTGGGTCAATTCAGTGTACTTGTTCAACTAACAAGCACCCATATGTTTGTCTCAGCCATATCTATGCTTGTAGTTTATGAGATCACTACTCTCTTTATTAGAGAATGACACAACATATGCTAGTTTCGATGAATTGCCAATATCCATAATCTTGATGATTCATTGACTAGGGATACTTTTAGAATAACACTTTATATATGTCATATCTCACAATTATGATCAACATCATAATTACGCATACGCAACATTTATTTTAGAGACTTTTATATATCGTTGTACTAAATCTCATTTAAACAATATAATAAATATTATTACATGTATTAATTACAAATAAGGTATCGTTATAACCAGCTATTGGTTGACTCTTGGACATTAATACTAACACGATGTCCTTCTTGCTAGCCTCAGCACCAATGGCTAGATTAGAAAATCAGTTAGGTTTCATTTTGACAAATTAAGATTCATGGATATTAATCATCATTAATCAATTGCCTCACATTTTCATTCTTCAATTTATTATTTAACTAGCCTATGGCATCCTGACAATCACAATACAAAAAATGAAAAACTGATACAGCCATTTTTTCCCACAAAAATATGTCTACCAAGTGATTCCTTAGCCACTTTGTGTGAGAACCAGCTTTCTCTAAGGTAATACATATCTCTTAGCACCGACATACCTCACTTTTAATAGAAATTTTAGTCAATCTTATTGATATTATCAATTTTCCATAGAGATTTTATATTATCTCAACATCAATATATGTCATGTGCAATACGAAAAACTATTCATTCTCAATCACATCGTCACCATTGGTATATATATTATTTTCATTTTTCATAAAACAAGAGAAAATGAAAAGACAGAAGTTATTTTCATTTTTTGTTTTTGTTTTTTTCGTTTTGTGCTTTCTCTTTCTGTGTTTGTAACTAGTTATTTTCCTGCCCTTCGTTGTTTGCCTTCTTTGGTCAATAAAGTATTTTATTTTGCTGTTAACAAAACACATTGGAATGCAATGAAATTAATTTATGAAAAATTACAAGAATTAAAAAATTGTTTTAATAAAATTTTTAACTTTTCATTTCTTCAATTTTTTCTTCCACCAAAAAAAAATTGCAAAAATTACAGGAAAAAAATAATAACTAAAACATAGAAATATCAAAATCTAGAAATTCTTTTTTTGTTAGTTTTATTTAATTTTAAAAAAATAAATAAAAAATTAAGGGAGCAGCGGAGGAGGGAGGAAGGTCGGGAAGAAACAAGAGACACGAAGAGAGAAAAAGAGGAAAATGAGAGAAAGAAGTTCCATTGCTGAAAAAAAATTTCAAAAAAAAAGAAACTAAAAAAACTATAATTAGTATTTAATTATCTGAATAATAATAATATATATATATATATATTTTATTGCAAATTAGAGAAAGAAAAATTGAAAACACAAGTTTAACAATTAATGAGGGAGAGAATTTAAAAATTATGTACTAAGAGGTAAACTTTGGATGTTTGGTTATAAGGATATGAGAAATATGATGCATATAACATTATCCTACAATAATTTTAAGAAAATTAATAATAATCATCTCACATTTTATACCTAAAAACTCTAAATATATGCACTTGAATTTTCTTTTCAGCAAGAATATATATTTATTTTTTTTCCAAATGTACATCGAATTCATAGATACATTATGTATTAAAAAATTTCATATCAACATCATGAAAAATACAAGTGAATTTATTTCAAGCAAGATGAACACATGATAATCATCAAACTCTATATTTTTCAATGCACAAAAAAAAAAAAAAAAAAAAAAAAAAATCATTAGCAGCTATGGAGATCATAATTGAAAATAGAGAAAGATAGGAGATATATTTTACTATAATCTGAAAGTTCCACAACTCGATTTTCTATCTAACAAATTAATTTAATGAAGATTTTAGAAGCACTTAATCACCAACCTTTAATATTGTTGAAAAAAAGTAGGTAGATAAACAAATTCTTGTTTCTCAAAATCATAAATATATTTCAATAAACACAAATACAAAATTTATAATATAAAAAGAGTATATAACATCATGTTTTAAGAACTATCCTTACAAGTTGATTTTTGTCCTCTTGTCCGATGCAAAAAAGACTCAAAGGGTCAACCTTGCAAAATTGAATTGTAAATTTTTGTTTGAACTCTGCACTTTAGCAGCCACAACTCTTCCTTCTTAACATTTGGATTGAAAATTAGGATTAAAAATATAAGAGAATATTTATTTCAGAATGATGTGTTTTTGTTTTTGGTCATATACCCTCCTTAATTATATATGGTGTCCCCACCGGTCATAAAATAAATAATTTATCTGTCATGGACAAATATTTAATTTTCCAGCAGACATTAACGAAAAGTTTCCAATGACTTGTATAAGAATAAAGCGTGAAAGACTCAAAATTAATAAAAAATACAACCGATTATAAAAAATAAAAAAAACCATGTTATTCAAATAATTAAATATATATAACTATACACTTCACTCCAATTCACACATTAATTCATTTTTTAATCTTTTAAATAAGACTCAAAAACTTAAAATTATTATTTTTATACTTTTAAAAAAATATATTATTTAACAGGTGTATAAACATATATATATATGGCTAGTATATATATTAATAAACATATATATTACATGAGCAAGTCTCATTTGAATTTAGTTTATATGAAATAAAGTGAAAAATATGAGAATTTAATGAGAGATTTTAAATTACATAAATTCAAGCTATCTAAAAAACGTTAATACTAACTTGTGTATTTACTATTACTTTTCTTTTTTTTTTTCTCAAAACAATAAATCTTTATACACATTTAAATTAAAATTTTAATAAGCAGAACTAACATATGTAGTTCATAGTCATGTATAGGAGCTGATCAGCTTCAAGAATAGAGGTACATTCTTTCTACACATATTTTTTGAAGATTCATCGTATAAGGTTGCATAATATAGAATTATACAATGTATTAGGCTTTATAATTATATGTTGTTATACTATTGTCTTCTCATTTCTCTCTTCCCTGTATAGTTTTATCTTTCAAGCATAATATAAAAGGGGTTAACAATATAAATCTATACTATCATGTTGTTGTTAAACATTATATAAGAGCTAATCGGATAGTCTTATACTATCATGTTATCTTTATACGATGTGCCAAATGAACAAGAGTGTAAAATAAAAAGTAAATGAAAGTAATGAAAGAGTTGTAATATACAAAAATGAAGAGAATAGAAAGAATTAAAAGATGAAAAGAACAGAAAGGTATATACAAGTTGCAATATAAAAAATATATATATCCATAAACAGCATTTGACATAACACACATGCATGAAATTAGGATTAATAAAAGTTTTGTTTAACAAATAATACGTTTTGTCATTAAATCAATCTTAGTTGATCCATTAAAAATTACCACGTACATAGGCATTTCAAATCTCACAAGACACTTTTCTTCTCATTTTATTTGTAGTCAACCTTACCATCAACTGTAACACGTACGTAATTAATATAGACATTAGCATATAATTCCTGCTTTAAAAATATATTGCAAGAACAATTATAAATATAAATGGAAAATTTCTATGTATTTGGATATGCTATTCATATAAGAAATAAAAACGTCAGAAAATTCTGGACTATTGTGTCCGGTGTGCTTGTGTTTCCGTGTTGGAAAAGTGATTGAAGCTCTAAAATAATTAAGTTATGCATTAAAAAAATATAATTCAATCATTTCCTATGGCTCTTGTACTTCCTTGCCATGGAACTTGGCCGGGATGCCTTTTGTGCTCACTTGCAAAGGAACCCTTCCATTTTTCTACCAAAAAAACAAAAGCGGAACCTTCCATTTGGTTGCTTTTTTTACTCAACACTAAATATTTAAGTGTTGTTTACTTGGGTATCTCCGAAGGATTAGGACAACATAACAGCTGGTCTCTGGAAACCAAATTTTAGGGAATTTCCTCTGTCAACCTCAGTATTTGTCATGTAATCCCTCCTCTTTGATATCCTATACTTCTACGGTACGTCACACTCTAATATAGCGTGAACAAATCAGTTTATTGAATTAATCAAGAGGGCTGGTCACTGGAGTCCAACAAAATGACGTACAGATCATGACTATTGGCAATAAATAAAAGATTAAGAAGATGAACTCACTCTCCAAGAAAACTCATAATTTTAAAGTAATTACTAATTGAATATTTTCTATATTCGAGTAATTTCATTAAAATTATGAGTTTTCTTGAAGAGTAAGTTCGGTCAACTACTAGTCTACCCCACACTTATATGTAAAGGATTCGCCATAAATTTTACATTGTCTAGGCCGAGATTACTTATCAAAATTTGGTTGGCTCATTAGTGATTTTGAAAGAATTTTTTGAAATTCTTTTCAAGCAAAATGCATAGCTACATATCAACTTGGTTAAAACAAGAACTGAGCTTATTTTAGCACTCATTTAATAAATGAGTTAAGCTCAAATTTTATAAAATTTAACTCAAATAAGAATGACTTATATGTTTAATTTATTTAAGTATATATTATTACTAATTTACTTAAATTTAAATAATATATATGTTACATTACTTTAACTTTTTATGCATTTAATATTTTTTAGACAATAGATAATACTATATGGAATATTGAACACGAAAGAACTAACTTGTTACAAAGTGAGAATGTGTTTGAATTTCACCACTTGTGCGGAAGGCTCGTTTCTTATAATATTTTTTAAAAATAAACTAGTCTGAGCCCACCAAGAAAGATTGGAACCCAAGAAAAGCCCAATAAATTGAAAACTGAAGATGCTTTCCAAAAAATTGCACTTGAATTTGGGCCGGAAAATGAAGGGTTTGGACGCGACTAGGTTATAGATGAGTTTAAACAAATGAGCCTTATAACTTGATTTTTAAAGATAATTTAGCAAGGTGATGCTGGCTTGCTCCTGCTGATACTAACCGCACATACTTTCACTTATGATTGCCAGAACGTGAAAAACACTACTTTTTAAATAGAACTAGAGAATTACCCGTGAACCGAAATTTGTGTTTTGGCTGGCCACAGTAACGATTGTTTTAAATAGACTATGAATCTTGACATTTTGGATAGAAGGAATTATTGGTATAAAATTATAATGCACTGCTTCATTAACTCATAAATAAACTGTTCTTAAGAAAATTAATGAGTGAGGTGATGATAAATTAACCAAATGTCATTGACATTACATATGGCCTTCACAAAAAATTTATAACCAAGTATCCTTAAATTCTAGCATCTTTGATAGCATTAACCTTGCTAACCTACAAAAAGTTATGACAGTTACTATCATAATCAGCAAGATGCAGAAAACTGTCAAATTCTTTTTCTTAAGTGTCAACATTCCTTTCAACAATAAGAATTCACGAACAACTGGAGTTTCAAGCTTTTTGATCCTTTTTTTTGCATAAAATGACTAACAAACAAAATGCTCTGTCATTAGAAGAAAAATAAAACATAAAGCATAAGTAGCAAACATCCAAATTTTGGCAGAATTGATATTTCACTTAGAAAGTCACCCAAAAAAAAAATTAAAAGAAAACACAAAATGTATGCAACATGCACACAAAATTTATATAAAAAACACAAAAAAAAAAATGCAAAATGTATGCAACATGCACACAAAATTTATACATTTGTACAAAAAAAACATAGCATGCATATTCAAGATGAAGTTTGATAGGTATAAAATTGCTTTCACAGTTCCCTTTGGACATTATGAATGAAATGTTATGCCATTTAGGTTAAAAAAAAAATGCTGCATCTGAGTTTCAGAATACTGTGAATAATATTTTTAATATTGAAGAGCAAGCTTATTGTAGATCATAACATTACTTGAATTTGAGTTTAAACACTTTAAGCCATAAATACTTGAGTGTTGGAGTGTATACCAATGAGAGGACCTATTATTTTGGTATGACATGCATTTCATTTAAGTTTTTAAACTAAGAAGGGATCTAAGATTGTTAAGTGTTCAAATTCATGAAAATATTCTTACTTATAATGCTTATACTCTTTGAGATTGTTGGGAGATTAGAAGTGGAGTTAAGTGCTTAGAAGATCTTCATTTATTGTTTGCTTTTGTTTTCTAATTCTTAAGTTTCATTTCTTTTCCAATTTTTCAGTTTTTGATTTTGAACATTGTTAGTTTCAACTTTGTCTTTTCTTTTCCTTACTCGAGGACGTACTAAGTTTGGGAGAATTTGATACACTCATATTTTCTTTAAACTACTAAACACATGCTGATATATGTAGTAGCATGTAGATCAAATGAAAATCAAGACCGTGAAATAGCGTTAGCTATAATAAGTGAATTCACTGGTCAGTTACTTGGATGCTGGGATTCCATTTGTCAGAAATCTATAAACAAGAGATTTTAAACTCAGTAAACCAAGAAAATGAAAATTTTGTTGCTAATATAGTTAATACTCTAATCTACACAATAATAAAATCATTTTGTGAGAGCTAATATGCTCAGATTAGATAAATCTCATGAACAATTGATAAATCTATGATGCCCAGATTTATTTCATTTTCAATGGTATAAGGATATTTTTCTGTCTAGAGTTTATCGAAGGCCAGATAGCTAAGCTGATTTTTGGAAAGAGAAATTCTTAGCTAGTCTTCCAACTCTATTTGCTGATAAGATTAGAAATAAATTTAAAAAAACATGGAGATAATATACCTTATAGTTGCTATACTTATGGAGAGTTAGCTTCAAAAATAGTTTCTATAGAAATATCTTTATGTACTAATATCTTTACAGTCATTACAAACTGTCTAAAAAGACTCAAAAATTTAATAAAAAGTTCTCTAATAAGCCATACAAGAGAAACATTATAAAAAAGAGGATAAAGCTAAAATAGGCTATCAAGAATTAAGTAAAAAACTTATGGCAAAGGAAACTAATTTTAGAAAAGTTCTTATATGCTATAAATGTGGCAAGCCAGGACATTAACAAAATAAATGTCGAGTTAAAAAGAAGATAAATGCTCTTCAAATAGATGAAGGATTAAAATAATTCTTATGTCACATTCTTTTAGAAGATTCTGAAGAAAAAGAAGAGACTTTTGCTTTAATTTTATAACAATCCTTCAAAAAGTCAGAGTCAAACTTAGAAGCAGAAAAATTTGATTATGAGTTTGAAAATTCTCAGTGTTGTCCTAATAGAGATTGTAAAGAGTGTATTATCAAAAATTTAGGACTAAGCAATCTTAGCATCAATGTTCTTTCTAAAGAAGAAAATCTAATTTTAGACTTAATAGATAAAATTCAAGACCCAGAAAAAAGATGTATACAATTACAAAATTATATTCAAATGACTAAGGGAAAGAAAAATCCAAGAATCAAAGGAAGTATAAGAGATGATTCCTATTCTTTCAAAAATTTAATTGAAAGAGTAAAAATTGCTAATATTTCTTCTAGCGAAACTATAACTGATTTAAAATAAAAAATAAATGAAATAAAGGAAGATTTAAAAACTCTAAAAAGAAGAGTTTCAGTGTTAGAAAAATTAGATGAAGATCAATTTTAGGATCTTATATGGGAATTTACTAATGAGATAAAAGATCAAGAATTTGAGGGAAAAAAAAAAAAGGAATGATTCAAGAACCTGAAGAAGAATCTCTTAATATATTAAATGATGAAGGATGGGTTTACACTGTAGAATTAGTAATAGCTCAAAAATGGTTCACTAAAGTAACTATTGTAGTGAACAATGAATTTAGTTTTCAATCCAACACTCCAATTGACTTAGGAGCAGACTTAAATTGTATCAATAAAGGATTGGTACCTTCCAAATTTTATCAAAAAACTACTCAAATTCTTCATGTTGCGGATGGAAATCGTATGATAATAGATTATAAGTTATCTAATGCAACGGTCTGTAATAATAAAGTCTGTTTTCCTTTACCATTTGTTCTAGTGAAAGGTTTAGTCTAATGAGCATTCTAGAAAATTATTCCTTCTATATGTTATTTCCTATCACTAGAATAGATGAGACAGGAGTGGAGTCAAATATTAAAGGAAGACAAGTCAAATTTGACTTTGTTGCAAAATAAAGAATGCATTAAAAAAAAAAAAAAATCTAATAAGAGATACAATTAAGAAAAAAGAAAAATTCTTGATGTCTTTAAAAGAAGAAATAGAATACAAAAGGATTAAAGAACAATTAAAAACTAAAAAATTACAAGAAGAAATTAAAAAATTTCAAAATAAAATCAAAAAAAAAATACGTGCTGAAATTCCTAATTTTTGTAGAATAATTGAAATGCCTTATGAGCCAGACTTTACTGAAAAGCAAATACCTATAAAATCTAGACCTATTGCCATGGGTTCGAGGCATTTAGAGATTTGTAAAAATAAAATAGAAGAATTACTAAAAAAAATGGACTTATTAGGAAAAGCTATAGTCCTTGAAGTTGTCTAGCATTTTATGTCGAAAATGCTGCTGAATTAGAAAGAGGAATTCCTAGACTTGTTAATTATAAAACTTCAAATAGAGCTTCAAGATGGATAAGATATCCAATCCCTAATAAAAAGGATCTTCTCAATAGACTGCTACTAAAGTATTCTTTAAATTTGATATGAAATATGGTTATTAGCAGATTCAGATAGCTGAAAATGATAGGTATAAAACTACTTTCACAGTTCCCTTTAGACATTATGAATAGAATGTTATGCCATTTGGGTTAAAAAATGCTCTATCTAATTTTCAGAATATTAGGAATGATATTTTTAATCCCTATCATGATTATATAATTGTTTACATTGATAATGTTTTAGTATTTTCTCCCTTTATTGAAAAATATTTTAAACATCTTCATATGTTCTTGAATATTGTTACCAAAGCAGGATTGATAGTTCTACCAAAGAAGGTAACAATATTTCAAATTGCAATTTGTTTTTTAGGTCACAATATTTCTAATGAATCAATTATACCAATTGATAGAACTATTCAATTCACTGATAAATTTCCTAACGAGTTAAAGGAAAAGCAACAATTTCAAAGATTTCTAGGGAGTCTTAATTATATAGGTGAATTTTATAAAGATTTAGCTTTAGACTATAGAGAGCAAAGAGTTAAAGAGCTTCCTTGTTTATGCATTCCTCATACAGAAACCTACAAAATTGTAGAAACTGATGCTTCAGAAATAGGTTATGGAGGAATACTTAAACAAAGAATTGCTAATCGAGACTAATTAGTTAGATTTACATTAGGAATATGGAAAAGTGCTCAACAGAATTATTCGACAATAAAAAAGGAAATATTATCCATAGTTCTGTGTATCACTAAATTTGAGTCAAACTTATTAAACAAGAAATTCTTAATAAGAATTGATTGTAAATCGGTCAAAGATATATTTTTAAAAGATATTAAAAGCATTGTATCAAAATAGATATTTGCAAGATGGCAAGGGTTTTATTTATTTTTGAATTTGACATAGAATTTATTAAAGAAAAATCTAATTCATTACCTGATTTTCTAACAAAAGAATTTTTGCAAGGATCCTAAAGGAAAAGGAATTATGTCATCTCAAACAAGATCTCCAATATAAAGAAATGTTTCAATTCCTAATGTTGAGGAACCAAATAATCATGAAAACGAATTCTTAAGCGACAAAGCTTATGGGCTAACGCTTCCTTGTAATACCAAGGATTTTAAATATCATTACATACCTCTATCTTATAAAAATATAGCACAAATAGAAAAGAGATATATTAATTTAGTCCTATATAAGATAGCTCCTTTCTATCTCCATCATAATCTTTCTTGAATTTGAACCCAGGGGTACTTTATATTATCTAAATATCCTTGTGGATAAGGACTGGGTCTATATGAACTTATTTCAAACTTATAATTTATAAAGTTATGAAGCCCGAAGAATGGGGTATAGACTTATACCGCCAAAAACAATTAAGAGAGATATTTCCTAGGCTATATAGTTATTTTAATTATATGGCTGCCTGGGAAAATTTGCTTTGAAAACAAAGCAAGAAAACATAGCGGGTTTCTCATATTTACTCTTAATGAGGATATGAGGAACCATCTCTTAATTCATTTCCTTAATGGTTTAAAACCTGGTATTTCTCATGGGGATTATTTCATATCTCCTTTCCAAAATATATTCATCAATATTGGTTAAGATTTTGTGAGAATAATGATTCTCTAGATCCTCAAGATGTGATCATGTTTGTGCATATTATCAAATCTCATGAATAGTGAAATGGGCATATCTCTTGAAGGACTGTACTACTTCAATTTTTGAGATTAATCAGACAGTCCCATGGTTAATCATAACAACCCGAATCAAATGGTGGGATAATTTTTTCAATTTTGAAGAAAATATTAATAATTTTCAAAAATTAGGAATCTTAAAATCCAAAGCCCTCATAAGCCTTATTTAATTGAAAATAAAAAAGTTTTAGATATGGTTAAAGTTTTATGAGCCTCTTCCCATGTTCAAAGAGAATTATTAAAAATTCTTGAAGATAATTGTTCAAACATGAGCCAAGATGATCTAGCCTATTTTTAAGATTCTCAAGATTCGAATGATGAAGATTTTTTTAAGGAGGGGGACCCATCCCTGATTTAACTTTTGAAAAAGTAATTACTTTACTTTTCAAAAGAAAATTTTACTTTTGAAAAGTTTCAAAAGTTAAATCAGAGATGGGTCCCCTCCTTAAGAAAATCTTTAGCTCTTTCATCATCCGGATCTTGAGAATCTTGAAAATGAGCTGGATCATCTTGGCTCATGTCTAAACTTTAGTATGCAACATGCACACAAAATTTATATATTTATATTAAAAAAACATAGCATGCATATTCAAGACTAAATGTTAAATATGATACTTAAAGCCAAAGGCAATATCATGATTAAATAAGGGAACATAAAAAGAAATCAAAAAGTTTACTAGATGAACTTCAAAATAGTGCCTTCTCTAGCGAGACTGAAATAATTTGTACGAACTGCTATAAGTATATATAGAATGCATAGAAAAACAACAATGATGAATAGGAAATTATGCATAGTAAGCCATGATTACAATGAAAACAATGTCATTGTTCGGGAAGGAAAGAACTCAACAATCATTCACCTCCCAATGTAGAAAGTAACTCATACACGATAAGGAAAGGCAGCTATGAGGCAACAACAAACCTTGCAAAAACATGAAAAGCATTTAACACAGAAATATGTCAGGATTTATGTAATAACCACACGTTTATAGAAGGGACATCTTGTTGTAATAAAAAATTGGTTGTAGCTGATGCTAAATTAAATATTAGTTTTCGCCTAGTTCGAACGAGCATAGCTCAGGCTCGGCTCGTGAGCCAGCTCTACCCAAAGGAAAAGGGAAAAAAAAAATCAAATTGCATTGAAAGAATCAAACATTTTCCTCACCTTATTCCATTTGAAAATTTCAAATGATTTGAAGAAATCAGACCTGCAAGTTCAGGAACAGCTCTCCAGCTACATTCACAATTAGTGAGAATGAAGTTGATTACTTCCTGTCTTCCTCGGCTATGCATGGTCCTTTCTTTCAACCCAACTTTGACACAGCATGGCGTATTTGTGTCCAACCAACCTAATTGAAAGGGGAAAACAAAAGGAAAAAAGAAAAAGAAAAGAGGAAAGCAGTGAGTTTGATTATCATCAAATAACAATTAACTAGGATTAAAAACATACTTTTAGGAATAAAAGTGTATTGATGAACTGCTGCTATATTCTTTCCCTCCCTGGTGAAAAAGTTTTGATAAGCAGTTTCTAGAACATTAACAAACTTAGGATCCTCAAAATTGGGCCAATCTTTTTTGTTGAACCTAAAGGCTCGTTCAAGCCACTTAAAGAATGCTGGCTTCTTATGATATTCTTCCATATACTGCTTATGCATAGAGATCTAGTAATCTCTTTCTTTTTCGCTAAAAGTTGTATAAAACCATTTATGTTTAATGGTGAATGGGAGTAACAACTCTGTAGAGGATAACATGCATACGTTGTATCCCATTTCAGAGGGTGTTGGAGAATTATTTCTTGAGGGTGATTTTAACCTTAATTCTGAAGGTCTTTCAACTTGGTACTGAGGGTGACTAACCTGATCTTTGGATTTTATTATTCCCTCAATCACTTGTCTTCTTTCAGTTTCAGAGGCAGGAATTGAAGACGTGGACCTCCTTCTAGAAAACTCTCCTAGATTCAGTTTAATCTTTCTGTTTGCAGAGAATTTCATCTCTACATCTCCATCAGTATATTCGACTACTGATTCTAAGTCTCTAGACTCTATTTTCTTAGGAGGAATTCCTTGGTCAGTTTTCCAAGTTTCAGGAAGATTTACTTGATCCCAAGTGATTGTCTTTGGCACGACCATATTTGTCTTAGCTGGATTAGCTATAAAAAGTGTGGTTTCACCTCTTTTTGACTCAATCTTAGCATTAGGAGCCATAGTGTTCATTACCTTGTAATAAATCCTATATATTAGGACTACATTTTCAGATCCTGGTAACATGTCAAAACCATGAGACTGAATATTTAAAGTTAATGCATTCATTATGTTTTGATCAGTTAAGGATATTGAAAAATTAGGATAACAGCTAAAGAAGATAGGACCATCACAAAGACTAGATTCTATACATCCTAATAAGGAGTCTGAAAACTTATTATGTCTAGTGTCCCTAACACATATAAGGGCATAAGTATTAAGTCCAAATATGGTTAAAGGTTTTAACGCCACTTGAACCATTCCTATATGAAGATATTTAAATTTCTTCTTATGTTCTTCTATTAATTTAGAAGAGAAGAGTTTAAATGTGTCTTGACCTTCTTTTAAGGGAATAGACTCTTCCATAGTTTTAATTATATAGTCTTGTTTTACATTGAAACTACCTTTCCTATATATTTGCCTATCAGAAATTTGAGGAAGATTCCAGTTTTGAAGTTCTTTTTCTATATTTTCTACAAGAATAACTTCTTAATTATTTCTAGACAAGTTATCAGAACTAGAACTAGAAGAATTAACAGAGATTGAAAATCTTCTTAAAATACCAGCCATTTTACCTTCGAGTCAGAGGGGCAAACTGTCAAAGG
Organism: Quillaja saponaria; assembly: GCA_029379385.1. Classification (NCBI taxonomy): domain Eukaryota; kingdom Viridiplantae; phylum Streptophyta; class Magnoliopsida; order Fabales; family Quillajaceae; genus Quillaja; species Quillaja saponaria. The sequence goes on along the minus strand of CM055613.1, from coordinate 21,391,409 downwards.
ACTTACTCAACCCTCAACGTCATTCACTCAATGGACTACACGGGTTATCAAATGCCTCGACTTCGTTTCCTGGGTTTAACTCCTCGACTTTGAAGATTAATGAACAGATAGTTTAAGACTATTATCACACTCTACCAACCTTTAAGGTTACTGGCTCTGATACCATAAGGGGAAGCTAACGCATACAGAAAACAAAAATACACAAAGCATATGAAACAGCTGCAATATTGTTCCTCTTCTGCCTTTGGGATTAATCAATCAGTCCCTTGGTTAATTCGTAGAACTCAAATTAAATGGTGGGACAACTTCTCTAATTTTGAAGAGAACCTTAATAATTTTCAAAAGCTTGGGATCTTAAGATCTAAAGCTTCTTCTCATAAACCTTATATCAATGAAAATAAAAAAGTTCTTGATATGGTGAAAGACTTATTAGCCTCTTCTTCTAAAGACGATGTTCAAAAAGAGCTCTTAAAAATCCTTGAAGAAAATAGTTTTGAGATGAGTCAAGATGACCCAGCCTATTTCTAGGATTCTCAGGACCCTCTGGACGAAGGAGCAGAATATTTTTTGGATGAAGAATCTCATCAATAATTTTCTTTTCATAAAGCCAAAGTTCACCTTTCTAAAAGGAGAAAGACTTTGATTTTCAAAAAGCAAAAGATATATTTTCAAAAAGAAAGAAAACTTTCGGTGACTTAAAGACAAAGTTCTTTAAAGTAAAGAATTTACTTTATAAAAGTAAATATTCCCTTTCTAGCTGGCGAACCGACTCCAATCCATCCAGGACACGTGCCCAGACAGAAGGATGAGCCTTATCTCAAGGAATCTGCTTTTACCAGCCTTATCTCTTAGGCATTTGTGTGAGGAGTATTATTTAAGGGCCTCTGCCCTCCATTGTTGAATAAGTTTTGAAGTTAATTAGTAACATCTTTGAGTGTTGAGAGTGTTTTGTAAAATACGAGTGAAATTCTCAAGTTTGTAATATTGGGCTTGTACCTGTTGCACCTATAGCTGCTATTGCTGTTGTAGTACCAGTGATCGTGTGGTGTACCTGTGCTTTGATCCTGTAATAAAGAATTTGTTTATATTAATATAAGTTTTCTTCTACTCTTCTTTTAAATTTGGTTATTAATTTGGGCTGCTGAATCATATTGCAGCTGTTTCAAATGCTCTGTGTATTTTGTTTTCTGTATGCGCACACCACACAATCTGTTATTTTATCAATTAAGTCTAAAATCAGACTTTATTCTTTTGACAAGACATTTATACTAAGATTATTTAATCCTATAGTTTTTAGGATACATTCGTCACAATCATTATCTGAACAACATTTTGATTTTTCAGATAATTCTGACTCAGAATTATAATCATTTTCTGACTCTTCTACACTAGCGTCTGAATTATACTGCTCTGTTATAAAAGCATTTAAATGTTCCTTTTCTTCATCAGAGTCCTCTAATAGGATTTGACATAAGGACTTCTTTAATCCTTCATCAATCTAAAGTGCATTTATTTTCTTTTTAACTCTGCATTTATTTTGAAAATGACCCGGTTTTCCACACTTATAACAAATAGGAACCTTTTTGTAATTAGCTTCCTTGACTAAAGGTTTCTTACTGGATTCATAATAACCAGTCTTTGACTTTTCATTCTTTTTAAATTGTTTTCTCTTGTAAGGTTTATTAGATAATTTCTTTTGAAATTTATGAGTCTTTTTAGACTACTTAAATTGACTACTTGTTGGATATCCAAATTGTTCACAAAAATTTCCTAAAGCTCTTTTCCCACTTAATTTCTCTTTGTCAATTTGTCGTTTTAGCCTAATATCATTACATAATGATATTCCTTCTGACACTACTTCTGAAGCTAACTCTCCATAAGTATAGCTACTGTATGGTATATTACCACCATGCTTATCTTTTAGTTTATTTCTAATTTTATCAGCAAACAGAGTTGGGAGACCTGCTAAAAACTTTTCTTTCCAAAAGTCAGCTTGACTGTCTAGTCTCTGATAAACTCTAGATAAGAACACATCTTTATACCACTGGAAGTGAGATAGATCTAGACACCTAAGATTAATCAATTGTTCGTGTGATCTATCTAACCTAAGCATATTAGCTCCAACAAAGTGGTTTATAATTGTATAGATTAATGTGTTAACTATATCAGTTATTATATTTCCATTTTCTTGTTTCACAGAATTTAAGATCTCTTGTTTAGAGATATATGACAGGTGGAAATCCCACCATCCTAACAATTGTCCTGTAAACCCAATGATTATGGCTAAGGCTATTTCCCTATCAGTGTTACCATTGGACCTACATGCTACAGCATACATTAGCATGTGTTTTGTTGTTTGGAGGATTTGGTATTCTGCCAGTCCATCAATGTTCCATTCAACTATGGACTTACCATCAAACTGGACCTTATCTTGAATAGCATTATCTTCGTACTGAAAATCTAACGGTGAAGGTCTTGGGTAATACATTTTAGATGGGGCAGTTGGAGTTGTCTTATTCCAATGAAGCTTATTAACTTCTAAATGTGAGTCTTTTCTGGATGACTTTTCTTGGTTTTGACTCAGCATGTTGACACTTTTCTTTTCAGATATATTCAGATTCTGTAACCTGTTGACTAATTTACCCATAAAGTTTTTATCATTAATTCTAGATTCTTTTCTGAATTTCAGATTGACTTCTGGTGGGGGTTTCATCATGATTGGATCTATCTTAGCAGACTCTTTACTAGAAGATCCTGGAGTCTGAGGAACTATTTGTTGGGACGACTTTTCTTGAATTAGAAAATTTTCTATCCTTGAGGACTGTTTTCCTAAAGATTGAAGGAATAAATTTATATAATTATTTTGGTTAGATATTTCAACCAAGGCACTTGACGTGGATGCTTCTTTTGGTATAGCTGAATAAGGATGAGCTATTATTTCACCTTTAGATTTTTTAACTGAAAGTGATGACTCTGGGGGATGAACTGCTGCTATATTATTTCCCTCCCTAGTGAAAAAGTTTAGATAAGCAGTTTCTAGAACATTAACGAACTTAGGATCCTCAAAATTGGGCCAATCTTTTTTGTGGAACCTAAAGGCTCGTTCAAGCCACTTAAAGAATGCTGGCTTCTTATGATATTTTTCCATATACTGCTTATGCATAGAGATCTAATAATCTCTTTCTTTTTCACTAAATGGTCCTATCTTCTTTAGCTGTTATCCTAATTTTTCAATATCCTCAACTGATCAAAACATAATGAATGCGTTAACTTTAAATATTCAGTCTCATGGTTTTGACATGTTACCAGGATCTGAAAATGTAGTCCTAATATATAGGATTTCTTACAAGGTAATGAACACTATGGCTCCTAATGCTAAGATTGAGTCAAAAAGAGGTGAAACCACACTTTTTATAGCTAATCCAGCTAAGACAAATATGGTCGTGCCAAAGACAATCACTTGGGATCAGGTAAATCTTCTTGAAACCTGGAAAATTGACCAATGAATTCTTCCTAAGTCAAGATTTTGTGAGAATAATGATTCTCTAGATCCTCAAGATGTGATCATGTTTGCTGCATATTATCAAATCCCATGAATTGTGAAATGGGCATATCTCTTGAAGAACTGTACTACTTCAATTTTTGAGATTAATCAGACAGTCCCATGGTTAATCATAACAACCCAAATCAAATGGTGGGATAATTTTTTCAATTTTGAAGAAAATATTAATAATTTTCAAAAATTAGGAATCTTAAGATCCCAAGCCCTCATAAGCCTTATTTAACTGAAAATAAAAAAGTTTTAGATATGGTTAAAGTTTTATGAGCCTCTTCCCAGGTTCAAAGAGAATTATTAAAAATTCTTGAAGATAATTGTTCAAACATGAGCCAAGATGATCTAGCCTATTTTTAAGATTCTCAAGATTCGGATGATGAAGATTTTTTTAAGGAGGGGGACCCATCCCTGATTTAACTTTTGAAAAAGTAATTACTTTACTTTTCAAAAGAAAAATTTACTTTTGAAAAGTTTCAAAAGTTAAATCAGATATGGGTCTCATCCTTAAGAAAATCTTCAGCTCTTTCATCATCCGAATCTTGAGAATCTTGAAAATTAGCTGGATCATATTGGCTCATGTCTAAACTTTGGTATGCAACATGCACACAAAATTTATATATTTATATTAAAAAAAAACATAGCATGCATATTCAAGACTAAATGTTAAATATAATACTTAAAGCCAAAGGCAATATCATGATTAAATAAGGGAACATAAAAAGAAATCAAAAAGTTTACCAGATGAACTTCAAAATAGTGCCTTCTCTAGCAAGAGACTGAAATAATTTGTACGAACTGCTATAAGTATATATAGAATGCATAGAAAAACAACAATGATGAATAGGAAATTATGCATAGTAAGCCATGATTACAATGAAAACAATGTCATTGTTCGGGAAGGAAAGAACTCAACAATCATTCACCTCCCAATGTAGAAAGTAACTCATACACGATAAGGAAAGGCAGCTATGAGGCAACAACAAACCTTGCAAAAACATGAAAAGCATTTAACACAGAAATATGTCAGGATTTATGTAATAACCACACGTTTATAGAAGGGACATCTTGTTGTAATAAAAAATTGGTTGTAGCTGATGCTAAATTAAATATCAGTTTTCGCCGAGTTCGAATGAGCATAGCTCAGGCTCGGCTCGTGAGCCAACTCTACCCAAAGGAAAAGGGAAAAAAAAAATCAAATTGCATTGAAAGAATCAAACATTTTCCTCACCTTATTCCATTTGAAAATTTCAAATGATTTGAAGAAATCAGACCTACAAGTTTAGGAACAGCTCTCCAGCTACATTCACAATTAGTGAGAATGAAGTTGATTACTTCTTGTCTTCCTCGGCTATGCATGGTCCTTTCTTTCAACCCAACTTTGACACAGTATGGCGTATTTGTGTCCAACCAACCTAATTGAAAGGGGAAAACAAAAGGAAAAAAGAAAAAGAAAAGAGGAAAGCAGTGAGTTTGATTATCATCAAATAACAATTAACTAGGATTAAAAACATACTTTTAGGAATAAAAGCGTATTGATCATCATCACGAATTAGCAGATAAAGAATAATGTGAAGCCATCACTCAATTCATACTATATATATATTTTGCTAAGATCAATTCATACTATATTAGTCACCAACAGTTTTATCCCATCAGTCGGTTTGGACAAAACTTGAACCTGCATCCACATATAAAAATAAAAATTGAAATTAAGGTGCATCATTCCTACAAACAAAAGTTGTGCCATCATAAGTTTTGAATTTGAATTAATTTAGAACCTCAATGTGAGCACACTCTAGAAAAAGGTGTCCCAGTTCATTTTCGTTACCATCCTGCTTCAACTGTTTAATGTCACTTGCTTTTTATAAACAATTGCAAGGATATTAGAAGGGCCTTAAGCATAAAACATTATGCAAGAATGCCAAAAAACCCCAAAAATCGCAGAATGAGGAAAAAGTTATGGCATAAATAAAATGAGAAAGGAAAATTCTAATTATGTCAAGATTCAATAATAAAATGATAATGAGAGCGTCACCCAACAAAATTCCCAAAATTCCATTTTGTTGCATGCCATCAAGGTTGACATTAGTTTACAACAAAATTTAGTCAGCTAATGTTTTTTTGGTCAGCCAATAGTGAGGTGGTAAGGGAAATAAAATTGCAACAAGATAATTTAGTCATACACTTAATTTAGGTAGCCGAATATAGTGTTTGCATAGTTTAAGCTTTTGATTCACCTTGAATACTTAAATTAAGTTTAATTTAATAAGTGGAGCATGAGTAATATAAAGACTTATGAGTTTATGTCAATGATATTAGGAGATAGATATGTTTATGAACTTGTACATATGAAGTAGGAGTAACTATGCATATTAGGTAATTAATAAAATGCTCAAGAGAAACTTAACGTTTATATGTCCATAGGAATTAAGTTATATAGGTTTTATTTGCTAAATAAGCTAATTACGAATCATAAAAGTGGACTATGTTAATGTTAAGTTGTAAATTTGGAATTTTTTTGAATAAATTGAAGTAGTTAATATTACTTTAAGATACTCTTTAAATTATTTAAGAGGAATTAGTTTCAAGTAGCTTGTTAAGTATATATATGGGATTGAGGAATTGTAGAATTAATTATGCAATGATTATAGTAAGGCTTGGTTTGGTAATACTCTTTTGGAGGGTGCTTATGCTTATGAAGAGTATAAATCATTTTTTTATGTTTGGTAAAACAAAAATGGGGTGCTTTTAAAAGCTGGGTTATGATCTCAAAAGTTTAAAAGACTAATATAATCTTAATTTCTAATGAAAATTCGTATTTATCCTTTTATTAATTAATGCATTAAGTTAATTATCTTCTTTTTTATTATCAATATCTATTATCGTCCATTTAAATATTTGGAGCAGCTTTACAATAAATTTACCAAACACTAATTTGTGGCTTCTACTTATTAAAAACAGCTTTTGCATTATTTTACCAAACACTACTGTTGCAACTTTTTAAAAGCAACTCTTTGAGATTTATGGAGCACAATACCTCTCAAAAAGCCACAACATTATCAAACCAAGCCTAAGTAGCAAACGAATTTATGATTTTCAGCTCCGGATCGTGTCAAGGACCTACTGACACCTTCGCATCCTAGATAGAACGACAAACCACCTCTTTAAACTTTGTGAGTGGTTAATTGCTACCATTTGGTTGCTAGATTATTATGTGTAATATGTATTTGAATTAATGTTTTATATGGAAAAAAAAATTATTAAGCATGTGCAATGTTTCATTGACTTATTTGAATTATGTTTGATGATTGAAATTGTTTGTGTTTAATAAGGATCAACAAAGTGAAATTTTCTGAGAAATGATTTTTACTTCCGAATTTGAAATCCATGTGCACCTAGGATATTTTTATTTGAAATTCTAAGATATTCTAATTCTGATAAATGTTTTAAAAGAATAGAGTGCTTAGCCCTGGTTGGGTGGATTATGTACAGAGATTAACTTTTTGTGTCTGCGCGTAAATGCCCGGTTAAGGGTAATAATTGTTGTGCTAGGCTGAGTTACTCAGTTGGCCCTTTACTTGCTTTGTTTGGAATTGAACTTTGGATATTTGAATTGATTTATATATGTTGTGAAATATGTGAATCATGGCTTTATGAGAATTACAAGTACGTGCGTTTACTATTGAATTAAGACACAAATACTATTATTTGAGATTAAATTATGATATATGTGATTTGAGTGATGCTAGTACCCTTTGGTTATGTTTTTTTACTCACTGAGTTTGTGTGACTCACCACTCTTATGTTGATTTTTTTTTGTTTAGTAACAAGATAGTATATTGCTTTGCCAAGCTCATGATCTGCCGATAAAGTACGGTAAGGTAATTCTTCAAAATCTCATACTTGAAGCTAAAGGATGGAAATTTGCAATCATAATTAAGGTGTTCGGTTGTTAGAGTTGTCTATAGAAAAGTCAATTTGTTACTGTTTATGATATTAATAGAGTAGAGCTCCTTGGTTGTGTTGTCTTTGTTGTTATTTAGTTGATATAGTCAGGAATTTACACAGGTATTTTGGGCATGTTCCATATTGCAAGGAACCTCTGCCGAAATTTTCAGTAAATATTATGTGTTCAATAGCAAATATATGTTTTTAATTTAATTAAGTAAAGTTTTACTTCATTTTAAATATAATTGCTTGAAAGTCATATGTGCACAGTTGTGGTAAAGTTAGGGTTATGGAGGTTTGATTATCCAATTCTCCGACCAGTCATGTCTCTGTGAAAGGTGTGACAGTTTTAATATTTAGATTTCGTATCATATAATTATTTAAATTGCCTATGTTCTTGGTTTAGGAATTTAAATATTCTGTTGCTTGTGCATAGAATGCATGTCCCCAGCTATCACCTTATAAGCCTTTACCTCCTAGTTTTATTAAACAAGGATAGCTTGATAACACTAGTAAGGTGCCTTAACCTCAGCCTAGTCCTTATAGAACTCAGCCACTTTATGCCATAGCGTCCTCATACATGGCACTGTGGTGCCAACACCTCTGTCTGCAAATGAAGTCGTCTTTGGGTTTTGTGGCGCTGCGACATTGCCTTCTCTTATTTGTTGCTTAATATTTGATGAATTAGGTGTGTCGGCTTCCCTTGATGTGGCATTGCTACATAATTGTCTTTGACTTGAAGTGGAACTCTTGGGGAGTCTGGCGTCGTGGCCTTAAGTGATGTCATGCCACGACACAGTGCTCTCTGTCTTGAGCCATTAATTTGATTCTTTGGCGCCGCGGCGCAAACCTTCTTTGGTTCATTCTATGTCTTGGACTAGGATTTTGCTGAAACACTTAAAAATAAATTAAATAACTAAATAAACAAAAACTACTCATAATATAATTAAAACACTTCAAACTTCTAAACAAGCTAGACTAAACTCAAAATATTAATTTGAAATGAAATCTAACTCCAAACTTAAGGATTTAGCATAAATTAGTAGGGGTGAGCACAATACCCGGCCCAACCGTAAAACCGGTCCAAAATAGACCGGTATGGCCCACCACTGACCCAGCCCTTCCCCTTGTCAAATGAGGCGGGTCGGTAATTCTGAATTTTTTGAAATCGGGTTGGCTTATCAGGTTGTAAAAAAATTAGGAGTTGGATAACTAACCCGACTGCGTTATAGCCCAAATAAATTTTAAATAATATTATTATATATGTTTAGGTGTTATTGGTGGTGTATAGTTTTGTTCATACACCGAGATGTACAATATCATTCATTGTTTGAAGCCCTAATTTATTTTTATTCTCATTATCCTTTCTCTCTTGCAGTCACAGCCGACATCTCTCTACTCTCAAGTCTCTATTCTCAACTCTTTCAAAAACCTAACTCAGTAAAACACTCCCTTAGGCCTTCAAGACTTTTGATCTGTTATCAAGGTGCAGCAGTGGTGGCGTGGAGCTACAGGCTGCTATTGGAAGTCAAAGGAGGAAACCTAACTGTTTGCACGCTTCAAACTTTTAGTAAGTCTCTTCTCAAGTTTTAATTATTATTTTTTTTTTGAGATCTTTGCCGTTTCTTTTCTTTTTTAATCTTTGATTTGTGTTGCACTGGTGTTATCTTGTCAATTACTTTCTTAGATTTGGGTCTTTTCCTTTATTAGAAATATTTAGTCTTGACTAAGGTGAAAGAGCACCTAACTACAGTCTACAAAGAAGGAGGAAGGTTGGAAAAAAAAAGAGGATAAAGGTGGAAGACTCGCAAAAAAAAAAAAAAAAAAAGACTTGCAAAAAAAAAATAGAAAGAGCGCCTAACTACAATCTACAAAGAAGGAGGAAGGCTGGAAAAAAAAAATTAAAGAAAGAAGGTGGAAGATGGAAGACTCACAAAAAGAATAAAATAAAAAATAAAATTAAAGAATAAAGGAAGAAGAAAGTCGTTCCTTAGCACTTAGTAGTAGCAGGATTTACTTTGGCTTTACAAGTATTCAAAAAGAAGGAGGATGATAGGCCAAAAAAAGAAGAAAGAAGGAAAAAGAAGTGTGCCCTTTAATGAAAGAAGATTTTATTTTCTTGTTTTCCTATTTTGAAAGTTACCTAGCCCAACAATCTCAGCCCAAACTCTTGTCTAAACAAACAAACTAGTCTTCATGTTTAGATGAAAAAATAATAAAAATACTGGTGATAAAAAAAAAAATACAAAATTTTGTTAATATGTTCTTTTTAAGATGTACAAATAGACAAAAAAAATTGAGCAAATATATTGAAAAATGTTTTTATAAATTTTGCAAGTTAGTACTTAATTACAAATAAAATTTTAAAGTTTTTTATGATATAATAAAATCTTATTAACAATACTAAGGAAGTGATCTAATAATGAATCACAGTGTATACTATCAATATTTGTATCAAATATTGGTTTTGTATTCTTGTTTAATTATATATAGTATAGCTTCAATATAGTATATTTAGTAGTATTTTTGAGAACTACCGCTTCAATTCGCTTGGGCTATTGCCTTTTTGTGCCTTTCGTCTCAGGCTATTTAGGGAGCTATTGTCTAAAATGTTAGTTATTGACTAGGTTCTATCTATCTGAATGTTGCACTCTTGTATTGGGAACATGAGGCACTATATGATTTTTTTGGATTGTTTAGCCAAGTGGGTTTTTATTTATAAACTCATTTCAGCTTGCTGTTGATTCAAATGGGCAATATTACTTGTGGTTAACAAGTTGATGGAGTACTGAATAGTTTTACAATTATATATACTTGATCTGGCATATCTCAAATATTGCTTTTATTTTATTTTAAGAAGGATTTTGGTGTATTATTACCTGCTATTTCTTGCTTTTTTTTGGGTATTTGTATCTTCCCTTGTCATTAGAGGTTCTAGATTTTTTTCCGACTCTGAAATCTGATAGTTGAAGTGGTAATTGGATTTGGATTTTAGGTGAGTGGGTTTCCTTTATGGCTTGGTGTGAGATAATACTCTTATATTTTGTCTTACTTAAGAGTTTCGAGATGACTCTCCTGCTTCACCTCTTGTGCTGTTGTGCATGTCTTTTTTTTTTTATCTTTTTTTTTTATTTTTTTATTTTTTATTTTTTTTTATCTTGTAAGATATGAAGACAGAAGTCAACCCTAAAACAAAAAGAAAATATCAATCTATATGCTTGCAACATAAGTAGAAATTATACTAGAAAATGACTTGGTTAATTGAAATGTAAAGTCAGCAATAAATTATAGCTTTTTGTTTGTGTAGATGGATAACAAAGGTGTTCAAAGTGAAGGAGGAACAAATGGGGAGGGCTTTTCAAGGAACAGAAAAATATCAGAAGTACCATGGGTTTTGAGATATTTCACTAAGCTTGGAGGAACACTAGAGGATAAACACATATATGAATTTAATTTTTTTGAAGCTAGTTATGTTGCTAACCCTAAAACTCATGGGACATCAAATCTGAAAAATCATCTAATGAATACATGTGTACATTTACCTAGAAACTTGTTGCCTGATTCATGCAAATGAGATGAACCTGAAGCTGTAGCTGAAGTGGAGGAGTTATTACTTACTAAGTTTTTCTGAATTTTTAGTTTTCATAGTTTAACTGTGAACTTGTTTCATGTATTAGTTGAGAATTATATTGAGCTAAGTATTGTAGAGATTTCTTGTATTGAACTAAGTTATTCTAAGTCATGTTATATATTTCATTGATGTTAATTTATATCTTATTCATGTTATGTTCTTTTAACTTGAATTCCTATTGTGACTTTTGAAACTAAATTTTAAATATTTTTATTATAGATGGCCAGTGCAGGAGTTGTTAATGTTGACAGTTCTGATTATGAGGATGAATTGCGGAATGTAGATAGTACAACTGGAGAAAAAGCTGAATTGAAGGAATTGTCAGTGATGATGCTTCTTCAAGGAAAAGAAAGAAAAAATCAGAAGATTTTAGCAGTGGAAAACCAGCAAAAGCAGTTATAAAGGGCAAGGTAAGAAACCAAGTTAACAATTCTTGGGTTTGGAATTATTTTACACATGTTGAGGGTACTTCGGGTAGGAAACGTAGATCCAGTTATTATTTTTGTGGTGCAACTTATGCTAGTGACTCTAAAAATAATGGAACTACCAACTTAAGGAACCATCTAACACATCAATGTAAGAAATTCCCTAAACGCCTTCTTACAAACTGGGATGCTAGTCAAAGTGTTCTAGCATTTTCGCAGGCTAAAAAAGATGGTTTAGGAGATGATGGGGTGGTTGTGAATAAGGGGATGGCTGCTATAAGTGACAAGTTTAATGAAAAGGCAAGTAGGGAAGCATTAGTGAGATATATTGTCATAGATGAATTACCTTTCAAACATGTAGAGGGTGAGGGTTTTAAGCTTTTTGTGAGTGTTGTTTGTCCAAGAATGGTGCTGCCTTCTAGATGGACAGTTACAAGGGACATCCTTCAATTATATTTGAGTGAAAAACAAAAACTAAAGAAGTAGTTAGTGGCTAACCAACAAAGAGTGTCCCGTACTACTGATTGTTGGACTTCAGTCCAAAACCAAAGCTATTTATGTCTAGCATTGCCATTTTGTTGATGATAAATAGAAGTTGCATAAAAGAATTATTAATTTCTGCCAAGTGAATGATCATAGGGGTGAGACAATAGGGAAAACCATTGAGAAATGCTTGTTACAATGGGGGGTTGGAAAAGGTTTTGTGTGTCACAATGGATAATGCCTCTACAAATGATGTGGGAGTGGAATATTTACAAAGAAAGTTGAATGATTGGGGTAGAAGTGTGTTGCAAGGTGAGTTAATGCATCTTAGATGTTGTGCTCACATTTTAAACTTAATTGTGACTGATGGGTTGAAGGATATAAACATCTCTTTACAAAAGATTAGGCTTGCTGTTAAATATGTGAAAGCTTCACCATCTAGGCTGCTAAGGTTTAAAAAGTGTGTTGAAGATTGTAAGTTGATTACTAAGACACTTCCATCTTTAGATGTTCCCACTAGATGGAACTCCACCTATTCAATGTTGGATTTAGCCTTAAAGTATCAAAAGGCCTTTGATAGACTAGAAGAACAAGATCTGCAATACACTTTTGAATTTAATACTTGCAATAAATTGGAACAACAAGGGCCAAACACACCTCATGGTGATGAATCAATAGGCAGCCAAAAACTTTGTTAAGTTTTTGAAGATTTTTTTTATGCAACTGACAAGATTTTTGGTTCCTTGTATGTAACTTCAAATAGTTATTTTCATTTGTATCGTACCATTCTTAGTAAATTGCAGCAATGGTGCTCACTTATAGAAGATTCTTCCTTGAAAAGAATGGCAATCAAAATGAAGTTAAAGCATGACAAGTATTAGGGTAGCCTTGATAAAATTAATCACATACATTTTATCGGGGTAGTGCTTGACCTACACAAGTTAAAGTTTGTTAAATGAGGGTTTGAAAACTTTGTTTGGGAATGTGATGGCTGAAGAATTAGCAGGGAAAGTTAGGGGGACCTTTGTTAGGTTATATTATCATTATCAGGTTTTTGAGAGCAGTGCCACTGATTTTGACTTTGTGAGTGGAACTTCTACTCAAACGACCATTGCTGCAGTTGTTGAAAATGATTTAAATGGAGTATATCAGTTTGCCATTGACTTTATGAGAGAATTGAGTCAAGAGGAGTCTGTGGAAGGTAAATCTGAAGTTGATTGATATTTATTAGAATCTCATGAAACTCCTTCAGATAAATTTGACGTCTTAGAATGGTAGAAAGTAAATTGTGGTAAGTATAAAGTCTTGGGAAAATTGGGTAAGGTTATATTTGGTGTTCCCATCACTACTGTTCCTTCAGAGTCTGCTTTCTCTACTAGAGGTTGAGTTCTAGATCCATATAGAAGCTCTTTGTCACCTAGGACCATGGAGGCATTTCTATGCCTACAAAATTGGCTTCGATGCACCATTATACCGGTAGGTATAGAAGAGTCACTTGAAGAGCTAGAAAAGCTAGAATGAGGTAATTAGTAACTTTCAATTAAGTTTCAAATTCATTACTTTTAATATCATGTTATGTACTTATAATTTATTAACTTAGTATACATTTGTTTATGCATTTCATACTGGATATACCTTGGGACAATGAAGGAGATCTTGATATGCTACCTTAAGATTTTATTGCATATTGTTTCTAGTTACTGCCTACTAGTACATCACTGTTAATTTAATTTCTTGTTTATTGGTGGTTGATGTGTTGCTGTTTGTTTAAGTTGAGATCTATTGGGTGTTGCATGATGTTGATTTTGTGGCTTTTGATTGCTGAGTTGTGGATCAATCTTTGAAAGTTTCTTTTTTGCTGACTTATTTAATGACAACTATTTCTTTTTGTTTAACATTATTGCATATGTTTTCTGAATTCTATGAACTTAAATATTTGTATAATATCTAAATGTTAAGGAGTTATACTTATGCGGGAAGTTTAAATTCTGTTTGTGCTTGAAGTTTAAATTTGTAAGTTGAGTTTAGAGAACTCAAATACAGTTATGCAGGTTATGGATTTATGTAGGTTCTGGAATGTATGATATTTTGTTTGTTAGAGAAGTCAGCAAATATGCAGATGTAGTATTTGAATGTTATTAATTTATACTGGTCTAAAATGTATGTGTATTTGTAAGTTAAGTTAGAAAATTGCTTTATATGTTGAATGATGCTTGTTTGATTGTATACAGGTGTCTTCAAGTTTTAGCATTTTAGGTGTATATTGATGTATACAGGCTTTAAATATATTGATGTTATTTAATTGATTATGTGTGTAATGTAATTGAATTATTTGTATGCTATTTATTTAAATATATTAATGTACACAATTTTGGGAAAATAATAATACAGTTTTTAGGCCTACTATATCTTAAAATAGGCTATAAAATTTGTTGTAAAAAATGATTTTGGGCCTAAAATTTTGACATTGGGCTATAAAAATTGAATTTGGGCCTAAAATCTTGAATGCCCAACTGTTGGCCCAAAGTCTACTGGCCTGTCTCATTTAAACCAAAATTCAACTGATTTGCAAAATAAAAAAACCGCCTTATGCCGGTTTTTTGGCGGGTAATCAGTTGATAATTGCCTTATAACCGACTCGACCTAACCGCCTGCACACCCCTACAAATTAGGAATCGAAAGTGTAGTTAAATAAATCTATTTTACAATGTTATAATGGGACTACATCAGTCTTAGGATATGGTTTTCCTAAGTTTCAAGAAAACTGTGGTCCATAATCATCCCATATTTTATTGTTATGGCTTGTATGTATGTATGTTATATTACATGTGATGTATTATGAATGTAAGTATGCATGTCATAGTAAGACCTTAGGAGTTAAACTCGCCCACAATCAAAGTTCCCTCTAAATTATTAAGTCACATATTAAGAACATGTTGCCTCCCATTATTGGGCATAATGGAAGTTCTATTTACTTATACTTGTTGGCCCCCATCAAGGTAGTAATATATTGAACTTAATTATGTCATGGAATATATATGGTATATTAGAATAATGGTTAGGACTTAATTAAAATCAATATGTTGTCGCCCCCCCCCCCCCTCGCGTAAAGACTATTATGTTTTAAAACTTAGGTATGAATTAAATTGATTAAATGACAAAGCAATGTCAACAACCTATAGACCTAGGAATTTACATAAGATGTAAACAATAGTTAATCGGTTATTTAAGTTTATTTCGGCTTGTTAAGCCACCTCAAAGGTCCAAAAAATAGTAAATAAATAAATAATACTCTAGGCCATTTAATAATATGATGAGATGACATTACAATCTAATTCAAAGGGTCGTTAGATTTAATAAAATATTAAGAGTGATCAAATTTAAATAAAGCCCTTTTAATTTGGTATATGCATTAAATAAATTTTAACACATGTGTTCTATCTTTATCTAGGCTGTTAGAATGATGAACAATCTGTCACTTAGATCCATATTAGAATCCAACAAGTTGATCGACTCTAACTAATTTGACTTTTATCATAACCTCAAAATGTATCCTTACACTTGATTATAAGGAATATGATTTTGATAATCATCATAAGCACTTGAATGATAATGAACAAGCAGTATATATGATGCTGAGTTCTATGTCACTAGAGCTTCAAAGGTAGCACAAGAACATGGATGTTTGCACGATTATCATACACTTGCAAGAGTTGTATGATATGCAAGACAAATCTAAAAGGTTCGAGATATCCAAGGAACTGTTTCCCTGTAAGATGACAGAAAGTTCTTCAATAAATGTTCACGTACTAAAGATTATGTACATTGAAAGATTGTTAGATTAGAATTTGCCATAGACCATGAACTTTAATAGATATGGTTTTGTGCCAGAGTCTTTTTCACAGTTTGTTATAAACTACAATATGAATAAAGTTGGAAACAACTTTTCCCTAATTATGTTGTGAAGAATACTATGCAAGTGCACATATCGCTTAAACAAGTAATAAAGGGTAAGTTAAGTATTGTTCCCACAAGAAATTAATTCGATCAAGTCAAGTATTAAAATTTACCAACTCCAAATTTATCCAGACAATTGAATACTTGAGATTGTTATTATGATTAAATTAAAGCAAGTAAATAAAACAACTGAACTTAAGTTCATGTAGAAAAAACCTAGGATTCACTATATATCTATGAAAATTGAATTAAGCAAGGTTCATTAAGAACAAACCTAATTGGGCTACACAAGTTATATAGGTATATGTCTATCCTAGATATGAATCAAATTCAAACAACTAGGTAAATGAATTTGAACATGTGTTATTTCATTCAAGGCTAAAACCTAGATTTCCTTCATCAATATCCCTCTAAGTTACCAAATCTATCTAATTGGTGATAAAGAGTATCGTTCCCACGAGGAATTAATTCTATCAAGTCAAGTATTAAAATTTACCAACTCCAAATTTATCCAGACAATTGAATACTTGAGATTGTTATTATGATTAAATTAAAGCAAGTAATTTCATTCAAGGCTAAACCTAGATTTCCTTCATCAATATCCCTCTAAGTTACCAAATCTATCTAATTGGTGATAAAGCAATTAGAAGCAATGAACATAGAATAACATAAATAACAATAATATCAAATCCTAAGCAATCATAGATAAAATTAAATCAAACTACATGTGAGTTCCATCATAATCCTAGAAAAAAGATTTAGTTCATGCTACTAGATGTAAACATGACATGACTATAACTAAGCAAATCATGAAAAACATGAAAAGAAACTAAAAGGAAAGAAGGAAATAGAGAAAACTAGGAGGATGACGGTCTCCAAGCTCTTCAAAATCCCTTGCTCTTTAAGCTCCAAGCACTCTCAATCAACTCTAAATCTCTAGAAATCCTTGCTCAATTGTGTGTTTAGAATCCCTAGCCCTTTCTCTTTATAAGCTTCAAAAATCATAAGTTAGAGTCCAATTCAGAGTAATTTTATCGGGCCAGTGTCACAGCATTGATTTTCAGATGAAACAGGAGTCTTTGCATGATGTTGGGTGCCTCAGCCACAGGATTTTGGTGCCTTTGCGCTAAAGCCAGTGCCCCAACACCCACTTTCTGGTGCCTAGGCGCCTTAGCCTCTGACTTTGCAATTTTTGGACTAGAGCAGGAGCCCCAACGCCCACTTTCTAGCGCCCCAATGCCAACTACCTTTGGTTGAGCTTTTTCAGCGCTGCAGCCTTGGTTTTTCATGGTCTAGGCACCCGACGAGTTGAAATCTTATTCCTTGGGAATTGGTCTTCAAAAAGGACTCCTTGATGCTTGTACCTTCAAAACACACAAATAAATTAAAAATCAATAGAATTCCTAATTAAAGGTTGAATCCTAAGCATACTCAACTAGGATTCAATACCTTAAAACATATGAGTCAACTAAACAACAATCAAACTAAAACTCAATAACATAGCAAATAATATGAATAAAAAGGACATCCAATAAGGCTATTTCATAGACTTATCAAGTTACTTCACATGGGTAAACTGTGGAGGGTAATATGAAGAAAGATAAATCCCAAGTGATGCTGATAAATGGTTCTTCTAAACTTAAGTAAAAGGCCAAAAGAGGGAGATGAAGCCCATTGGCAGATCAAGAAGCACATGGCCCAAGTTAAGTGTTTCCCTTGTGTGGCCATTGGAAAAGGAATTGCAAAGCATACTTGAGTACCGTGAAGGACAAGAGGCTTGGTGAAGGCTCTAGTTCAAGGTTGTTTGTGATTGAGATTAATTTATCATATGCAAACCCTAGCTCATGGGTAATAGATACCAGTTGTGATTCTCATATTTGTAATAATGTATAGGAACTAAAGAACAAAATGATGCTAAGCAAGGGTTTATGCACCTACAAGTGGGAAATGGAGCAAGAGTTGATGAATTAGCTATGGGATCTTCCTTTTTGCAATTGCCATCTGCCATGATATTAGAACTGGATAATTGTTATTTTGTTCCTGTTATTTCTATTTCTTGTTTGGACAAGAAAGGTTTTACATTTGTAATAAAGAATAATAACTTTTCATTCTCTTTAAACAAAGTTTATTATGGATATGGTGTTTTACACAATGGATTATGTGTTCTAGAATTAACTGATATTATATTCAATGTAAACACTAAGAAACTCAAATTAGATGGTTTAAAATCATCTTACTTATGGCATTGTAGACTAGGTCACATAAATAAGACTAGGATCACTAGATTACACTAAGGTGGTTATTTAGATCCATTTTATTATGAATCATTTAGAACATGTGAATCCTGTCTAATCAGAAAGATGACCAAGAAACCTTTTACATGTAAAGGGTCACATGCTACTAAGTTACCAGAACTCATACACTTTGATGTTTGTGGACCAATGTCTATACATGCTAGAGGTGGATATTCTTACTTCAGAACCTTTATTGACAACAAGTCTAGGTATGGGTATGTGTATCTAATGAGATAAAATTCTGAATTCTTTGAAAAGTTCAAACAATTTAGGAATGAAGTAGAGAAACAAATTGGTAAGAGTATTAAAATACTTAAATTTGATCGAGGTGGAGAATACCTTAGTAAGGAATTCTTAGACTATTTAAAGGACAATGAAAATCTATCTCAATGGACTCTTCTTGGTATGCCAAAACTCAATAGTGTTTTCAAAAGTAGGAATTAGATATTGTTAGACATGATATGCTTTAATTACTGCAACTTACTAATAAGTCTATGAGATAGTCTTATTACATGTCCTTTTTATTCATATTATTTTCTTTGTTATTGAGTTTTAGTTTAATTGTTACTTAGTTGAGTCATTTGTTTTAAAGTGTTGAATCCTAGTTAAGTATGCTTAGGATTCCGCCTTCAATTAGGAATTCCATTCATTTTTAACTTAGTTTGTGTGTTTTGAAGGTTAATTAAAGGAAACTCCTTAAAGTCAAAGTAGAGTCAAACAAGGATTTACTATATGTTGGGCACCACGATCACGGAAAAAGGGCACCATAACGCTCCAAATCGTGCAACAATTCATCCAGGCAGAGGCTAGCATAGGGACTGCAGAAAGCTGGTGTTGAGGTGCTAGATAGGAAGGCAGCCAGTGCCTAAGCGCCAGAAAAGGGGCAACCCACAGTGCTGAGGTGCTAGAACTTCAATGATGCAGCATCGACTCGATTCCTAGTCCAAATTGACTTCTTTTTTGAGGGTTTTTGAAGCCTATTTAAAGTGGTGTATGTTGAGGAATATTGACACAAGTTTAGCTAAGAATGTCTGGAGTTTAGAGGCATCGAGAATGCAAGGAGCAAGAGGAGCTTGGGATGTTTGAAGATTGAAACCTAACAACCATCATTTTTCTTCATTCTAATCTTTTCTTTCTTTGTATTTATTTGCTGTTTTCTTTATATGAATCTATGTTTACATTAAGTAGCAAGGAGTAGTAGTTCTTCTCTAGGATTGTAATGGAACTCAACATGTAGCATGGATTTATTTTGTTTATTGATTGCTTAGGGTTTGATACATGAATTATTTATCTTATTCTCAGCTTTATGTTTCTAATTGAGATTATCTATCACTTAGATTGATTTGGTAACTTAGAGGAACCTTGACTAAGGAAATCTTGGTTTAGCCTTGAATAAGATAGCTTGTTTGAATTCATTCACATGGTTGTTTAAATTTGATTTGTATGTAGGATAGAAATATACCTCCATAACTTATGTAGCCATGTTCGGTCTATTCTTAAAGAGTGTAGGTTAATTCAATTCTCGTAGAAATATAGTGAGTTGGTTAAGTTAGATATTATTATAAGAAATATAGTTAGTTATACGGTATCAAAACTAAACATGATAAGTTAATAATAATCCAAGTGAGTGTTGAGGGAAGTTGTAATTCTAGGTTTTCTCCATTACATTAAGAATGTTTGCTTGCTTTAGTGTAGTTATCAATCTCTGAAAATTCATTCATTTGGATATGTGCACTTATGTGGTAAATCTAACAATAGTTACCTTCTAAATAGGGTTCCATCAAAGTCTATTCAACATATGAGAGTTGGAACAACAGAAGACCAAATATCTCACACCTGAGAATTTGTGCCTATCATGCTTATGTCAAAAGAATTATGACTGATAAGCTTCAAAGTCAAGAGTGACAAGTGCTTGTTTATGGGTTATTCTAATGAAACAAGAGAATTATAATTTTATCACTCACATGAACAAAAATGTTTGTTTCAGGAAACACTGTCTTTCTTAAAAAAGAAAAAGAAAATTCTTGAAAAAAAGCAGTGGGAGTAAAGTAGAACTTGAAGAAATTCAAGAAACCCAAAATGTGACTGATCACACAATGGAACCTGAACTTGTACCACAAGAGTTGGAGGTACAAAAAAAGGTTCAACACACACAATAACTTTGTAAGTCTAGTAAGATAAGTTAACTTCTAATAAGATATGGATTTATGATAAATGATCATAAAGACATTATTCTTATATAGGGTGATGAGCCTACTAGTTATGAGGAAACAGTCAAGGACATTAATTTCTTGAAGTGCAAGATGCCATGGAATCCGAAATGGACTCCCTGAATGACAACAAAGTATGGACTTTGGTTCATCCACTTAAATGAGTTAATCCCATTGGGTGCAAATGGGCCTTTAAGAAAAAGATTGATGTTGATGACAATGTACAAACCTTCAAAACAATATTAGTGGCAAAAGGTTACAAGAAAAAAAAAAGGATTGATTTTGATGAAACTTTTTCTCCAGTTGCCATGATTAAGTGAATTTAGATTTTATTTGCAATAGCTGCATATCATGATTATGAGATATGGAAAATGAATGTAAAAACTGCTTTCGTTAATGGTTATTTATAGGAAATGTGTATATGACATAATTTGAGGGTTTTGAATCCAAAGGTCATCATAATAAACTATGCAAGCTTTAAGATCTGGAACATTAGTTTTGATGAAACCATAATAGGCTTATGATTTCTTTAAGAACGAAGATGACTCGTGTGTGTACAAGAAGCTAGTGGAAGCACTGTAACATTTCTTCGTACTACATGTAGATGACATGCTCCTCATAGGTAATGATGTACCTATGTTACAATCAGTCAAAATTGGTAATCTGAAAATTTCTCCATGAAAGATATGGGTGAAGTAACTTATATATTGAGTATAAGGATCTATAGATATAGATCCAAGAAGTTGCTTGGATTAACAAAATCCACGTACATTGTCAAGATGCTTACAAGTTTTTGTATGAATGTCGGTAAGGTTTGCTTACAAAGATTTGCTTTGATGTCGGTTTGGTTTCATTATCTGATCTCTCTCCTCTTTTTTATTTTGTTTTTTGTTTTCATGTTTTTGTAATTTTTGATTTTAATTCTAATAGGATGTTGTTAGGTTGCCCGAACTTGTACTTGAGTTACATTGTTTCTTCCATTTCTCATTTGTAAGGTATTTAAGATTTCTAGTAATATTTGCTTTGCAATAGATATCCTGGACTAGTTGAAAAGTGATGCTTTTCTTTTATGCATACCACCTGCTTGAATTAATGCCAGTGTTGTTAGTTTTGCTTTTTGGTGAGGAAGTGAAATGGAGACAGAAGCAAACAAACTGGGTTCCTGCTTATTGTTCTTTACTTCCCTTATTTGAACATAGCATGGATGGATCATCATTAGGATTAACAGCATCAATATGCATTCATTCCTAGAGTCTGTGCTGTTGTGGAGGGGAGACTAGGGGAGGAGGGGAAGCTAGCGCACAAACAAGAAACAAAATACACATAACATAGTCAAACAACTGCAATAAAATTCAGCAGCCTAGATTAAAGCTTTATTCAAAGGTTTGTAATTAATTACTAGTCTTGAGACTCATCTTTCTAATTCGGCTGCATTTTCTACATAAAATGTTGGGCAACTCCAAGGACTGTAGCTTTTTCTAATTAATCCCTTTTTTAGTAACTCTTCAATTTCTGCTTTACAAATTTCTAAGTGCCTAGGACTCATAGCTATTGGTCTAGCCTTAGTAAGTATTTGTTTTTCTAAGAAATCGGGTTCATAAGGCAATTCTATTATGTGCTGTTTTCTATTCCAAAAGGCATTAGGAATTTCAGCACATATAGTTTGTTCAATTTTATGTTCAAATTTATTAATTTCATCCTGAAGCTTAGAAGATTTGAATTGTTGCTCAATCCTCTTGTATTCTATATCTTCCTTTAGAGACATAAGGAATTTTTCTTTTCTTTTAATTGTATCTTTCATAAGATTGATTTCATGCATTCGGGGTTCTTCTACAAATTCAAATTTAATTTGTCTACCCTTTATTACCATTTCTACCCCTGATTCATCTATCTTAGAAATAGGGAATAACATGTGTAGAAAATGGTTTCCTAGAATCACTCCCTGGGCTAAGCCTTTGACTAGAACAAAGGGTAAAGGAAAACATATCTTGTTATTACAGACTGCAGCATTAGATAATTTGTAGTCTATAATAAGACGATTTCCATCCGCAGCATGGAGTATTTGTGTAGTTTTCTGAAAGTACTTGGATGGGACTAGTCCTTCATTAATACAATTCAAATCTGCTCCTGAATCTATTAAGGCAACAGACTGAAAACTAAATTCATTATTCACAACTATAGTTATTTTAGTAAACCATTTTTGTGCTATGACTAGATCTACAGCACAAATCCATCCTTTTGGATCATTAAGGATGTTTACAGTTCCTTCTTCAGGTTCCTGTATCATTATACCTTTTCCTCTGTTTTCAGGTTCTGGATTTTTTGATTCTTTTGATGATTCCCACAGAAGATCTTGGAACTGATCTTCATCTGATTCTTCAAGATTAGAAACTCTCTGTTTTAGAGTTCTTACTTCTTCTTTTATTTCATTAATTTCTAATTTTAAATCAGCAATAGTTGGTTCTTTTGAAGAGTTAACAGTTTTTACTCTTTCAATAATATTCTTAAGGGAATAAGAATCATCTTTTATACTTCCTTTTATTATTGAACTTTTACCCTTGTTAGATATTTGAATATAGTTTTCTAACTGTATTCTTCGTTCTTTAGGGTTTACAATTTTATCAATTAAGTCTAAAATTAGACTTTCTTCTTTTGATAAGACATTAATACTAAGGTTGTTTAATCCTATAGTTTTTAGGATACACTCGTCACAGTCATTATCAGAACAACATTTTGATTTTTCAGATTTTTATGACTCTTCTAGACTAGAATCTGAATTATACTGTTCTATTATAAAAGCATTC
Organism: Quillaja saponaria; assembly: GCA_029379385.1. NCBI lineage: Eukaryota > Viridiplantae > Streptophyta > Magnoliopsida > Fabales > Quillajaceae > Quillaja > Quillaja saponaria. Next base: position 21,368,101 of record CM055613.1, on the reverse strand, counting down.
AATTGTTCCTTTTCCTCATCAGAGTCTTCTAATAAGATTTGACATAAGGATTTCTTTAAACCTTCATCAATTTGAAGAGCATTTATTTTCTTTTTAACCCTGCATTTATTTTGGAAGTGACCTCGTTTTCCACACTTATAACATATAGGAACCTTTTTATAATTAGTTTCCTTGACTAAGGGTTTCTTGCTAGATTCATAATAACTGGTCTTTGTCTTTTCATTCTTTTTATATTGTTTTCTCTTGTAAGGTTTATTAGAGAATTTCTTTTGAAATTTATGAGTCTTTTTAGATTGTTTAAATTGACTACTTGTGGGACGTCCAAATTGTTCACAGAAATTTCCTAAAGCTCTTTTCCCACTTAATTTCTCTTTGTCAATTTGTCATTTTCGCCTAATATCATTACATAATGATATTCCTTCTGACACCATGGGTATAGCTACTGTATGGTATATTACCACCATGTTTGTCTTTTAATTTGTTTCTGATTTTATCAGCAAACAGAGTTGGGAGACCTGTTAAAAACTTTTCTTTCCAAAAGTCAACTTGACTGTCTGGTCTATGATAAACTCTAGATAAAAACACATCTTTATACCACTGGAAGTGAGATAGATCTGGACACCTAAGATTAATCAGTTGTTCATGTGATCTATCTAACCTAAGCATATTAGCTCCTACAAAGTGGTTTATAATAGTATAGATCAAAGTGTTAATTATTAGGTTTCCATTTTCCTATTTCATAGAATTTAAGATCTCTTGTTTAGAGATATCGGAAAGGTGGAAATCCCACCATCCTAAAAGTTGTCCTGTAAATCCACTGATTATGGCTAAAACTATTTCTCTATTAGTGTTACCATTGGACCTACATGCTACAACATACATTAGCATGTGTTTAGTTGTTTGGAGAATTTGGTATTCTGCCAGACCATAAATGGAACATTCTACTATGGACTTACCATCAAACTGGACCCTATCTTGAATAGCATTATCTTCGTACTGGAGATCTAACGGTGAGGGTCTTGGGTAATACATTTTAGATGGGGCTGTTGGAGTTTTCTTATTCCAATGAAGTTTATTAACTTCTAGATGTGAGTCTTTTCTTGATTTTGAACATATTGACACTTTTCTTCTCAGATATGTTCAGATTTTGTAACCTGTTGACTAATTCATCTACAAAGTTTTTATCATTAATCCTAGATTCTTTTCTAAATTTTAGATTGACTTCCGGAGGAGGCTTCATCATGATTGGATCTATCTTAGCAGATTCTTTACTAGAAGACCCTGATGCCTGATGAATTATTTGTTGAGAAGATTTTTCCTGATTTAGAAAATTTTCTATCCTTGAGGACTGTTTTCCTAAGGATTGAAGAAATATATTTATGTAATTATTTTGGTTGGATATTTCAACCAAGGCACTTGACGTGGATGCTTCTTTTGGTATAGTTGAATAAGGATTAGCTATTATTTCTCCTTTAAATTTTTTGACTGAAAGTGTTGACTCTAGGGGATGAATTGCTGCTATATTCTTTCCCTCCCTGGTGAAAAAGTTTTGATACGCAGTTTCTAAAACATTAACGAACTTAGGATCCTCAAAATTAGGCCAATCTTTTTTATGGAACCTAAAGGCTCGTTCAAGCCATTTAAAGAATGTTGGCTTCTTATGATATTTTTCCATATACTGCTTATGCATAGAGATCCAGTAATCTCTTTCTTTTTCACTAAAATTTGTATAAAACCATTTATGTTTAATGGTAAATGGCCGTAATGACTATGTGGAAGATAACATGCATACACTGTATCCCATTTTAGAGGGTGTTGGTGAATTATCTTTTGAGGGTGATCTTAACCCTACCTCTGAAGGTGTTTCAACTTGGTACTGAGGGTGACTAACCTGATCTTTGGATTTTATGATTCCCTCAATTACTTGTCTCCTTTCAGTTTTAGTGGTAGGAATTGAAGACGTAGACCTTCTTCAAGAAGACTCTCCCAAAATTAAGTTTAATCTTTCTATTTGCAGAGAATTTTATCTCTACATCCCCATCAGTATATTCAATTACTGATTCTAAGTCTCTGGACTCTATTTTCTTAGGAGGAATTCCTTGGTCTATTTTCCAGGTTTCAGGAAGTTTTACCTAATCCCAAATGATTGTCTTGGGCACCACCATATTTGTCTTAGCTGGATTAGCTATAAAAAGTGTGGTTCTTAGACTCAATCTTAGCATTTGGAGCCATTGTGTTCATTACCTTGTAATAAATCCTATATATTAGGACAACATTTTCAGATCTTGGTAAGATGTCAAAACCATGAGACTGAATATTTAGAGTTAATGCATTCATTATGTTTTGATCAGTTAAGGATATTGAAAAATTAGGATAACAGCTAAAGAAGATAGGACCATCACAAAGACTTGATTCTATACATTCTAATAAGGAGTCTGAAAACTTATTGTGTCTTGTATACCTTACACATATAAGGGCAGAGGTATTTAGTCCAAATCTGGTCAAGGGTGTTAATGCCACTTGAACCATTCCTATATGTAAATATTTAAATTTCTTTTTATGTTCTTCTATTAATTTAAAAGAGAAGAGTTTGAATGTATCTTGACCTTCTTTTAAGGGAATAGACTCTTCCATAGTTTTAATTATATAGTCTTGTTTTAGACTGAAACTACATTTCCTATAAATTTGTTTATCAGAAGTTTGAGGAAGATTCCAATTTTGAAGTTCTTTTTCTATATTTTCTACTAGAATAACTTCTTTATTATTCCTAGACAAGTTATCAGAACTAGAACCAGAAGAATTAACAGAGTTTGAAAATCTTCTTAAAATACCAACCATTTTATCTTCGAGTCAAAGGGGCAAACTGTCAAAGGACTTACTCAACCCTTAATGTCCTTCACTCAATGGACTAAACGGGTTATCAGATGCCTCAACTTCATTTCCTGGGTTTAACTCCTCGACTTTGAAGATTAATGAACATATAGTTTAAGACTATTATCACACTCTACCAACCTTTACTGGTTGGAAATGTGTATATGACATAATTTGAGGGTTTTGAATCCAAAGGTCATCATAATAAACTATGCAAGGTACAAATGTCCATTTATGCACTTAAGCAAGCTTTAAGATCTAGAACATTAGTTTTGATGAAACCATAACAGGCTTATGATTTCTTTAAGAACAAAGATGACTCATGTGTGTACAAGAAGCTAGTGGAAGCACTGTAACATTCTTCATACTACATGTAGATGACATGCTCCTCATAGGTAATGATGTAGCTATGTTACAATCAGTCAAAATTGGTAATTTGAAAATTTCTCCATGAAAGATATGTGTGAAGCAAATTATATATTGAGTATAAGGATCTATAGATATAGATCCAAGAATTTTCTTGGATTAACAAAATCCACGTACATTGTCAAGATGCTTAAAAGTTTTTGTATGAATGTCGGTAAGGTTTGCTTACAAAGATTTGCTTTGATGTCGATAAGGTTTCATTATCTGATCTCTCTCCTCTTTTTTATTTTGTTTTCATGTTTTTGTAATTTTTGATTTTAATTATAATAGGATGTTGTTAGGTTGCCCGAACTTGTAATTGAGTTACATTGTTTCTTCCTTTTCTCATTTGTAAGGTATTTACTTATGATTTCTAGTAATATTTGCTTTGCAATAGATATCCTGGACTAGTTGAAAAGTGATGCTTTTCTTTTATGCATACCACCTGCTTGAACTGGGTTCCTGCTTATTGTTCTTTACTTCCCTTATTTGAACATAGCATCGATGGATCATCATTAGGATTAGCTAGGTCATCATTAGGATTAGCAGCATCAATATGCATTCATTCCTAGAGTCTATGCTGTTGTGGAGGGGAGACTAGGGGAGGAGATTCACCTTGATTTTAGAGTACATCTGAATCATGGTTCCGGTAGATAGGGATGCATAAATATATTGATGCCATGATAGTTATAGAGGCCAAATATCAAACAAGTAATTTCCTATGCATATCTTGTTTTTTATATAACTAAAAAGCAATGGCTAGTATATGTAGCATACCTTATGATATCTTAACATTAGGGCCTTTATTGACACGGCTCAATCAATTGATAGCTTCCTTTGAAAACTTCATATCGATTGAAGAAACTAGACCTTGCTTCTAATATAAATATCTAGAGCATGGAGTAGCGATTATCTCTTTTTTAACCTTCCTAATATATGATTAAGATGAAGATGGAGTTCAATAAAAAATTGTTAGAATGTAGCTGAACAACTTAGACTCCTTTGGATCTGTCACTTGCATCTGGAACTTATGTTGATATCTTATGGTGATTCAGATCCCTAAATGTAATATGTACTCATATATGTTGATTTCTTCAATTCCAGCATGCTAGTGTTCATGATGAAAACAACCCTCTCACTGTAAGGTATGCATAAATCGTTAAATATGGGGCTTAAATCTTGATCAACTCATGTAAATATATTGCACTATGTATAATCTCACAATTCTTGTGCTACTAAAATTTGAGGCTCTGCATTACTTTTGGCCATTGGTTGTCCTATTCCACGTTATATTAAATCCTATCTACAAAATTCAAGGATTATAACCCTAGTTAATTTGGAGATACCCGAGATTGATTTGGAACATGACGCTCAATATAAATTATTAAATATGTTTGCAATTTGTGTGTTTGTGTGAGAAAATAAGAGAGAGCAAGGCCGAGAGAGATCAAATGTTTTATTTTATTTTATTCCTGCTTTCTGAGTCATATGATAGTTTTAATGTTTCTAAGTCAATGTTTTTTTTTTTTTTTTTTGCTTGAAAACGATAGGTATAAAATAGCTTTCACAGTTCCTTTGGGCATTATGAATAGAATGTTATGCCATTTGGATTAAAAAATGCACCATCTAAATTTCAAATATTATGAATGATATTTTTATCCTTATCTTGTAGAATAGTATATATTGATGATGTTTTAAATTCTTGAATCAGTTAAAGGCAGTCACTAGTGGAAGAGGATGAAGAATTATTAATTGTAAAATTGAAGGACAATTACCAAGGTTGCCTTACTGGTGTTAACTAGGATCATGCATCTGAAATATTTGACATTACAGTTTGGGCCAGTGGAAGGGGCTATATTTATTGATTATGGTTTATCGAAACAACATCATATGGTGCCATGGCTTTGGTTTTGTGGCTCCATAGCATTGGGCCTGGAGCCGCAGTTGTAGGGTTCCCCAACGCTTCCCCTTCTCCGATTTTCATTCTATTTTCAGTACCACAGTGCCAGAAAAGCGTGCCCAAGGCGCTAAGAAGAGAAATCCACTATGAATTGGACTCAAACTCATGGTGTTGAAGCTTATAAGAGAGAAAGCCTGAAGGATTCAGTACACACCATTGAGCAAAGGAATACTAGAGATTTAGAGCTGATTAAGAATACAAGGAGCAAGGATAATAAAACTTTGAACATTGACAACCTTCATAGTTTTCTCTTATTCTTCCTTTCTTTTTGTTTATTTGTATGTTCTTGATGTTTTGTTTAATTGTAGTCATGTTTACACTAAGTAGCATCAATTAGATAGACTTGGTAACTTAGAGGCACCTCAACGAAGGAAATCTATGTTTAGCCTTGAGTGAAATAGCACTTGTTTGAATTGATTCACCTAGATGTTCGAATTTGATTCATATGTAGTATAGACATATATACCTTCATACCTTGTGTAGCCAATTTAGGTATAGTCTTATAGAATCTTTCTTAATTCAATTCTCATAAACATATAGTAAACTGGTTAAGCTATAATTATAAGCAACTTTAAAGATACATATAATTGACTTAGAACCCTTGGTCAATAACAAGGTACCATAACTAAGCAAGATGAGATAAAAGCTAGTCAAAGTAAAGTGTAAAGGAAATTGTGATTATAATTTTATCTCCATACATTCTCAAGTTTAATTGTTCTTTTTTAATTTAGTTATTAATATCAAAGTTTCATTCATTTAGATAAAGTTAGGATTGAGTAATTTTTGTATTTAACGGTTGTAAACAGTAATTCCTCTTAGGAATGGTCTCTACTTATCACTTTATTACTTGTTAAATGATGTGTGCTAGGGATAGCAACGGGCCAAGTCGAGCCTGACTTGGACCTGGCCTGTTAGATACTCATGCCCATTATGGGCCCATCACTTAATGTGTAAACCTCTCCGAGACCTGAACCCATGGGTCCAATCCATAGACCCCTTTTTTTTTTCTTTAAGGAAAAAAAATTAATTTAAAAACTAATTCAACTTATTAATTAATAAAAAATACCTATCTAAAGTAAAGTTTGTTCAAACCCATTAAATTAGAAGTTAAAAGACAGAAAATAGTACCTCTATATCATTCAGTTTTCAATCTTCCAAATAGTACCAGAAGATTAATTTTCCTCGGGTCTTCAATCTTCAGTCACAAACATACAGATACCAGAGTAAGATGCTAGTGAGCACTTAGCTTTAGCTCCCACTGCCAAGCAAGTCATACATAGATACTGACAAGATATACATTACCTCTTTGGCTTTGGGTAGCAAGAACTCGAAAGTATATCGAACAACTAAGAAAACAACTCGGAAGTAAATCACTCAACCAACCCAAAAAACAAACTCAGTGGATTGATGCCCTCTATGGGTCTTTGTGGTAGAGGCAGTAGAACGCAGAGTTGCACAGAGGAAGAATTGGCCTCTTTCTGATCTTTATAGGCCTTGCCCAGAAAGAGTATTTACAGAATTTATCCGTACCCAAATCATAGACCCATTCCACAATTTAAATAGGTATTTCAAAGACCCATTAGGGTTGGTTCAGGCCGGGCCCATTATTAAACCTTGCTCATTGCCATCCCTAATGTGTGCTTGCGTTAGTAAAGTCCATAATAAGTTTTTGGAGCCATTGACGAGGAATTATTCTAATCTTTGTTAATATTAATATAGTCAATTCTAGTTTTAATTCAAACTTTGTTTTTTATTTAATTTCAAGTACTTGTGAATGTTTATGAGAAGAACTAGTAGCTTAGAGGTTGTTCATTTTGATCCCAAGATCGATAGAACTATTCAAAGACTTTGAAATGAGAATCAACAAGTTGCTTCAAAAATTCTAGCAATGGCTAATGAACAAGAACCTAAGTCCTTGCGGGATTATGCTATCCCTCTTGTACAATGACTCCACTCGAGCATACGAAGGCCGACAATTCTAGCCAACATTTTTTAAATTAAGCCCGACACCATTCAAATGATCTAGCAATCAACTCTGTTTGGTGGCCTACCAAACAATAATCCCGTTGCCCATCTTGCTATATTCTTGGAGTTGTACTGCGCGTTCAAGTGCAATGGCATTTCTTATGATGCCATTTGTATTAGGCTTTTCCCTTTCTCACTTAGAGACAAGGCAAAAAGCTGGTTGTACTCATTCCTCTTGATGAAGCATATGAGCTATTCAAGAGATGGCTTCCAATAATTATCATTGGCCATGTGAGAGACTAGTAGCCTGAATAGTAGCTGGTGTACATGAGCTACACACCAATACTGCCTTAACAACACAAGTGGCAGGTTTATCTACAAGATTTGATAATCTTGGGCTTCCAGCAATCAAGAGTCAAACCATGGCTTGTGAGATATGTGGAGATGGTCATACTAGTGACCAATGCCAAGATGCTAAAGCAGTGCAATATGTAGGCAATTACAACAGGCAAAACAACCCATTTCCAACACTTATAATTCAAGATGGAGAAGTCATCCTAATTTTGATTGGACCAATCAAGGGCCTTCTAATTTTTTGAAGACTAATTTCTTGATGCAATACATGTGTAGGACCGATTCAATGATCCAATAGGTTCCCCTTTATGTCCCATCAATGATGTGGATTATACCTACACAAGCACACGTATCATCCTCAAGTAATATAGAGTAAGTAGAGTAGCGTTCCCACAAGGAGTTTTCAAATATTATGCTAAGTATTAAAATTAGCAATTCCAATTTTATTCAAACAACTAAACATTGGGTAGACTATGAACTAATTATAAACTAAAGCAAATTAACACAAGATTAAACTAGAGATAAACCTAGAACTACAACTTCCCTCAACACTTCACTTGAATTATAATTATCTTGTCTTGCTTAGTTGTGGCAAAGAATTATTAACTAGGGTTCTTAATCAATTATAATCATATTCTTATGTTTTATAAGTATATCTCACTTAGATTATTCACTACATTCCTATGTGAAATAAATTAAACAAGTCATTAAGTTCATACTTAAATTGGCTACAGAAGGCACATAGGTATATTCCTGTCCTATACATAAATCAAACTCAACAACATGTGTTGAATTCAAACAAGTGCTAATTCATTCAAGGCTTAACCTTAATTCCCCTTCCTATGTTCCTTTAGGTTTCCTAATTCAATCTAAAAGATTGCTAGTCAATTAGAAGCATTAAGCATAAAATAAATTAGAAAAATCATATAGAAAGGAAACTACTCTATGCTACTTAGTGTAAACATGGTTTCAACAATAATCAACATCAAAGGAATACAATAAAAGTAAAGAAGGAGTAGAAATAGAGAAATCTATGAAGGTTGTTAGTCTTCAAGCTCCTATGGTCCTTGCTCCTCTTGCTTCCTTGCACCTTGACAAGCTCTCATACTCGAGAAAAACATTGCTAACTTGAGTCTCTAGTGTCATAACCATGGCGCTAATAGGTGTTGCTTTTAATGTTCAACCAGAGAGCTTTGGAGCCGTGGCTCCAGATAGGTTTGAACTTGGCTTTTTAGTGTTGCAACATCGATTTTTCACGGCCTAGGCACCTGACGAGCTGAAATCCTATTTTCTTGAGCCATTAGTCTTCAAAATGGACTCCTTGAAGCATTGTACCTTCAAAACACACAACTAGAGTCAATTAGGAATGGAACACTTATTCAAATGCTAAATCCTAAACAACAACAACTAAAACTTAACATTTTAATACAATACAAATTAAACTAAGAACTAAGCTAAAACTAGACAATTTGTAAAGCAAAGCTCAAGAACATAGCTAAAATGAATGAACAAAGTGATCTAAAATAAGTTATTTCATGAACTTATCACACCCACAAACTTAAGTGTTTGCTACCATCGACCAAAACACAAACGACATTTGTTAAAGATGCATTACACTAAATCAATGACATCCCCATAATATCCTAAAAAATTTCACCGAATCCTAACTCAATGTTAACCAAAAGCTATCTTTCAAATTAATTTTCAACTCAAGAGCAGGCTTCATTTTCAAATGGATTTCCAGTATGTGTGAATATGATTTCTTTACCTAGAATGCAAGCAACCCAAATAAGTTTATGCCTATTCAAAATCCCACTTAGCATTCAAACCCCATAAGTTTACTGTCATTCTACTCTCCACTAATGTGGATTAACAATAAGCCAAAGATCAATAGGTCATTCAAAGCTTGTAATGTAGGCTAGGGCAACGGTATGATAAAGGAAATTTAAAAAGCACAAATTACCCTAAGCACCTAATCACTCTAGATGTATGGAGAGCTTTCACACATCCTAAGTACTTCCATTTAGACTTGTTCTTTTCTTTTTTCACCACTTCAAAAAAAAAAAAAAAAAATTATTTTCATAACTTTTTCTTGTATTTTTGCCTACTTGTCACTCCTCTAAACTTATGTAGTTTTTGATGTGAATAGTAGGGTAATCATATGGCACAATCGTCTATACTCTTGTTCTTTTTTACAACTTCACCTTTTCTTCTTTACTTAGCATAGCTTAATGTTTATCCAGAATGATCAAATGCTTAAGAGTAAGGGTTCAAAATTGGAATTAAAAATAAACGGTGTAAGCAATAATGTGGGTGACCAAGAAAAGGCTTAATAGGCTAAATGGGGTACTAAGGTTATAAAATAAACAAGGTTAGCTGGAAAGACTCAACCAGTCTAAAGCTAGCCTAAATCTTATCCTTAACTTTGTCCAAGAATTTTGACCCAAGAGGGAATTAAGAAAATTCTAGTTGTTCTAGACTAAACACGGACATGCTAAACTTAAACCATCTCTAAGTAAGCAACACAATCCCAAGAAAAGATCAAGTGTATGATGAAATGTTGGAAATCATATCTTGTAATGCTACTAACTCAAGAAGGTTAAACATAAATGTCAAGATTGCACAACCAATTTCTCATCATACTTGAAACACAAACCCTCGCAATGCATAAATCATAACAAGGATAAAACACCCTCTAAACTTTAAAAAGACCCCTGCTCTCAATGGATGAAAAGAAAGATAGAAAATAAAGTAAGAAAAGGACAAACTCCCTTAACAAGTGAAGCTAGGTGGCTTAATCCTATTCCTATTCGTCTTCCTCCATGTTATCGCAAAAATGACATTGTGATTAGGGGATGTATAGAAGGGAGCTAACTGAACTTGAGCTTGAAAATG
>CM055613.1:21223749-21357551 GCA_029379385.1 Quillaja saponaria | reverse complement strand
TGAAGCGAACAATTTTACCATCAAACTCCATGGTGAGTATTCATGAACATCAATCTTAGTCTTAGAAGCATTATTCAAAAATGATCTTCCTAACAAAAGAGGTGTTGTATTTGGAGAATTTCATCCCCATATCCAAAATATCGAGTAAACTTTTAGAAGGAAAGATTTAACACTGGAAGCATATAGCACATACTTCGATTCCAGCAACTAGCAACTATAATTCTTCAAACTCCAACACCTAGAAATTGCTTATGAAGCAAGTAATGTGATCCCCTTGATCTGCTAGTTCTTTTAATTGGATTGCTTTTCAAGTTAGACCTTAGTAAGTGTAACATGCAAGAGCTTTCTCTCTCAAATCCCTCTCTATTCTTTCTCATACTGTAATTGCAGAAATGGAGAATGCTAAAGTTGAAGACAACGTAAATATATGTCTAAAATCAAATGACTCTAAGCCATTCCACTAACTAATATTTAGGATTGTTTTAGTAATTTAGTGGCTAGCTAATGATGCCTGGTTATGGATGTATATATTCACTTATACATCTATAACTTCTATTAGTTATATATATACAAGAAATAGACAACACAACAATTGAAAAAAAAACAAAAAAATTAGATAACAACCTTTCTGGAATCTAGTGTAACTGTGAAGCAACATTAACAAAATAACAAAATATCAAGTTTCAGCAGGAACAAGTGCTTACACTACTAGATCTCAAATGAAAAATATCCTCAAGCCAAGAATTAGCAAAACTAGGAAATAAGAATGGAGTGAGCTTTAACAAGCTCAGTGAGTCGACAAGTACAACATATGATCAGGAACATACAGATGATGAAAAGGAGGTACATGTAAGTACACAATTCCTTGAGAAATTTGGCATAGCGAGGTACATGTTGAATTGCATCCAATAGTGGTATGTTCACTTGTACTTTGCAAAACATCTCCTTATCTTTCTCCTCATTCTTTGATTTAGCGAACCTGCTAGGAAAAGGAGGTAAGGGCTTATAAACAAGAATACTAGATTGAGTGGTTACCTTAGAAAATAGTGCCACTTACATGTTGGGTATGGCTTCCTTCTGAACTTCCTCCTTCGTTACTACCTGAGGTTTTACCCTATATTGTTCCTGTAGTTCTTTACCACTCTGGAGGGTTATTGCGCTTGCATTCTCCCTTGGGTTCACTACCGTTGGAAATGTGTTTTATCCGATGCTTGTGCCTCCAATTTTCCTATGGTTGTAGCTAGCTGGCCAATCTGATTATCCAAAATTTGAATTCTTGCCCTTGTCTCATATTGAAATTGCTTAGTGTTAGTGGCAAGGGACATAACAATATCCTCAGAGACATACCTTGGTTTGGAGCAGCTTCTTGTCTAGTTTGGAATGGTGGTTGAACTTGATGAAATCCTGGTTGTTGATTAGGAGGGTGCATGCGAATCACTGGCTGGATTTCCATGGCTAAGGTTTGAACTATCTCTCAATCTCGGATGTAGGTATTGGAGAATGGATCATATTTGTGTTGCGTTTGTCTCCGAAATCCGCCAATGGCCTTTGACTTGATCCATAGGTCCTCTTGAACTTTAAGGCACATGTTGATTGGATGTCCACTTGACTGAACAAATTCCCATATGCCATGGCTTGTTGAAAATTCCCTATAGGCCAGCACACAAGAGAGGTTACATTAGCAATTTGTAGTTCTAAAGAAGATGTGCTTACCACATAAACCTTTTGCGGTGGGATCTCATGTCGGATGCCAAATTATTAGAATTGGCTGCCATATTTGAAATCAAGTTCTTGGCAATTTCCAGTGTTTTTGTCCTCCAATGCTACTCTACTTGTAGTGTCAATCATGCTCCTATCAGTTGGAGGAACCCTTCATAGAAGTATTGAATCAACAGTTGATTACTGATTTGATTATGTGGGCAGTGGTGCCAAAATTTGATGCGTGCATACCATAAATTTCCTTTCTAATGTTGGCAACTTGTGAATCCGACAAATAATTCTCTAAAAATAGCTTTTTCCATCTCATGGATGTGGTTATGGATCCTGACGGTAAGTAGTAGAGTCAATACTTCGTAGTGCCCGCCAAAGAGAATGGAAAAGCCCTAAGCTTGATCGGTCTTCAAAAATCCGAGTAGGCTTCATACTTGAAAAAACCATAAGAAATTCCTTTAGGTGTTTATGAGGATCTTTCCTTGCAAGATCACGAAAAGTTGGTAAAAGATGTGGATCATAATATATTTCAATTCAAAAGTAACTTCTAAAGTATGATATTCATGCTTTCATATGCCGATGAACTAGATGAGTAGGTTGGTGATGCTAAGAAAGACTGCTTGTTGATGAGCTCTAAAGAATTTTCTTATTGTTGGAGTCTAAAAGCAAAATCTTTATTGTACAAACTTGTAAAAATAGAAGAAGAAGAAAAAAAAAAAAAAACTTAATAAGTTGACAAATCAATTAAAATATCAACTCCCCGGCAACGGCATCAAAATTTGATGCGTGTCGAAAACACCAATTAAAATTTTCTACTTTAAGCTTTGTAATTATGGTGAATAGAGGTAATGTTGCTCTGCTAGGGTTTGGAACTCATGGCCATTTTAGGTGGATTCCACAATGGAATAAGGGGTTGCCGTCCTCCATGGAGGACTTTGGGCTGTCGGCAATGGCAGTAGACGTTCACTCCATTCTTCACTGGCTGTCATCATCCAAAGCTCAAGAGCTTCTGTCATTCCTTGTAGCTATTTTACCTCCTAAGCAGCTGACTATTGTTGAGCAGTCAAACCCTACCTTCGACGACTATCAACCAGTCTAACCTCTTGCTCTTTCCTTGCAACATACGCACATGAATCCTCGTACGTTCCTGCAAGCCAAACTTATTAAGGTGCAATCTCATACACCGCCTGTTTCATCTTTTTCCAAATTGCCTGTGCCTTCTACAAACCTTTCACCTCAATCTTTTACCAAGAAGTCCTTTGCCTTTGTGGTTTCCAATCAGTCCTAGTGTTCATTTGAAGCAAATTACAACATTTAGAGGGGTACCTACTGTTCAATTCACAAGACAAGAAATTGAGGTTCTTGCTACCTCCTTCAAGTTTGCTTTGATTGGTAAGTTTTCTCATGGAAGCCCTTCCATGGTTGTGAAATGAAGTGGATGTCCAAATGATTTGGTGCAAGGTTGATCAATGGTATATTGACAGATTTCAAATGAAGCTTTTCAAGTGGACACAACTGGAACAGGAGTCGTCTATTTGTAATAACAAGCAAGGTAGGCAAACCTCTAAAGCTTGATAGAGTGTTGACTTCAAGAATCAGGCCTAGTGTCTCAAGGGTGTGTTAAATTAGACCTTTTGAAACCCATGGAGTAAAAGGTGTGGATTTGTTGTAGGGATAACAAAGGCTTTTTTTTTTTCCTAAGATGTTGGTTATGAGAATGTCCCTCATTATTGTTCTATTTGTTACTAGTTGGGACATTATAAATAGATATGTACAAAGAAAGTTTTGCACGTAGTATTGATTTTCTCTTTTCTTTCTTCTAAAAATTGTCTACAACCACTATGAGAAACTATCTTCAATAGAAGTTCTTGGAGAATTCTTCAGTTTCACTAACTACAGAATTCTAAGACTTTGTTGTATACTAAAAGATATTTGTCTTTAACCCAATAGCAAACTCTAGAAGGGAGTGGGGACAAATAAATCCTGAAGGATCTCAGGCGTTATCAACAAGGCCGAGTATTAGTGAGCTTTCTACCTTGCTTTAATGCCAGGGATTCTTTCTATCTTATCCCTTTTTATATTTTAACATTGAGGATAATGTTTTTCTTAAGTTTGGAGAGGGTTTTATTTGTGTACTTTTTTTTCTTATGTTTAGTTAGCCTATTGGCATACTTGTTTTTCTTGAGTTAGTAGCATTGCTGGATGTGATTTCCAACAATTTCATGAAATCTTTTTCTTGGGATTGTTTTCCTTATCCAAAGACTGTTTATGTTTAGAAAGTTTAGTTGGATATCCACAAAAAATTTGCCTCATCGTTTTTAAAATTCCAGTTTTGAATCCTTACTCTTAGGCATGTTGATCATTCTAGTAATATGATTAAGCTATGGTAAGAAAAGGAGAAAATATTCATGCCTAGAAAATTATTCTCCCTAAGGCTTTCCAAGTTGGGGCAATAATTTCTAAATTACCCCCTTACTGGAGTGATTATGGGAAGATATTGCTACATAAGTCTGAGGATTTTAGTATGGAACAGATTCAAAAACAAATTTGTATTGAGGAGGAGACACAAATTCGTGATCATAGAATTTCTATTCCTTATGAGTTTGAAGTCAATTATGTGGAGGGCAGTAGGTTCTAAGAAACAAAACTTGCAAGTAAAGAAGAAGGGTAACTGCTATGTTTGTGAAAAACTTGGACACTATGCTAAATAGTGTAGATTTTGAAAGAAAGAACCTGCAGGAAGGGCAAACTTTGTGGTTGTGGATGAAAATGAGAATCTGATTGCCATGATTTCTGAAGTAAACATAGCAACTAAGCAATCTGGTTGGTGGTTTGATTCTGGTGCCAAAGTCCATGTATGTAGAGACAAACATTTTTTCAAGAAATTTGAAAAGGTGACTAGTGGCCAAGATGTTTTAGATGGGAAACTATGCTCTTGCCAAAGTTGCTGGAATGTCATACCCCACATGGAGACGTGACTGGCTGGAAGATTGGATAACCAGATCTCCGTAAACTTGACTCCAAAACAAAAAAATAAATATGACTCTTAACTAAACCAATGCATAAAAATAAATTTTATAAAAACAAGTTAACTATAAAAGTTTATTTACTGAAACATATAACAATTTGTTAAAAAATTTGGTAGAGGTTTCTTGTAATATGAAACATGC
The DNA here is from genome assembly GCA_029379385.1 of Quillaja saponaria. NCBI lineage: Eukaryota > Viridiplantae > Streptophyta > Magnoliopsida > Fabales > Quillajaceae > Quillaja > Quillaja saponaria. The sequence continues at coordinate 21,352,671 of CM055613.1, read as the reverse complement.
CCAAAATACAAATGTGAAAATTCATGGTTACATATACAACCATATCACAATAACTATAGAATTACACAAGGGAACTCAGTTCCAGCTATATTACAAATAACAAATAACTAAACTATTACATAATATAAAATCAGATACCCCACAACTCTAGTGTGACTGCAAACTTTTATCATTGGCTTCAAGTATGAGATTCGGAATATAAATTGCAGCCAAACACTTGACAAGCCCAATATTGATAATTGATGTCTCTTGAGATCCTGTTACTAAAAAAATATCAACAAAAGAGGGATGAGTCTTACGAACTGAGTGAGTGAAAAACATACCCAAAGCATACTAGCATCACTCAACACGAGTATTTAATACTTAGGATAATAATATATATATATAAATTCCATAGGAATTGATTTCATATGTAAGTAACTATGAAAATGAAAATTTAATCAAACAATTTCATAGAATACATTGCACAATAAGGAAGTCAAACATTCAAATCATGCAAAGCACACAAAAGGCCAATAGAGTAGCTCAACCCCGCACACCAATATCTCCCACTGGGCAGGTTTGCGCTTGCACACCAAATAGAATCATAAACATAATCACTAAATCTCCATACCTCCTCCAAATCCACCTATCGGGGCTGAGTTACTTGAATATTTTTAAAATACTTTTCAAAATCAGAATATCTTACAATATCCTAGGTGCACCCAGATTCTATTTCAGAAATGGAAATCATTTCGGAAAGAAAAACACTTTTATTGGCCCTTATCAACCACAAACAATTTCAAACATCAAACACAATTCAAATAACTCATTTAAGACACTAAAGATTCTTATTTACCTTAATATAAACACATTTATTTAAATACACATAAGCAATTAAACACATAGTAATCTAGCAACTAAAAGGTAGCATTTAACCACTCACTGTTTACCAACATTGCTTGTCACCTCATATTGTGTTCATGTGCATTGTTAACTTAACAACATTTTCCATAAGAAAGAAATTATTGGATTTCTATGCATAAGCAGTATATGGACAAATTCCACAAAACCAGCATTCTTTAAATGGCTAGAACGAGAGGTTCCACAAAAAAGATTGGCCTAATCTTGAGGATCCTAAGTTTGTAAATGTTCTTGAAACTGCTTATGAAAACTTTTTCACCAGGGAGGGAAAGAATATAGTAGCAGTTCATCCTCTAGAGCCATCACTCTCAGTTAAAAAATCTAAAGGTGAAATAATAGCTAATCCTTATTCAAAAGAAGCCTTTATTTCAAGCGCCTTGGTTGAAATATCCAACCAAAATATTTATACAAATTTATTTCTTTAATCCTTAGGAAAACAATCCTCGAGGATAGAAAAGTTTCTTATTCAAGAAAAATCTTCCCAACAGATAATAATTTCCCAGACTTCAGTAATTTCCCAGATTTCTAAGATAGATCATATCATGATAAAGCCACCCCAGAAGTCAATTTGAAATTCAAAAAAGAATCTAAAGTTAATGACAAAAACTTTGTAGATGAATTAGTCAATAGATTACAAAAGTTAAACTTATTTGAAAAGAAAAGCGTTAACATGTTGAGTCAAAATCAAGAAAAATCATCCAAAAAAGACTCGCACCTAGAAGTTAATAGACTTCACTGGAATAAGACAACACCAACTGCCCCATCAAAAATGTACTACCCAAGACCCTCACCATTAGATCTTCAGTACAAAGTCAATGCTATTCAAGATAGGGTCCAGTTTGATGGCAAGTCCATAGTTGAATGGAATATAGATGGTCTAGTAGAATACCAAGTCCTCCAAACAACCAAACACATGCTTATGTATGCTGTAGCATGTAGGTCTAATGGTAACACTGAAAAGGAAATAGTTCTAGCCATAATAGTGATTTTACAAGTCAACTATTAGGATGGTGGGATTTTCACCTGTCAAATATCTCTACACAAGAAATTTTAAATTCTGTAAAACAAGAAAATGGAAATTTAATAACTGATATAGTTAATACTTTAATCTATAATATTATAAACCACTTTGTAGGAGCTAATATGCTTAGGTTAGATAAATCACATGAACAACTGATTAATCTTAGGTGTCTATATCTATCTCACTTCCAATGGTATAAAGATGTGTTTTTGTCTAGAGTTTATCAGAGACCAGACAGTCAAGCTGACTTTTGGAAAGAAAAGTTTTTAGCAGGTCTCCCAACTCTGTTTGCTGATAAAATAGGAAACAAACTAAAAGATAAACATGGTGGTAACATACCCTATGGTAACTACACTTATGGAGAATTAGCTTCATGTGTTGTTTCAGAAGGAATATCATTATGCAACGATATAAGGCTAAAACGTCAAATTGATAAAGAGAAATTGAGTGGGAAAAGAGCCTTAGGAAATTTCTGTGAACAATTTGGATACCCCTCAAGTAGTCAATTCAAGCAGTCTAAAAAAACTCATAAATTTCAAAAGAAATTCTCTAATAAACCATATAAGAGAAAACAATACAAAAAGAATGATAAGATAAAAGCAGGTAAACAAATCCAGTAAAAACCTATAACAAAGGAAGCTAATTATAAAAGGTTCCTATTTTGTTATAAGTGTGGAAAACCAAGTCACTTCCAGAATAAATGTAGAGTTAAAAAGAAAATTAATGCTTTTCAAATTAATGAAGGTTTAAAGAAATCTTTATGGAAAATTTAATTAGAAGACTCTGATGAAGAAAAGGAACAAATGAAAAAATAATAGAGCAGAATAAATCAGACTTGAGCCTCTATAGAGTCAGAAGAAGAATTTAACTCTGAGTTAAAATAGTCTAAAAAATCAAAATATTGTTCTGATAATGATTGTGATGAATGTATCCTAAAAATTAGAGGATTAAACAATCTTAGTACAAATGTCTTGTCTAAAGAAGAAAGTCTAATTCTAGGCCTAATTGATAAAATCTCAGACAGAGGAACAAAGAATATAGTTTTCTAACTATATTCAACTGTCAGAGAAGGGTAAAAGCTCAGATATAAAAGGAAGTATAAAAGATGATTCTTATTCTTGTAAGAATATAATCGAAAGAGTCAAAACTGTTAACTATTCATCAAAAGAATCAACTATTGCTGATTTAAAATCGGAATAATATAAAATCAAAGAAGAAGTAAACTTTAAAACAAAGAGTTTTCTATACTAGAGTTTTCTATACCATAAAGAAGGAAATATTATCTATAGTTATGTGCATCACTAAATTTGAATATGACTTGTTAAATAAATTTTTTTATTAAGAATAAATTGCAAGTCGGCAAAAGATATTCTTCTTAAAGATGTTAAAAATATAGCATCTAAACAGATATTTGCTTAATGGCAGAGAATTCTTTCTGTTTTTGAGTTTGATATTGAATTTATTAAAGGAGAAATTAATTCTCTACCAGATTTTCTAACTAGAGAATTTTTGCAGGGATCTTAAAGGAAAAGGTGTCATGACCTCTCAAACAAATTCTCCTACAAAAAGAAATACTGCTATTCCTAATATTGAGGATTCAGATAAAGACTTCTTTGTATAAGATAGAGGAATATATGGATATTTAAAGTCCTTGGTATTACAAGGAAGGGCTAAATCATAAGCCTAATCACATAAGAATTAAATATGTCCTTATTGAAGAAGAATCCACAAAATGAAACTAAACCCCAAAATCAGAAGAACTTCAACAAGCTATAATTTAGCATAACCATCCCATCTGGAGTTGAAAGTTCACAAATTTGATGAAAATCAATTCATGTTTTAAAGAACTCTAAGCAACTAGGAAAAATTAAAGAAATGCTTAACTAACCCATCAATTGTAGAGTCAAAGGCAATCCCAAAAGCAGTAAAGACAATACCCAAAAAAATAAATTTTATTTTTTTCTTATAATAAAATTACCCAGTAAGGAAAATAAAAGGAAAGTTGATTTTGAAGGCATGCAATACCACTGACATATAAACTCGATAATACCATAAATTAGAAGGAGATAAAATCAGGAGAGGGATGAGTATGAACTTGGTAATGAAAGAATGTTCGGTGTAGTCAGTGGTCAGTGTGAAGGGCTTCTAATATTGGTAGCGGCACCCTCTTTACCCTTGATCCCAATTCAATTTTCGAACTGAAATCAACATTCTGTGGAATCTGATTAGATTGAGGTTGAAGAAAAGTTGTTGAAATTAAGTGATATGAGTCAAAATAGGAGGTTGGATTTGCAAGGATTAGTTGTGATTAGCCAGTTGATTGGGTATAGTAGGAATGTGGGGTGAGCATGTGAAGCAAGGACAGAATTCTATGCAGTTTCTCTTTCTCATAAGTGAGAAATCTTAAGAGGTGAAATTTAGTGGTAAGGTTGGGAAGATGGATGATGAGGTTTTAGCATCTGCTGAGGAGAAGAAAGATGGTATCACAAAGCATCAAAGAGATAGCAACTTGAAGAGCACAAGAAATTCTCAAGGATCCATGTGCAATATGGAATCTTAAGCAGCAGTTGTTGTTTAAAGTGAGGAATTGACTTCCTTTAGACATGGTTTGGTATACATTCTTACAGCTCCTAAACCCCTCCCAAAACAAGGTTCCTATAGTCTATAAGATGAAGGAATAAAAACTCACCAAGAGCTTGAGTATAACAGCCAAGGAACAAGAAACCCACGGACCAAGAAGAGAAAAAGAACAAGGACAAAAGAAACTGAGGCATGGCAGAAAATTAGAATAGGGAGAAAGAGTATGTCGGTAAGGTAAGGGGAAAAATAAAGTCAAGGATTCAATATAAAAAAGTTCACAATTTTGCTTTAAAATGTGTGGTGAACATTAACACTAGTAATTTATATATCCTCTTATTTGAATTTATTTTATGAAAATTTATTATTTACGTAGTCACAATAATTTAAGGATAATATTTTAAAATGTAAGTTACACTATCGGGTTATAACATGAAAAAGGAAATGTGGAGATTGATTTCACTTTTGGAAAAGTGTTAACCATTCTTGATGTGTTGTTTGTACCTGAAATTAGGAAGAATTTAGTTTCTATTAGTATCTTTTGAGTCAGACAAGGTAATCTTGTCAAAAAATAGAATGTTTGTGGGAAAGGGATACTCCAATGTGGAATGTTCAAACTCAGTATTATTGAACCTTCTTTTTTATGACATGGACGCCTAGCACATTTAAATTTTGGTTTTTTAAAAAATATGAAAAAGTTAGAATTAATTAAATTTAATGATGAATTAGATAAATGTGAAATATGAGCTAAATCTAAAATTGTTAAGAAACCTTTTATAGGTGTTAAGAGAAATACTAATATTTTAAACTTAGTACATTCTGATATATGTGAATTAAATGGTTTTTTGACTTGTGGTGAAAAGATATACTTTATAACATTTGAAGATGATTGTACTAGATATCTGTTTGTTTACCTCTTAAGAACAAAGGATGAAAAAACCATGTTTACGAAATATAAGGCTGAAGTAGAAAACCAACTTGAAAAGAAAATTGAAATTCTACTTTCAGATAGAGGTGGTGAATATTTTGATAATATGTTTAATGATTTTTGTGAAGAACATGGTATCATTCATCAAAAAACTGCACTCTACACACTACAACATAATAGCATTGCTGAAAGAAAGGACAGTACCTCGGTTGAAATGGTCAATAGTTGAATCCAGAGATGTTGAGTTCTTCGAATATAAATACTATCATGATTTTGTAGTAGTAGAAGATATTGTTGAAAAATCAAATCCAACAAATAATACTTCTAGACCAAAATCACAAGTAGAAACTAATGTTTCTAAAAAAGACATAGAACCTAGAAGATGCCCTAGAGCAAGAAAAGAAAAAGCACATGGCTAAGACTTGATTTCCTTCCTAGTTGAAGGAGATAGAAGTAATAATGTAATAAATAAATTTGCTTATGTGCTGCATTTAAAATATGATCCGAAGACATTTTCCGAAGCCATGTCATCTAGGGATATTGCATTTTGGAAAGAAGCCATAAATGGTGAGATGGACTCCATCATGCATAATAATACTTGGGTTTTGGTTGACTTACCCCAAGGGTCAAAACCCATTAGGTGTAAACTAAAAGGGTTTGTCCTTGCTGGAAATGAAACTAAGAAATATCTATCTTCTATCTTTAAAATGAAAGATTTAGGAGAAGTGGATACTATCTTAGGAATAAAAGTGGGAAAGATTAGTGGGGATTTTGCTTTAAACCAATCACATTATATAGAGATGTTAAACAAATTTCAGCATTTAAAATTTAAAGACTTTTCCACATGTTTTGATTCCAATCTTAAGTTAGAAAAGAATCTTGGTAGAGCAGTCGCACAACTTGAGTATGCTAGTGCAATAGGTTCATTGATGTGTGCTATGCATTGCACTAGACCTGATATTGCTTTTGCTATATATGTAAACTTAATAGATTTACAAGTAATCCAAATGTAGAACATTGGAGTGCCATTGGTCGAATCTCTGGTTACTTGAGAAAAACCATTAATTTGGGATTATTCTACAATAAATATCAGTCTGTATTAGAAGGATACACCTATGCTAGTTGGATAACTAGTTTGGGAGATAACAAGTCCACATTGGGATGGGTTTTCACCCTAGGAGAAGGTGCTGTTTCTTTGGGAAGCAAGAACTAAACTTGTATATCTCACTCAACAATAGAGTCAGAGTTCATTGCTTTGGCATCAACCGGGAAAGAGGCAGAATGGATAAGAAACTTATTGTTGGAATCATTACAATTGTCTATGTGAAGTCAAGTAAGAACTTGGCTGATCCTCTTACTAAACCTTTGTGTAGACAGTTAGGAAGGACAACAACAAGTGACATGGGGCTGAAACTTCTTGTTTAATCACCAGTAATGGAAACCCAACCTTTTTCTAGTAAAAAACTAGTTACAAAGGTTTAATGGGCAATAACTAAATTACTGCAATGTGATTGTTAGCACTAACATATTGTGAGCCTCTTAAAATAAAGTTAGCGCTATTTGTTAAGTGTCATATAGGGTGAGTATGAACTCTTAACGAAGCCTAATACAGTATTGTAGTGTGTTCTAAGTAACAGTAACACACTGTTGTTAGATTTACTATGCAAGCGCACATATCATTTAAACAAGTAATAAAGTACTAGAGAGATCATTCCCACAAGGAATTAAGTCTATCAAGCCAAGTACTAAAATTTACCAATTCTAAAATTATCCAGACAATTGAATAATTGAGATTTTTAATTATGATTAAAATAAAGCAAACAAATAAAATAACTTGAGATTATGTAAAGAAGGCCTAGGAATATGATTTCACTCACTTCATTTGAATTACCTAGGGTTCCAAGTTAATATAAGAATCTTTCAATTGCTCATAATTCATAATTTACTTAATCAATTCACTATATGTCTATGAGAACTGAATTAAATAGATTAATTAAGAACAACCCTAAATTGGCTATGTGAATCAAATTCAATTAATAAAGTGAAAGAATTCAAACATGTACTATATCACTCAACGCTAACCTAGATTTACTTCGTCAAGGTTCATCTAGATTACCAGATCTATCTAATTGGTGATCAAGCAATTACAAGTGATAAACATAGAATGATACAAATAACATATATAGCAAAACCTTAGCAATCCATAAATAAAACTAAATCAAACTATATGTAAGCTTTTATCATAAACCTAGAAAGAGGAATTAGTTCATGCTACTAGATGTAAATAACGAACATACAAAGAAACTAAAAAGAATAAAGGAATAAGAAAAAACTATAAAGATGGTGGTCTTCAAGCTCTTCAAAATCCCTGGCTCCTCTAGCTCCAAAGCATGCTTAATCTTTTCTCTATCATGAACTCCAGATCATATATAAACCTCAGCCCTCCTCTTTTATTTATAGCCTTTTTCCTTCTATTTAACATAAACTAGAAGTCTTCAAACTCCTTAATATTTGTACAAGTTACGTGGCTCAGACATATATGGTACCGTGGCTTCACAGGATCTGTATAATCTCAATAGGACTCATACTTCGTCACGTCGCAACCTCACATTCACGGCTTCAAGCTCCCTAACTTACTTACTTTTCTGGGTTGTTAGGGTTAGCTTGAATTTGCCAGCTATTGGATGTTGGAATGAAAGCCTTCCACTAATAGGACAACATAGTCACTCAAGGCCTTAGGCACTTGTTCGTCAGCCATTGTTGAATTTTTCATAGTAGCTTGTTGGTTCTCCTTTCGAAGTCTTCTAATTGTTGTCTTTTCAATCTTGGGATCAAAAGGAATGACTTCCAAGCTATGAGTTCTTCTCATAAACCTAAAACACGAAAGAAAAATGTGAATTAAACTAGAACTAGCTAGTATTAATATTAACAAGAATTGAATAATTCCCCAGCAGCGACGCCAAAAACTTGTTGGTAGATTTACTACGCCAGCATTGTATCATTTAAACAAGTAATAAAAAATAAGTGAGATCGTTCCCACGAGGAATTAAGTCTATCAAGTTAAGTACTAAAATTTACCAAATCTAAAATTATTTAGACAATTGAATAATTGAGATTTATGATTAAAATAAAGCAAACAAATAAAGTAACTGAACTTGAAATTATGTAAAGAAAGCTTAGGAATATGATTTCACTCACACTTCATTTGAATTACTTTTATCCTATCATGCTCAGTTCTTATATTATGTTCTTAACCTAGGATTCCAAGTTAATTATAAGAATCTTTCAATTGCTTATAATTCATACCTCTATATGTCTATAAGAACTGAATTAAATAAGATTTATTAAAAACAACCTTATTAGGCTACACATGGTATATAGGTATATATGTCTATCTTATATGTAAATTAAATTCAATCAATAAAGTGAAAAAATTCAAACATGTGCTATATCACTCAAGGCTAACCTAGATTTCCTTCGTCAAGGTTCCTCTAGATTACCAGATCTATCTAATTGATGACCAAGCAATTAGAAACAATAAACATAGAATGATATAAATAACATAAATACCAAAACCTAAGCAATACATAAATAAAACTAAATCAAACTACATTTGAGTTCCATCATAAACCTATCATGAACTCTAGATTGTTTCTAAACCTCTGCCCTCCTCTTTTATTTATAGCTTTTTCCCTTCTATTTTGGATAAACTAGAAGTCTTCAAATTCCTCAAAATCCGTACAAGCATTGCGGCTCAAACATATATGGCACTGCAGCTTCACAGGATCTGTATAATCTCAATAGGACTCATCTTTTGTCACGTCGTAGCCTCACACTCATAGGCACTGCGGCATTAATTCCTTGGTTGGTTTACAAAAGTCGTCCTTCTTTTGACTCTACGGCTTCTTACTGATCGTGTTGTGGCTTCAAGCTTCCTGCACTATGGCTTTAAGCTCCCTGACTTATGTATTTTTCTCCTTTTGTGTTAGCGCTGTGGCTTCATAATGGTGACACTGGGCCGTTGTTCTCTCTTCCTTTTTTCCTTAATTCTCCCTTTTGGGGTGCCACAGCTTCATTTTATGCAGCGTTCCGACGCCAATTGATCAACTTCCCTTCTTTAATTCACACTAGGAAACTACAAAGACACCTAAAACAAATTAAATATCAAAATTCAGTGAATTACTCCTAATTAAGATAAAAGCTCTACAAAATCCCTAAAAACAACCTAAAACAACTCTAACACTATATTTAACTAGTACTCTAACTTAAAATATCATGTTCAGGATCAAATATGAATTAAATTTATAATAAAATAACTCTATTATTCTAGAGTTATCAGGTGCCGCTTCTTAAGAAAGTTTAAGGTTTACTTTCAACAGAATCTATGAAACAGGTACAAGCACAAGGCCATAATAGTGCTAAGTAAATTATAGAACTTCTCATATAGATACAAGGCTGATATATGTGTGATATCTCCGATCCTGTTGCATAAAGTACCTAATTTATTGCTATGGCAATTAGTGTTCTTGATGGAGTCTTGAGATATTTACACTGAGTAAAGATTTAAATCGAAAGATATCTTTATGTATGTATATTGACTTGCAATTACTTTCGCTGTAGATGCAGTTTTCAAAATAAACTTTAGCATTTTTTTTTTCTTTCAAACAAAGTGGGGGATTATTGAGTTTTTGTTTATTTGAAAAAAAGAAAGAAAAAAAAAACCCTTAGGACATTTATAACTGTCTACATTTACAATTGCCTTTGAAATAATTGTGTCTTTTCAAATTTTTAAGTTTTTAGATATTATAAATAGATATGTACAATGCACGTAGTATTGATTTTTCTGTTTTCTTTCTTTCTTCTAAAAATTCTCTACAGCCACTGTGAGAAACTATCTTCAATAAAAGTTCTTAGAGAATTCTTCAATTTTGCTAACTACAGAATTCTAAGACTTTGTGTTATCTTGGAGGATATTTGTCAAACCCAATAGCAAACTCTAGAAGGGAATGAGGACAAATAAAACCTTCAGAAAAGCATTTCCTAACGTGACTCAAAGTTATATATATTTTTTTTATATGATTTGAACTCCATCATATGCTTGCAAGATTTGGTTGATATTGGTCAAGATAAGGATCAAGAATTTCAAGAAGTAGTTAGGCTTTGTAGTGAAGTTGGAAAGAATGATGAAATTATACCAAGGCATACTCGGGTTGTTATTGTTGAGCATAACCGTGAGGGGTATCCCAAGATCAGTTATTGGACATTGCTCCTCTTCAAGGGTAGTACACGCCTTAAATCTTTCTCTCATATAACATCTAAGGAAGATTTGGAAAGGATGGTACACACCTTAAATCTTTATCCCAAAAGTAACAAAAATCCTAAGCTTTACGAGGGAAGGATCCACTCTTTGCTCTCTTCGGGCTAATCTTGAATGCATGAAAACCTCAATTGGTAAGCCTCCTAGAGTATGTAGGATTTACCCTCATTATCCTCTCAACAATAAATATTTTATATTGGAATGTCAGAGGGGTAAACTATATTAGATCAAGGCGTACATAAGTTGAGAGGTTACATAATTGTTCCTTTGTTTCAATATCTGAATCTAAAATTCCTCTTGCTTATCTGAATGAGTTGGCTAGATATCTCGGTTTTACAAATTTTTGTTCAAACTTGGAAAATAATCTTTGGCTTTTTTAGGATAATGCTTACTTTTGTGACATCATGTTGAGCTTGGGCCAGAAAATTACTTTAAAGGTCATGCATAGTCAAGTAAGCTTTCCTATTTTCCTTACTTTGGTTTATGCTAATTGTATTAGGGGCTGTTTTGAGATATGGGATAACTTGATAGAAGTGAACCAATCGGCTGGGCCTTATGGTTACCTTGTTGGTGGTGATTTTAACAGTATTCTTAATTAGGATAATGTTTCAGATATTTATTCAAGATTTAACTTTGATTTAGTTGCTGATTTTTTTGGCACTTTACCTGTTTGGGATCTTCATGAACTGTATTTTTCTGCTTCAGTCACATGGACTAATTAAAGAGTGGCAGGATATATTCTGATTACAAATCCTTGAAGTGAAAATTCATGGGCCTAAGCATGGCATGCTATTTCGGGTAACTTAATATTCGGAGTAGGCATTGTTCTTTCATGACAACGGTTCAATAGTCATGGGAGGAATCTCTCATTGGTAATCCTTTGTACATTCTTGGTGTGAAGTTGAATTGTTTCAAAAAAGTTTTGTGAGTGTGGAATAAGGATGTTTTTGGATGGATCCAAGATAGAGTTCAGAATATTGAAGATGGTGTTGGTCAACCAAGGACGAGCTTAATTGGGGTGAAGCCCTTTTAGAGGAAAAGTTTAATATGGAGAAGGCATTTTGGCAGCAAAAATCGTCAGTTAAATGGCTTAAGGAGTGTGACCGGTGCACAAAGTTTTATCATGCTACAGTTAAAGCCAAAAGGAGTCGTCTTGCTATTTATAAAATCCAGAATGCTGCTGGAGTTTGGTTAGACCAGAAGGAGGAAATTGAAAAGGAAGCAATCAATCATTTATTGCATCTTTTTACTAATCCAGGTAATTCTCTTGATATGCATGTTCTAGATTGCATTCCTTCCTTGGTAACATCTGCACAAATGAGGTTCTTTGTAAATTGCCTTTGGGGGATGAGATTAAAGAAGCTGTGTTCCAATTAGACCAAAATAGTGCTGCTGGTCCAAATGGTTTTAATGGTCAATTTTTTGTTGGTCAATCATTTCAAGGGGGGATGTCATTAGGGCTATTCAGTATTTTTTTCTCTGGAGAGTGAGTTGTTGAAGTTTGTGAGTAGTACTGTAATAGTGTTGCTTCCTAAGGTTGATTTTCCACAATCCTTTTTAGAACTTCAGCCTGTTACCTTATGTAAATTTTCTTCTAAAATTATTTCACGTATCATGGTGAATTGTTTGAGTTAGGTTAGCGTGACTTAATTTCCTAAGAACAAAGTGGCTTTTAAGAGGGGCGGAAATCTTATTGATAATGTGGTGTTAGCTCAAGAACTAGTTCATGATATTTGAAAGAAGATTTTGGGTGGTAATGTAATATTTAAGCTTGATATGGCTAAGGCTTGACTTGGTTATTCTTGGTCTCTGTTTTGAGGAAGTTTGGTTTTTGTGAATCTTCTATTGATATCATTTGGCGCATGATTTCTAGTCCTTGGTACTAGTACTGTCCTAGTAAATGGCAAAAACACAGGTTTTTTTCTAGTCTTCACAGGGGATTTGACAAGGGGACCCTTTGTCTCCTTTATTATTTATTCTTGCTTCTGAAGTGTTGACCTGAGGGCGGAAGCAATGCATAGCTACAGGTTTGGTTTATTATTATTATCATACTGCTAGTGCTCTAAAAATCATTCACCTTGCTTTTGTAGATGATATAATAAATTTCAGAAAAAGTCTTGTGAAAGCCTCATGCATTTCTTAAATGAGTATGAAGTTAATTCAGGTCAGATGATTATTAAGTAGAAGAGTTGTTTTATAACAAGCTCTAAGGCTTCTTCTTAATGATTAAGGGTGATCATAAAGGCTAGTTTTCGTCATCAACGTCTTTCGGTAGTTAGATTGGGCTTCCCACTTTATGTTGGTAGAAAGAAAGTGTCTATCTTTTCCAATATGGTGGCCAAAATATAATAGCGAATAGCTTCTTGGTCGTCCAAGTTTTTGTCTAAAGGTGGTGGGTTAGTTTTGATTAAGCATGTTCTTAATTCTGTAAGTTTTTCAAGACTCAGTAAACGTATGCAAATTTTCTTTATTGTTTTCGTTTTCACTATGAGTTGTTTTCTGATAAAATGGAGGATTGAAGGATGGTATTGCCAAAAAAACAAGAGTTAGTTCAACTAGGATTCCAAAAATTAGCTCTGTACGGTTTGGGTTTTTTGGCCTACCTAGGTGGTTATTCAAGATTTTCAGGCCACCATGGAGGGCTCTTAGCCACGGGCAATAGCGGCTGCTTCCATGCCATCCTCCAAGACCTTCCTCCAAGCAAAGCCCAAGGACTCTAAGGCTTCCTATCATCCATTTTCAATAAAACCAGTCCCAAGCTGCTTTAAACACAACTTCCTCCCATATGATTTCAGACCATTCATCTGTGGCAAATCTATGCTCATAACCCTTCATGCCTCAATCTTCTTCCCATCTGACCCCAGCCCCTCCAAATTCCTAGCCATCTGACACCATATCAAGGAGTCCTAGTAGGACTCAACAACTTCAAACCCACAGCATAACCAAGCCGCCATCCCAAGAGTCCTTGCCAAAAAATTTCCTCCAAAGCTAGTAGCTTCTCCAACCGATCCTCCTCCCTTTGTAAAGAAATCTTTTGCCTTTGTGGTTTCTCATGGATAAAGCATCATACCTAGCATACCATCCAAGGAAATTTCAACTTATCCGGGGGTTCTAGCTGTGTAAATAGCTCTCAACAAATTGAGTGTTTGGCAGCTCCTTACAAGTTTGCCTTGGTTGGAAAGCTCTTACCTATGGTGGATATTCGGAAAGCTTTTGCAACCATTGGAGGCTACGGTGTCAATAGGATTGTTGGAATGCAAACATGTTCTCATTAGAGGATTTTCAAAGGCTTTGGTGTAGGATAGAGCAATGGTACATACAACGTTATCCTATCCGTGTTTTCAAATGAACCACAGATTTTAGGCCGAATGAAGAATCATCTATAGAAATGGTATGGATAAATCTTCCAAATTTACAAGAGAATTAAATTTTGATGTGAGAAACAAGTTTCAGCAGAAACTTACTAAACTAAGCAAACAACCAAAGATTTGTAAGATTCAACTGCAAAGAAGCCTTTGCAAATATTCATGAGCTATTAATCATTGAAAACAAAACAAATACCAATCTGAATATACACATATGCATGCAAATCAACCCTGGAAACAAATCTTTCCTGCCTATCCTTTACCTCTTTGTTAATTAGGTCAAGTGAAATAATTAACATTAATCACATAATAACCATCATCAAGCGTTATGGATTTAATTATGTGAAAGAATTACGAACTAGATAGGTGCAATTGATTCTAAACAATTAACACAAAAGCCACATTAACTTAGTCTATATCAGATTTTCCAAACAACACATAAATAAACTCAGATTTAATTCAAGTGCTACTTTTACCACTCATGTTAATTAATCATGCAAAGACATTAATCAATTAACTAGCATCAGATTATATGTATCAATCTATCTTGTGTACATCATAACAAACTAAAACACATAATCATTAAGCAATTAACCAAGAAAAACATATATACTTGCATGTGTGTATAACATCAGATTTCCTCTTACAAACAAATTCTCGTAATAGCTTCATAACTCGAGGTTACTTACCTCTTGCAACTGAATAAAAACTTAAGCTAGCATCATCATTACTTAAAAAAAAAAATTTCTGTTCATTGTATGAAATTTAGAGAGAAAAGAAGAAAAGTGGGGGTAAAAGGGACTCTTAAATCAGACCTAAACCTCCCTTTGGACTCCTAAACAAGAAGGAAAGTCTTTTCCTACTTAACAGCTAATTCCTTATTAGATCAGATTAGCATTTAATATTCTATTAAAAATTTGTCCTAATGTTCCCTAACTAATATTTGTATGGTGTTTTCAATGAAGCTTTGGTTTATATTTCGAAAATGGTTCTTCTTTATGGGCTTGTTTTATGCAAGCTATATACTGTAGGTTGTTGCACCATGTCTGTGTTCAGCCTTCGGCTTCTTCCCCAATGTGGTGACATATAGCGACATGTAGAGCTGTAGCAGGGCAAAATCTCTTTTTGATAGTAGGTAGAGGGCAGGTTAACTTGTGGTATGACAAGTGGTGTGAACATGGCCCCTTCTACTTATTGGTGGATGAAATTCCTAGGCATATCTCATGGTGGAAGGTAGCGGACTTTTCAATGTTAGCAATTGAGGAAAGATCACTTGTTCCTTCTCTGATTCTGCAAAGTTTAAATGAGATTTAGATATTTGATGATTTTGATGATTCCTTGACATGGTCTGAGGATAAAATAAGAGTGTTCTCCACTTTCTTAGCTTGGAAGGTGGTTTGGACTAGGAAGACTTTACGACCCTTTTTTAAACACGTGGCTGCCTCTACTTCCTTTAAAGTTATCGATGTTTGCATGGAAATAATTGAATGGTTACTTTGCTCTTGATAGTACCTTGGTACGTTTTAAATATGCCATGGTTCCACATGCAGGTGTTGTAAAGTCTATAACGAGGAGACCATCCAACACTTATTCATCACTTCTCAAGTTGCTAGGATGGTATGGTCTTTTTTCATGAGTAATTTTGACATGTAGTATGAAGTGATATAGGTGCATATGTTTCACTATTGGTGGAGTCAAGGATATTCTTATTTGGCTGTTTATCTTTGTTGTGTTACTGTATGCTTAATTGTGTGGGAAAGTTGGAAGGCTAGAAACGCTTCCAATTTTGAAAATCTGGCTATGAATACGCTCTTTATTGTTTGGAAAGTCATCAAAATTATTGTAGGCTCTTTAAAAGGAAAAGCGAAGGTTACTTCAAATGATGCATTTTAACACAGATTTTTACTTTTCAGGTTGCCCTCCTAGGTTGTTCTTAAATCGTGTCAAGGTGCTTAGATGGTAGTCTCCTCCATCTGGTTTTGTGAAGCTTAATTGTGATGGTTGCTCTAGAGGTGATCCTGGTGAGGCTGCCACACAGGTGTATCTTTAGGTCATCCACAGACGATTTTATTTGGGCTTATGGTTCATTTTTGGGTCATCAATCAAATATGGTTGCAGAGTTTGAAGCACTTCTTGAAGGGTTGAAGCATTGTGTGTCAAGAGGTTTCCATAGTGCCATTGTGAATACTGACTCTATGGCTCTTATTTAGTGTGTTTTTCGAAGGACTTTATCACTTTGAAAATTTAGTAGAAAGTTTTGGGACTTGGTACAAATATTGCAGGAAAATAACATTATGATTTATCATGGCTTTAGAGAAGTAAATGCAGTGGCTGACTCTTTAACAAAGTTTACATGAAATAAAAATGAAAGTTTCTATTGGTTTACTTCAAGGACGCTACCATATCAAATTGAAAAAGGAACATGCAAATTGATAGAGCTTTGGGTTTAGTCAACAACAGTTTTCAACCCAGGCAGAGGAAGATGGGGCCTAGGTGTGATTCACTCATATTATGCTATCTTTTTTGTACCCCATTCTTAGTCTTTTATGCATATTTTATGTCTTACCTTAGTTTAGTAATCTTGTTTTGTGTTTCACAATGCTTTGGAGACATAAAGGGTAAAATGGAGCATGATTTATAGCTAAGGACAATGAGAACATGAGGAATCCAACTTTGGCAATGAATCTTATTAGGATTAGAATTGAAAGAAGATCATAAGATTATATCAATATTCAAATTTTGAATAGAATAGGAAGTGCAAATTTGATCCAATCAGGAATTAGCTATTAAGTAGGAAAAGGCTCCTTCTTGTTTAGGAGTCCTTTCTGCCCCTATACTTTATAAATAGGGAGGTATAAGTCTGATTTAGGAGTCCCTTTTTTACATGCACTTTTCTTCTTCTTCTCTCTCAAATTTCATGCAATGAATAAAATATTTTCTTTTCAATTAATGATGATGCTAGCTGAAGTTTCTGTTCAATTGCAAGAGGTAAGTAAACTTGACTTACTTGTTTTGCTTATAATATTTGGCTTAGGATTTACACTTGAACTTGTTGTGCTCTTTTGCTTTGGTTCAAGTTAATTAAATAAGAACTACCTGCTTGAGTTGAATTTGATTAGCTTATATTTTTTCTCTATGCGATCAATACGCTACTTACTATACTATAAATGTAGTTAGTTAGGTTTTAATTTGGTGAACTTTGACAACGACTTATCAAATTTTGGCGCAGTGGCCGCAGAAACTAATCTTCCTAATTTGATTCAAGCTTGTGTTTTTGTTTAGTTTAGATCATTTGTACAGGTTGTATGTTCGATTTCAAAGAAGATACCTACCTTAGAGCAACTTGTTCTATGAAGCACAAGCTGAGGCAATTAATCGAACTCCACCACAAAGCCCAATTGAAGAGGTCAAGCTTAGAATGCTTGTAGTGAGAGACTAGATCAGATCAATCACACAGTCAAAAAAGAAAATATAAGATAAGGGTATAAAAAATAAGTAGAAAAAAGATAAGGAATTACCTCCAAAAGTAGGTGAATGCTCATACATGCAGAGGTGCAATTCAGAACCATTATCCTAAGAACAAGTTAGAGGTAATGTTGTAATGGCTTTGGAGACCTTGGGGAAAGATTTGTAAGATGGTTTGAAGCCACGGTGTGAGGGGTCTAATGAGGGTGGCTTTGGAGAGGAACCATTTGATGCAGCATCTTCGATGGGGCTAAGGAATAACGACCTAGAAGAGGTAGTCAATGATGCTCCTGCAATCCCTCACAATGAGAATCTCCAAGACTTGGAAACGAGTTAAGATGTGCAACTAGAAGGGAATAAATAGGGGTAAAGTACCAAGGACTGTTAAGGATTACAGGGCTTTTCTTAACACTCCTCCTCAAAGAACAAACTTGGTCAATAAACATCCACCTTTTGAAATTTGTCCATTAGAGGATGAGGTTGTAATTCCAGTTAGGGAGAAAGAAGTTCAAGGAAAGGTTAAAGATTTTGAAGCATCACACCACCCTACTTCAAGCTCTGAACAAGAGGAGAATTTGAATGTCATTCCTTTTCAAGGAGACCGGGATTTTGTAATTAGCTCAAAGGAGGATTTGGAAAGGGTAGTTCATTGAATTTGTCTCCAAAGAGTACAAAGAATAGTCCACAAGATCGTTCAAGACAGCCCTTGAGTTTCACTAGGGAAGGTACTTCACTTAGGTCACTTAGAGTAAACCTTGAACATATGAAAGCCTCATTTGGAAAAGCCACCTAGTAAGGTAAGTAGTACTTTATCCCCTTCATCTCTGCAATGATTAACATCCTTTATTGGAATGCTAGGGGGTAAAGAATGTAAAGACTAGATGTCGCCTTTGTAAGTTAAAAAGATTACACAAAAGGTCCTTAGTAGCTGCTTCAGAACCAAAATGTCCTTTGGAAGATTTGTCGGTTATGCAGCAATTTTTGGGTTTTTCAACTTCTTGTTCAAACTTATCAAATAATTTGTGGCTGTTTTAGGATGATTCTATCATTTATGAAGTGATTTTGTGCTCAGGACAACAAGTTACACTCAAAGTAAAGCATGCTTTAGTAAATAGGCCAATTTATGTCACCATGGTTTATGCACAGTGTAGTAGAATAGGTCGCTTGGAGTTGTGGGACAATTTGATGGCGGTTAGTGGTTTGGCTGGAATTGAAAGGTGGCTTGTGGGTGGTGATTTTAATTGTGTTTTAGCATTGAAGGAGATGGCAGATGTATGAGTTCGTTTTTACATTGACTCAGCTATTAAATTCTTGGGTGCTCTTACAGTGTGTGATCTTCATGAAGTGCCTCACTCGGGTTCAACTTTCACTTGGACTATTAACAGGATGGGGCAGCTGACATTTTAAAGAGGGATTCTCTATGAACTCAAATTGGGGTGAAACATCATTTCATGTAACTCAACTTAATAGGAAGTACTCAGACCATAATCTACTCAAGTTTGAAATAAAGTATCCGAAGACGGCATTTCATGCTCATTTTCGTTTTCTCAATGTCTGGTGTAATCATCATAATTTTATGGCAACGGTGAGACAATCGTGTAAGAGGTTAATTGGGAATCTGATATACGTCCTAGATGCGAAACTTAATCATTTAAAAAAGGTTCTTTGGTGTTGGAATAGAACATTTTTGGTCATATCCCGAATAAGTTAAAGTTAGCTCAGGAGTTAGTTGCTCAAATTGAAATTCTTGTTGAAAAAAGGGGAAGCTTCTCAAGAGGACTTGACTAGGACGGAGGCTACTTTAGAGGCAGAGCTTGACATGGAGGAAGAATTTTGGATGCAAAAATCTTCCATTAAATGTCTGCAAGAGGGAAGTAATATGGCAAAGGCCTATGACCGTGTGAACTGGTTTTTTCTTATTTCAGTTTTACATAAATTTGGCTTTTCTGAATTCTAGATTTATTTGATTTGGCATATGATTTCTAGCCCTTGGTACTCTGTGTTAGTATTTAGTGCAGGTTTTTTCAAATCATCAAGGGGCCTCAAGCAAGGTGACCCTCTCTCTTTCCCATTTTTTTTTGTTCTTACTTCTGAAGTCTTAAATGTTGGTTTGAAGCAATGCATGGCAAATAGCATTGTAGATTACTTTTACCACCACATGAGTGTTCCCAAAATTTCTCATCTCGCCTTTGCAGAAGACATTATCATTTTTTCAAGTGGTAGGAAGAGATCTTGTGAAGCTCTTATGCAGTTTTTATCGGAATATGAGAGGAATTCAAGGTAGCTAGTAAACAAAGACAAAATTTGTTATGTTACGAGCCTTACAGCCTCTACCCACCACATTCGGATTATCAAAAGCACCACTGGTTTTTGCCATCAATAGCTACCAGTTACTTACTTGGGTTGTCCTCTTTTTGTGGGGAGAAAGATAGTCTCTCTTTTTGATTATATGATTGCTAAAATTTAGAAGTGCATTACCTCTTAGCCGTCCAAAATGCTGTCATAAGGAGGAAGGATAGTATTAATTAAACATGTGCTTTCATCCATCCCTTTATATTTGTTAAATGCCTTGGACCCCCCTTATATGCCTTCCAAGGGAGGAGGGTAGTCTTGAGTTTCGATCCCTAACTGATATTTGTATGGCGTTTTCAATGAAGTTTTGGTTTATTTTTCAAAATGGTTCTTTGAGGGCTCATTTTATGCAAGCTAAGTACTGTAGGTTGTTTTGCCCTATCTATGTTCAGCCTTCGGCTTTTTCCCCAATGTGGTGACGTTCAGCATCATGTATAGCTATAGTAGAGAAAAATCTGTTTTGGATAATAGGTAGAGGGCAGGTTAACTTGTGGTATGACAAGTGGTGCCAACATGGTCTACTTATTACTGGATGAAATTCCTAGGAATACCTCAGGGTGGAAAGTGGTTTCAAGGTTGGCAATTCAGGAAAGATCATTTCTTCCTCCTCTGAAACTGCAAAGTTTAGATGAGATTTAAACATCTGATGATTTTGATTAATATGGTCTAAGAATTAAACAGGAGCATATTATCCACTTCCTCAGCTTGGGAGATGGTTAGGACTTTACGACCCTTTTTTAAACACACATGGCTGCCTTTATTTAAAGGTATCGGTGTTTGCATGGAAACTATTGAATGGTTACTTTGCTCTTGATAGTACCCTGATAAGTATGGTATGGCTTTTTTTCATGAGTATTTTTGACATGCATGATGAAGTGATGCAGGTGCATGATATCTCTACTATTGGTGGAGTCAAGGATGTTCTAGTTTGGTTGTTTATCTTCGTTATATTACTGTATGCTTGATTGTGTGGGAAATTTGAAAGGCTAGAAATGCTTTCGGTTTTGAAAATCTGGCTATGACTTCCCTCTTTATTTTTCGGCAAGTTTGGAAAGTCATCAACATTATTGTAGGCTCTTTGAAAGGAAAAGTGAAGGCTACTTCGAATGATGTGTTTTAACTCAGATTTTTACCTTTCAGGTTGCCTAGGAGGCCGTTCTTAAATCATGTCAATGTAGATGGCAGCCTCCTCCATTTGGTTATGTGAAGCTTAATTGTGATGGTTGCTCTAGAGGCAATCCAGGTGAGGCTGCCATAGGGGTTATCCTAAGGTCACCCACAGGTGATTTTATTTGGCCTTATGGTAAATTTTTGGGTAATCAATCGAATATGGTTGTGGAGTTTGAAACAGTTTTTGAAGGGTTAAAGCTTTATGTTTCAAGAGGTTTCCATAGTGTCATTGTGAATACTGATTTTATGGCTCTTGTTCAGTGTGTTTTTCGGAGGACTTCACCACTTTGGAAATTTCGTAAAAAGTTTTGGGACTTGGAATAAAATATTGCTGGAACATAACATTGTGATTTATCACTGCTTTAGAGAAGTAAATGTTGGCTGACTCTTTAGCAAACTTTGCATGCAATGAAAAGGATAGTTTCTTTTGGTTTTCTTCAAGGACACTATCAGATCAAGCAAGGGGACTTTGTAATTTGGATAAATTACAAATGTCGTACATTAGACATATACATTGAAAGAGGAACATGCAAATTGCTAGAGCTTTGTGTTTAGTCAATATCAGTTTTGAACCCACGCAAAGGCAAAATGGCTCCTAGGCTCCACGGACAACCATGTTTTTAGGAGTTTTTGGAGTCTTAAACGACTTGGAGTGCCACGGCACCCAAAATCTGGCTCTGTGGTGCCAATTAATGGTTTTTAGGCAGTAGCCATGGTGATATTTTATCAGCGCCGTGGCGCTAAGGGTTCTGTGCAATCTAAGCCTATTGGCATTAGGGCACCAAAATGAGTGAGCCGTGGCACCTTTTGGTTTATTTCAAGGTTTTTCTATGTTGTTTTACTTATATTTCTAAATTTCTATGTAATAGGATAGTATCCCATGTTTATTACTTTGTTTTAAGTTTTCTTTGGTTGTCTTTTTGTACTGGCTTAGACTATCCTCTAGCGAATTTTCTTATTAATAAAATCTTAAGGACTCTCTCATGTCCTAGTTAAGTTTGGGATAAATAAATAAATAAGAACTACTTGTTTGAGTTGAATTTGATTAACTTTTGCAAATCTATATAATTATAGAGTATAAGGGCAACAAGTACTCCTAAACAAGAGAGAAAATCTTTTCCTACTTAATAGCTAATTCCTTATTAGATCAGATTTGCACTTCCTATTCTATTCAAAATGTATATATTCTGATATGATCTTGTTTCAATCCTACTCCCAATAGGATTCCTTGCCAAAGTTGGATTTCTCATGTAGAAATCCTTATACCACTTGGATTCCTTGTCCAATTAGGATTTCCCCTTCATTAACTCATAAACTTGTCACAATGTGCTCATTCTAATCTTTAGCTCTGTTACATGCTCAAATGTTCTATTTTTACTCTTTATGTCTCCAAAGCATTCTTAAACACAAAACAAGATAAGTAAACTAATGTAAGACATAAAATACGCATAACAGACTAAGAATAGGGTACTAAAAAGATAGATTAATATGAATGTATCAATATTTGAAATGATGAAACGTAGTTTGTTACGCATGGTGCGTTCCATGATGAATTATGCTGACTTACCAATTTCTTTTTAGGATATTCTTTGAATACTGCAAATTGGACTAAACGGGTTATCAGATGCCCCGACTTTGTTTCCTAGGTTTAACTCCTCGACTTTGAAGATTAATGAACATATAGTTTAAGACTATTATCACACTCTACCAACCTTTAAGTTAGTAGCCTCTGATACCATTAGGCGAAGCTAGCGCAAGCACATACAAGAACACAGACAAGAAACAAAATACACAGAGCATATGCAAACAGCTACAATATGATTCAGTAACCCAGATTAATAACCAAATATAAAAGAAGAGTAGAAGAAAACTTACATTAACATAAACAGATTCTTTATTACAAGATCAAGGCACAGGTACACCACACGATCACAGGTACTATTTGACAATAGCAATAGCAGCTACAGGTACAAGCCCATTATTATAAATTGGAGCCTTTCACTCATATTTTACAAAACACTCTAAACACTCAGATTTACTTTTCAAACTTCTGATTTTCTAGTAGACTTCAAAACTTATTCTACAACAGAGGGCAAAGGCCCTTAAATAACACTCCTAGCATGATTGTCTAAGAGATAAGACTAAGACAAGCAGATTCCTGGAGATAAGGCTTATCCTTCTGTCTGGGCACGTGTCCTGGTAGATTAGAGTCGATCCGCCAGATAGAAAGGGAATATTTACTTTTATAAAGTAAATCCTTTTCTTTTGAGAATTTTGTCTTCAAGTCACCGAAAGTCTTCTTTCTTTTTGAAAAGATAACTTTTGCTTTTTGAAAGAAAGTAGATTTCTTTACTTTAGGAAAGTAAACTTTAACTTTTGAAAAGAGAATTATTGATGAGATTCTTCATCCAAAAAATCTTCTACTCCTTTGTCTGGAGGGTCTTATGAGTCTTGAAAGTAGGCTGGGTCATATTGACTCATCTCAATCTTCAAGGATTTTTAGGAGCAGCTCCTTTTGAACATAATATTTAGAGGAGGAGGCTAATAAGCCTTTTACCATGTCAAGAACCTTTTTATTCTCATTAATATAAGGTTTTTGAGAAGAAGGTTTAAATCTTAAGATCCCTAGCTTTTGAAAATTATTAAGATTCTTTTCAAAAATAGAGACATTGTCCCACCATTTGATTTGAGTTCTACGAATTAACCAATGGACTGATTGATTAATCCCAAATGCAGAAGAAGAGCATTCTTTTACAATATATTCCCACTTAACAATCCATAGGAGCTTATAATAAGCTGTAAACATAATAATTTTGTCTTGAGAATCCAGAGAATGATTATTCTCACATAACCTTAACCAGTAAAGATGAACATATTTAGGTAAGGATATTAGAAATAATCCCCAAGAGAAGTACCATGTTTTAAACCATTGAGGAAAAGTAGTGGGAGAAGGTTCTTCATTGAGAGTGAACCTAAGAAACCAGCTATGCTTTCTTGCTTTGTTTTCAAATAAAAGCAAGTTTTTCCATGCAGCCATATAATCAAAATAAGTATATAGCCGAGGAAATATTCTACTATCTCTGATTTGTTTTTGATGGTATAGATCCATACCCCATTCTTCTGGCTTCATCATTTTATAAATGATGATTTTTTAATAAGCCCATTCTGACCCTGCTCGAATCAAGAGTTTATGAGAAATTGATTCTGTGTCCATAAGAATATTTAAGTAGAATAAAATATTCATGGGTTCCAATTCAGGAGGAAGATGATTATTGAGATAAAAATGGGCTATCTCATATGGTGCTAAATTAGCATACCTTTTCTCAATTGGTGCTATCTTTTTATAAGATAGAGGAATATATGGATATTTGAAATCCTTGGTATTACAAGGAAGGGCTAATTCATAAGCCTGATTGCATAAGAAATCTTTATCAGTCTCCTCAGTATTAGGAGTGGATAGGTTTCTTTTTGTAGGAGTATTAGTTTGAGAGGTCATAGCGCCTTTTCCTTTAGGATCCCTGCAAAAATTCTCTAGTTAGGAAGTCAGGCAAAGAATTAGATTCTCCTTTAATAAATTCTATATCAAATTCAAAAATAGAAAGGATTCCCTGCCATCTAGCAAATATCTATTTAGATGCTATATTTTTAACATCTTTAAAAAGGATATCCTTAGCAGCCTTGCAATCTATTCTTAATAAGAATTTTTTGTTTAATAGGTCAGATTCAAACTTAGCAATGCACATAACTAAAGATAATACTGAGATATGGGAGTTCTTTAACTCTGTTTTATTCTCTTAACTGCCTCTGTAAAATCATTATTTCATTCCGGAGGATTCTTTTTTAATCATGCAAATAATAATTTGCAATCTAAGGCTAAGTCCTTGTAAAATTCACCTACATAATTGAGGCTTCCTAAGAATCTCTGCAATTGTTGCTTTTTCCTTATTTAATTAGGAAATTTATCAGCAAATTGTATGGCTCTATCAATAGGTATAATAGAACCTTTGTGAATGTTGTGCCCTAAAAAACGAATAGCAGTTTGAAATACTTTTACCTTTTTTGCAGAAACTACTAATCCTGCCTTCATGACAACATTCAAGAATATATTGAGATGTTTAAAATGTTTTTGTATAGAAGGGAAAAAAACTAAAACATCATCAATGTAAACAATTATAAATTCATGATAAGAATTAAAAATATCATTCATAACGTTTTGAAATTCAGATGGTGCATTTTTTAATTCAAATGGCATAACATTCCTTTCATAATTCCCAAAAGATACAGTAAAGGCAGTTTTGTACCTATCTTGTTCAACTATTTGAATTTGCCAATATCCAGATTTCATAACAAATTTGGAAAAGATATTGGCGTCATAAAGTCTGTTTAGCAGATCCTTTTTATTAGGAATTGGATACCTAATCCACCTTAAAGGTTTGTAATTAATTACTAACCTCGAGACTCCTCTTTCTAATTCGGCTGCATTTTCTACATAAAATGCTGGGCAACTCTAGGGACTGTAGCTTTTTCTAATTAATCCCTTTTTTAGTAACTCTTCAATTTCTGCTTTACAAATTTCTAAGTGCCTAGGACCCATGGCTATTGGTCTAGCCTTAGTAAGTATTTGTTTTTCTAAGAAATCGGGTTCATAAGGCAATTCTATTATATGTTGTTTTCTATTCCAAAAGGCATTAGGAATTTCAGCACATATAGTTGAACAATTTTATGTTGAAATTTATTAATTTCATCCTGAAGCTTAGAAGATTTCAATTGTTGTTCAATCCTCTTGTATTCTATCTCTTCCTTTAGAGACATAAGAAAATTTTCTTTTCTTTTAATTGTATCTTTCATAAGATTGATTTCATGCATTCAGGGTTCTTCTACAAATTCAAATTTAATTTATCTACCCTTTACAGCAGTTTCTACCCCTAATTCGTCTATCTTAGAATTAGGGAATAACATGTGTAGAAAATGGTTTCCTAGAATCACTCCCTGGGCTAAGCCTTTGACTAGAACAAAACGTAAAGGAAAACATACCTTGTTATTACAAACTGCCACATTAGACAATTTGTAGTCTATAATTAGACGATTTCCATCCGCTACATGGAGTATTTGTGTAGTTTTCTGAAAGTACTTGGATGGGACTAGTCCTTCACTATTACAATTCAAATCTATTAAGGCAACAGACTGAAAACTGAGTTCATTATTCACAACTATAGTTATTTTAGTAAACCATTTTTGTGCTATAACTAAGTCTATAGCATAGATCCATCCTTCTAGATTATTAAGGATGTTTACAATTCCTTCTTCAGGTTCCTGTATCATTATACCTTTTCCTATGTTTTCAGGTTCTGGATTTTTAGTCTCTTTTGATGATTCCCATAGAAGATCTTGGAACTGATCTTCATCAGACTCTTCAAGATTAGAAACTCTCTGTTTTAGAGTTCTTACTTCTTCTTTTATTTCATTAATTTCTGATTTTAAATCAGCAATAGTTGGTTCCTTTGATGAAGAGTTAACAGTTTTTACACTTCCTTCTATTACCGAATTTTTTACCCTTGTTAGACATCTGAATATAGTTTTCTAACTGTATTCTTCTTTCTTCAAGGTCTGCAATTTTATCTATTAAGTCTAAAACTAGACTTTCTTCTTTTGACAAGACATTTATACTAAGGTTGTTTAATCCTATAGTTTTTAGGATACATTCGTCACAGTCATTATTAGAACAACATTTTGATTTTTCAGACTGTTCTGACTCAGAGTTGTAATCATTTTTTGACTCGTCTAGACTCGAATTTTATTTATAATATTGCTCTATTATAAAAGCATTCAATTGTTCCTTTTCTTCGTCAGAATCTTCTAATAGGATTTGAAATAAGGATTTCTTTAATCCTTCATCAATTTGTAAAGCATTTATTTCTTTTTGACTCTACACTTATTCTGGAAGTGACCTGATTTTCCACACTTATAACATATAGGAACCTTTTTATAATTAGTTTCCTTGGCTAAAGGTTTCTTGTTTGATTCATAATAACCAGTTTTTGTCTTTTCATTCTTTTTATATTGTTTTCTCTTATAAGGCTTATTAGAGAATTTCTTTTGAAATTTATGAGTCTTTTTAGATTGCTTAAATTGACTACTTGTGGGATATCCAAATTGTTCACAGAAGTTTCCTAAAGCTCTTTTCGCACTTAATTTTTCTTTGTCAATTTGTCGTTTTAACCTAATATCATTACATAATGATATCCCTTCTAACACGACCTTTGAAGCTAGTTCTCCATAGGTATAGCTACTACTGTATGGTATATTACCACCATGCTTATCTTTTAGCTTGTTTCGTATTTTATACCACTGAAAGTGAGATAGATCTGGACACCTAAGATTAATCAGTTGTTCATGTGATCTATCTAACCTAAGCATGTTAGCTCCTACAAACTTTGTTTTAAGTTTTCTTTGGTTGTCTTTTTGTACTGGCTTAGACTACTATCCTCTAGCCAATTTTCTTATTAATAAAATCTTAAGGACTTTCTCATGTCCTAGTTAAGTTTGGGATGAATAAATAATATAAGAACTACTTGTTTGAGTTGAATTTGATTAATCGATAACTTACTATATTTCAAATATAGTTAGTTAGGTTTTAATTTGGTGAACATCGATGACTCATCACTAACACTAATCACATAATAACCCTCATCAAGCGTTATGGATTTAATTACGTAAAAAGCATTATGAACTAGATAGGTGCAATTGATTCTAAACAATTAATACACAAGCAGCATTAAGTTTGGATCAGATTTTCCAAGCAACGCACAAATAAACTTAGATTTAATTCAAGTGCTACTTTTACTACTCATGTTAATTAATTATGCAAAGACATTAATTAATTAACTAGCATCAGATTATATGTGTCAATCTATCGTGTATATCATAACAAACAAAAACACATAAATATTAAACATTTAGCAAAAAAAAAAAAAAAAACATGAATAGTTGCAAATCTATATAACATCAGATTTCTTCTTAAAAACAAATTCTCATAATAGCTTCATAAGTCTAGGTTACTTAACTCTTGCAACTGAACAGAAACTTAAGCTAGCATCATCATTACTTGAAAAGAAAATATTCTATTCAGTGAATGAAATTTAGAGATAAAAGAAGAAGAAAAGTGTGTGTAAAAGAGACTCCTAAATTAAACCTAAACCTCCCTATTTATAGAGTATAAGGGCAACAAGTACTCCTAAACAAGAGAGACAATCTTTTCCTACTTAATAGCTAATTCCTTATTAGATCAGATTTGCACTTCCTATTCTATTCAAAATTTTGTTACATGCTCAAATGTTCTATTTTTACTCTTTATATCTCCAAAGCATTCTTAAACACAAAACAGGATAAGTAAACTAATGTAAGACATAAAATACACATAAAAGACTAAGAATAGGGTACAAAAAAGATAGAATAATATGAGTGTATCAATATTTGAAATGATGAAACGTAGTTTGTTAGGCATGGTTCGTTCCATGATGAATTATGTTGACTTACCAATTTCTTTTTTAGGATATGCTTTGAATACTGCAAATTACCTTCTAAATTGGATTCCACCATAATCTTTTAAAGAACTTCGTATGAGATATGAAACAACAAAAAGCCAAATATCTCATACCTGAGAATTTAGGGTTGTCATGCTTATGTCAAAAGAATTTTGATTAATAAAGCTTGAATCCAAGAGTGATAAGTGCTTGTTTGTGGGTTATCTAAAGAAACTAGAGGATACTACTTTTATCACCTACGGGAACAAAAGGTGTTTGTTTTGAGAAACACTATCTTTCTTGAAAAAGAGTTTATTCTTGAATGAAGCAATGGAAGTAAAGTAGAAATTCAAGAAACACAAAATGAGACCAATTAATTAATGGAACCTAAATCTATACCACAATAGTTGGAGGTACAAGAAAAGATTTAACACACACAACCACTCCCTAGGAATAGTAGGATAAGTCGATTGAATAAGGTATGGATTTCTGATATGATGAGCCCACTAGTTTTGAGAAGTAATCAAAGATATTGATTTCTTGAAGTGACAAGACGCATAAAATTCGAAATGGACTCCATGTATAACAACAAATTATGGACTTTGGCTGATCCACCTTATTGGGTTAATCCTATATAGTGTAAATGGCTCTTTAAAGAATGATGCAGATCGCAACGTAGGATCCTTCAAAGCAAGGTTAGTGGCAAAAGCAAGGAATTGATTTTGATGAAACCTTTTTGCTAGTTGTCATGATCAAGTCAATTTGGATTTTACTTGCAATACATGCATATCACAATTATGAGATATGGCAAATGATGTCAAAACTGCTTTCCTAAATGGTTATCTAAGGGAATACGTGTATATGACACAATTTAAGGGTCTTCAAAAGTCTATTTATGATTTCAGTAAAAATGAAGATGAATCGTGTGTGTAGAAGAAGGTTAGTGGGAGTGCAGTAACATTTTTGGTACTGTATGTAAATGACATACTTCTAATAAGTAACAATGTTTACAAACAATCAAAATTTGGTTATCCAAAAATTTCTCCATGAAAAATATTGGTGAAGCAACCTACATACTGGGTATAAGGATCTATAAAGATAGATCCAAAAGGTTGTTTAGATTTTCACAATCCATGTACATTGAAAAGATTCTTAAGAGGTTTTACACGGATGGGTCAAAGAAAAGGTTCTTACCCATGTCACATGGTGTGCATCTTCCAAATGTATGTCTCCTTAGACAGAGAGACATAAAGAAATCGCATGAATGAAATACCAAATGTTTCTGCAATTGGTTCAATCATGATGCCATGTTATGTACGCCCCTTGATGTCTTGTAAGCTAAAAGTGTTACAAGTAGATACCAAGCCTTTTGGGTGAAGAGCACTAGAAAGGCAATTAAGAACATTGTTGTTCAATTTATCACTCAAGTGCACATATCGTGAACAAGTAATAAAGTGTAAGTAGAGTATCGAACACACAAGGAATTAGATCTAACAATTGCTAAGTACTAAAATTGACCAATCCTAACTTTATCCATACAAATGAAATTTCAGAGATTTATAACTAAACTAAAGCATGCATATGTAAGAATGTAATGGGGTAACCTAGAATTACAACTTCCCTCAACAATCACTTGGATTATTATAATAATCTCTAACTTGGAATTCACTATATTTCTGTGAGAATTAAATTGAGCTAGACTCTTTAAGTGTTATCAAATTCAAACATGCATGTGAATGAATTCAAACAAGTGTTATCTTATTCAAGGCTAAACCTAGATTTCCCTTCGTCAAGGTTCCTCTAAGCTACCAAATCTAATTGGTAGCTAATCTATTAGAAGCATAAAACATAGAATAAGATAAATAATTCATGTATCAAACCCTAAACAATCAATAAACAAAATAAATCCAAGCTACATATTGAGTTCCATTGCATATTGTGTAAACATGGATTCATATAAAGAAAATATCAAATAAATACAAGGAAAGGAAATAGTAGAATGAAAAAAAACAGTGGTTGTCAGGCTTCAATCTTTAATCATCTTAAGCTCCCCTTGCTCCTTGCACTCTAGATGCCTCTAAACTCTAGACTTTCTTAGCTAAACTTGTGTGTTTATACTCCCTAACATAAACCTCTTTAAATAGGCTTCAAAACCCTCAAGAAAAAGTCAATTCATACTAGGAATTGAGTTAGCGCCCCAGCATTTAAGTTCTAGAGGCACAACACTGAAATTTGGAGTGTAGGATCATTGTTGGGCGCCTAGGCGCTGGCTATCTTTGTCTCTAGTAGTGCCTAGGTGTCAATGCTCTCTACCTAGATGGTTTCCTTTTCTGTGGCCGTGGTGCCTGACTCGTAGAAAATCCTGACTCTACTTTGACTTCAAAAAGATTTCCTTTAAGCATTAAACCTTCAAAACACAAAAATTAAGTTAAGCATCAATGAAATTCATAATTAAAAACTAAATCCTAAACATACTCAACTAGGATTCAACATCCTAAAACAAATGACTCAACTAAGTAACATTCAAACTAAAACTCAATAACATAGCAAATAATATGAATAAAAAGGAAAGGCTATTTCGTAAACTTATAAAACATCCTTAGGTACTCGAGAAGGACTAAGGATGCATTCTAATTTTTTAATTATTTTTTAATTTTTTAAATCCAAACTTAACTAGGACTCCCAACCCTTTACCCACTGATATGTTCTGGAAAATTATTTAAAGAAAGCAAAGAAAATTTTGTCTTCATGTCACAAGCCATGTTTGAAATACTGTCCACAACCACATTAACCTCTCTATAACCTTACATTAAGCACCAATAATAATTGAGTCAACCATGCGAGTTACACATTGAACAAGCAAATAATGAAATTAATAAAACCCTTAAAAGCTTAAGCCTTGAATTAATGCTTTAAATTCAGCCACCATATTGGATTGTACACCCAAAGCACCATAAGCAAAAATTATCTCACTAAAAGCGGATCTAATGATACCTCCAGTTGCAGCTCACTTGGATTACCCTGTGAACATCCATCACATCACAATTAAAGTTTGACATAGAGGGAAGGAGGGGGGTGGTTGCCATCTTAAGACAATGACCTTATTTAAGAACATGGGCTTAGGAAGATGAAAAGGGAAAAACCTAAGCTACTAAGAATCGTTAAAACTCACCTTAACATTACCTTTCAAAGAAGAAATGATAATCCCAATCATCTTCAAAACGTCCTTGACAATATCCATCGGGCTCATGGATATGTTGTCCAAAACCTTAGCATAACCAGCCTTCCATATCTCCCATATAATCAAACAAGGAGTAATTGATCTTGAATAACCTGAAAAGGAATTTCTGCCATCCCTCCGCCACATTCTGAACATATCATGAATTGAAACAACTGCAAAGTTTATATCAAGGTGATGCAAGAAAACTGCCAAACTTCCCTTGCAACTTGAGAGGAAATGAATAAATGATGACTAGTTTCCACATCATGAAAAGTGCAACAACAATAATGAGATACAATTTCCATAGTTAAATCTAACCACAGTTCTATCCAATGCTAAAAAAAAAAATTGAAAATTTCCAAAAAATTGGATATTTTAATGGGAGCTGAGGTTGCCAAAAATAATCACGAGAAGTCATCAAAGAACTATTATGCCAAATCACAATCCAAGCAGATAAAACAAAAAACAAACCTGATTTATCCGCTATCCAAACAAATTAGTCTGCTATATCATTATAAAAACATTGCTCCTCCACTTTTTGGCAAACTAGATTCGGTATAAGTTGTCTTTCATCATTAGAAAGCTGACAAAATTCAACTAATTTCAACCTCACAAGTTGTCTTGGGATCTCATTGATAAGCAAATAAATTAGACCAAGGTCACACCATAAAGATTGAGACCCCCTATGTTGGTAAACAAATAGCTTTCCAAGGATGCCAATGAAAATTTCCCTTTCCTTCTCTCACTCCCTAAAAAAAGTTAGCCAAAGCATTTCAATTTTAGCAAAAACAAATATACAACTAGAAGATGTTGACAAGTAAAGCCCGTAGCTTACTTGATAACCTTTAAGCACTGAGGAGACACTGTAAGAACATGTGAAAAAGCAACTCTTTTGTCTATACACCAACTGACACAAATTTGCCTTATAAGCTCCCAAAAAATTCACTAGGCCATCACAAGATCTTTTCCTCCCAGAAGAGAAGATTATTATATGTTATGGAAAAGAAAATAGGGGACAATGGATGCCCTTGTATAAGACCTCTGGTAGATTTAAAGAATCCTGAACTGTTACCATTCACCAAAAATGAATACCACAGACTGAAAATTAGATGCTAAATAAGATCAAATCCAAAAACAAGTTTACCTTGTTGTAAGTTTTTGCCATATCATGCTTAAAGTTAGTATTCCCACTCGGAACCTTTTTATGTAAATCATGAACCAAGTTCCTGAGCCAGTGCCACACTATCAACAATATTCATACCCCTCATAAAATCACTTTGTTCCCTAGAAATTAAATTAGGCAAAAGAAAGATCAAGCGATTAACCAAAACATGAGATATGATTTTAGAGGTGAAATTGCATAAACTAATAGGTCTCAAATCAGAAAAGTATTGAGGAGACTCAACCTTTGGTAGAAGTACTATAACAGTACTACTAATAAACTTAGTCAACTCACCTCCTACAAAGAAGCATTGAACATTGAACTGCTCAAGTGACATCCCTAGTAATAATTGACCAGCAAGTAGTGTAAAAGTGTACATTAAAACCATCCTAACCAGCTGCATTGTTCTTATCTAATTAAAGCATCACCTCATGTACTTCATCCTCCATAGGAAACTTACAGAGACTATCATTATGCTCAGATGTAACTAAAGTAGGAATACAATCAAGGAAGCTCAAATCATGGGAAATACTGGCTCAATGAAAAGTTTCAAAAAATAATCAACTACTACTTTTCGATATCATCTTTCTGAACAAGCAAAGAACCTGAAGCATCCTTGATTTTATGAATAAACAGATTACTTCTCTTATCTTTAACCGTGGCATGAAAAAAATTAGTACATCCATCACACCTTCTTGCAACCATTTAACTGATGACTTTTGATGCCAAAAATCCTCTTCCATATTAAGCTCCTCATCAGGAATACTTCAGCCCTGTTAAGATCCTCCTAAGTGCCTTCACCTCTAACGAATGACTGCCACAGTTTGATTAACAAGATCTTAAACATCTTTGACTCTATCTCGAATACCAATCAGAGGCTCCTTCCAAGATTGACAAATAGTTTTTAAGAACGTATGGTTTCTACTCCAGATATTCAAGAATTGAAAAGGAGCTTTATAAATAAGCCCCTGTGCTTTCACTTCAACCTTTAAAGGATTATGATCAGAGTATTTCCTATTGAGCTGTCTGACTTGAAAATCAACATCAGTCCAACAATAATTCATAAAAACCTATTTAACATCTTTAAATTTTGAGCCAAGCCTTCTCGTTTATTAATCCAAGTAAACTAGAACTTGAGAAAGCAACTTCATGAAGATCACAAACAGTTAAGGTACCTATAAAATCAAAAGCTGAATCATAATTAAATCGATCTTAAGAACTGTAAATTTCATCATGATTAAGTACATAGTTAAAATCACCATCAAATAACCATCCACTTGAACTGACCAAACTTCCAGCTTCCATCAAATCATTCCACAAATGTAACTTGCTGCCCTGAATTCATGACAACCTGTTCTGAAACAACCACAAATGAACAATGATTCAATCTTTTTAACTTACGAAGCATACATCTCATTTTGACATTCTTAATTCCTCTAGTATTCCCGTACAATAAATTCATCACTTAGATTTTTGGTGGTAGGAAAATTATTTTTTACCTTAGTAGAAGTTTTACCAATGGTAAATTTCAGGGGCTCAAGATCATCTCTAATTGAACTAAGCGTGCTTCCATCACATGTAAATCTCATAGGTTGACTAGCAAGAACTTGAAGACGGAATTTCCACTCTTGAGGGAGATTCAACATATGCACAACCCTGTCCAAATCCTTCCTAGTGTTTGTAGCAAAATTCTTCTGATCTTAAAATGGATTGGCAACTGAACTTGGCCTTAATGGAAAGGCCTCATTGCCAGAGTTAAAATTAGAGACATCCGAAGAGTCCGTAGCAGCTTGGTGTTCAATCTGAATGCTCCTTTACCTCACAATGTATTCTTTGAACTTCTTGGCTCAATTCTTAAATGGCTTAAGTATTTTCTTGCTCTTCATCGAAGAATCTTGCAAACAAATATCAAAGGCAGCCACTTCTTGCGCCTTTTCATTATTATCTTGTAAACCTGTCATTATTTTTTATAAGGTGTTAAGTCCCACTCACTCAGGCTTCAACTATTATTCAACCTTAGGTTTGTAGACAAATTCTCAAGGAATTTTCACATACTTTTCCCAAACTTTTAATTTTTTTTTTCAATTGGGGATGATAACAAAAAAATTTCTTTTCTTCCTCGTGCTGCACTACCCTCATCTTGTTTTCATAGCTCAACTTTACTGAATATTTATTTTGCTTAAAGTAATAGGGTGCAAATGGGTTTTACAAAGAAAGGATTGGTTAACATTTGCATGTGCTAGAAAGAATAGACATTCGGCTTAAAAGTGGGTAACTAATGAAATATAAAATCAAGGGTGGATATACAAAGGCTCTAACAGTCCAAAGATAACCTAAATCATGTTTCCAACTAAGTTTTACCTAGGATTTCGCCTCAAGAGGAACTTTCACTAATTGAAAGAGGTAAAAAAAGAATCTAAGGGTTATAAGAAAAAAATCATTAAAAACAACAACCCTAGGTGACAATAGCCTTGTGTAGATATGAATGCATGAAGTATGTGCCCTAATTATAATAAATTCAAAATTTCTTGCATTATATCAAAAATCAAAATCAATGCAAAAATAAGATAATACTATGGGAATAGGGAAATATTGGAGCATTATTAAAAAATTAAAATTGCAATCTACTTAAAATAGTATGAGAAAGGGAAACACAACAAGCTAGATACTATATTTAAACAAATTACACATAAACGGGGGATAACAATTATACATAAGAATAGAGATATACAAAACTTAAAGTTACCCCCCGCCCCAAAACTAAACTAAACAGTGTCCCAATGCTTAAGAAATGAAAAAAAGACAAGAATAACAAAAGATAAAAAGAACTCCCCTCATTCGTCAAAGTCTATGTCAATGTCCTCCTCGGGAGGAGGGAAGAGGGCTGGAGACTCAGGACAAGGTGGGAATGTAGAAAGATCCCATCCTCCTTGCTTACACATCATCCTCAGCAATTCATTATTCTGATAATTGACAACATGGTTATGTTGACAATGCTCGGCGTACTACACCTCTAGACGAGATAATCGCTAAGCCAATATGAGTCATTGTACACTAGTTGGTGCAGGGTGAGTTGAGGCTACTGGATCACCCTTTCCTGCTTTAAAGTTCCTATGCAAGAACTTGTTCATCAGCTTGTCATCAATTGGCCCCTTTTATATGCCATATGCCAAGTTTAATGATGAAGGAGGGGAACCATATGCCAAGATGTCCACTAATTGCTGCTTGCAACATAACATTATGTATAATACAACCAATATTAAGGGCCAAACCTCGCAGTAAAGCAAAGACAAGGACTACTTGCTCCTTGGTCACATCACTCACATCTCCACTGGGTAACATATTGGCGTACAAGAAATAATACCGAATTCTTACAGTGGAATGCAACTAATTGGCCTTGAAATTCACGGATTTGCCATTCGCTAGCATCCATGTAGAGACCTAGTAGCACAATGCATTGATGAATACTTTGTAATCCACTATACCACTTGCTAAGCCACATATTCATCAGTTGAAGGAGGTGCACACAACTTAGCCCAATTCATTTTGTCTATTTGACGGACTAAAATCTTGAAATAGTTGGGGCTGAGTTATAAACCTCGTTAAGCTACAATCCTTGTGTACCAGCCCTTCATAGAACCTTTTCTCAGTTGCAGCAGAAATAAACCTACGACTGTCAAAGCTTGGTCCAATAGCTTGAGGATGCTTGGTGGCCTTGGATTTTGGTACCATTATCTAGAAAAATGAACAAGCATAATCCCAAACCCCACAATGCCCAGTAACAATGTCAACCACAGCCCATAATCAACAAAAAATCTATGACCCAACAGAGAAATATACAATATTCTCAGTTATATTATTGTCCATCTAGCAAAACCAAAGAACTCAATATCAAGATTCAAAATGTAACACCCATGTACCTAAAAACCCAAAACCAAGAATTATGCACATACCCTTAAAGAAACATATCTACCCACTAATCATTAAGCAATTAAGCATACAACACAAGAAAAGCATCCTACCTACTCAAAAATTCATAGAATAAGTAGAGAAGAGGAAGAAAACTTACTTGTGTTGAGGCAACGTAAAACTTGCATGTAGACCGTGATGTGGGTGAGGGGTTTTGTGCAAGAGTGGTAGAATTTACTAGAAATGGGTTT
The DNA here is from genome assembly GCA_029379385.1 of Quillaja saponaria. Lineage (NCBI taxonomy): Eukaryota > Viridiplantae > Streptophyta > Magnoliopsida > Fabales > Quillajaceae > Quillaja > Quillaja saponaria. Next base: position 21,315,508 of record CM055613.1, on the reverse strand, counting down.
AGGCTAGAGAATTAGGGCCTAAGACTTATGATTTTTAGAGAATGTGTGTTAGGTTTTTGAGTTAGGAAAGTTATAGGGTCTGAAAATCCTTTTAAAAACTGAAATCCTAACATCGCACCATGGCTTGAAGTAATAAGCACAGAGGCACCATGCCCTAGAATTCAAAATTTTTAAAACACGGGATTTTATGTTGGGGCATGAGTGATATAGTGCCACGGCTTTATGCTCTCTGGTTAAAACCAAGTTTTTCTTAAAAACATGATGCCATGGCGTGATTTATTTGGGGCTGCGACTTGATGCAATCTGTTTGAAAACTCTTTTTTCTGGGTTAAGAGGCGCCGTGGTGCATCAAAGGAGGAGCCACAGTGTGGGGCTCTCTGTTTGAAATGGTGGTTTTTCATTGAAATTAAGGCATTTTAGCATGTGTGTAATGAAGCTAATGGAGCCACAGTGTGGGGCTCTCTCTAAGTACATACCTGAGTTTTTGAATGTATAGGTGACGCGGCTTAAATGTATCAGGTTTGCGGCATCATTCTCTCTGGTTATTTTTGAAATCCTAGGTTGTTGGGCTCTGAGGTGTGATGTAATGAGGAGCCACAGCTCTTGTGCTTCTTGCTGTGGTATCTTAGTCCTTGTTTGTCATTACAGAGATGAGATGAAGACTTAGTGTAAAGTAAAAATTAATAAAACAAAAAGTAAAATAAAGAAGAGGGTTTAGAAACATGGGCTGCCTCCCAAGAAGCACTTGGTTTAAAGTCCTCGGCTTGACTTAGTGTTGCTCAAGTGGCCCCAATAGTGTTTCAATTGTTGGCCATTCACTTTCAATGTTCTATGCAGATTAGTGGCAATCAACTCCACAGCACCGTATGGAAACATCTTGCTAATGGTGCCTAAGGGGGTCTTGTAGGCTATATGGTATGCCTATAGTGCATTATCCAATCTCTTGTACCGATCTTTTTGTGAAGGACATATCGTCTTCTCTAGGATTCTTTTAATCTCCCGATTAGAGACCTCAGCTTGTCCACTTGCTTGTGGATGATGCTAGTGCAACCTTGTAAGTCTTCATTACATTCTTACATTGGCTTGCTTTAGTTTAGTTTAGTTTAGTTATAAATCTATCAAAATTCATTCGTTTGGATGAATTTAGGATTGGTCAATTTTAGTACATAACAATTGTTAGATCTAATTCCTCATGGGTTCGACACTATACTTACACTTTATTAGTTGTTCACGATACGTGTACTTGCGTGGTAAATCCAACAACAGGCTCCTACTTGTTTTGTTGCAAAAGTGAGACCCTCCATCACTAATAATTGCTCAGTGTGTGAAGATGTTCTATTTCAAGAATTTAGTTAAGACTTTAGAATCATTGGTTAGCATAGCAATGGCTTCAACCCACTTGGAGACATATAGACCACAGCAACAAGGATGTATTTATGTACAAGAAGATGAAGTCCATCCCCCATATTCAAGTATGTTGTTAAGTGGCATCTCATTCTTCCTAGATATGTTGAACATCCTCTGGCACTTGTCACATTTGGAAACAAATTCATTAGTGTCCTTAAATAATGAAAGCCAATAAAAATATGATTGGAGCACTTTTGCAACTGTTTGTCTCTTTCCAAAGTGACCTCCATACTTCAAAGCATGACAGTTGATGTGCCCAAGTAAAATAGATTGCTGGAAATTATACAACATACGAATTTTGAGTGATATAAAGAAAAGAAAAGAACACTTGTTAGCCTTGAATAATAAGGAATCCTCCGCCACAATCAAGAACAACAAGGTTGATTCACCAAGCTCTTAGAAAGAAGAATGAACAGCGATAAGAATCATGTTTAATTTCACCACTAAACAAGAACTTGTTTAGATAAGAAATAAGAAAAATTACACTATGCAATTGTGATAATATTGAGCAAAAAACTATCCAGCATGGTTGGATACAATGAGTTTTATAAGCCTCGGAACAACCCTCAAAGCATAGGAAAACACAAAATTAAATTAGACATTTTGACTACCTTGGAACAACCCTCCAAGTATAAGTGACTCAATTTCAATACTAATAAAGGCTTACTTTTGACTTGTCATGTTGATCCACATTTATGTAGTGATGACTTCCAGAAAATTGATTATTTATAGAGTGAGATTGAAAAGGATCTGATAAATGATGACTATGTGGATGATGATGAAAAAGAATCTATTTGCCAAGTTCCAAACTATCCAAGTACCAAGGTTGATGAAGAAAACACGAGTCACCATGGTATTAGATATATGCAGTTGAGTTCACACAATTTGGTAAAAACAAGACTTCTCAATATAAGGATCCATTCTTGTGTGATTGTTTTAAAATTGATTACTCATGGATACTTTCAAGAATAGTTAAGCCCTAACAAAGAACTTTGAACTTACCTACACTTCTTACCACATCCATTCAGCTAGTCCAACAAGCAGTGATGTACATCTACAGCCTTGAATGATAAGGAATCCTCTAATTCTTTGGTATGAATTTCCAGAACTAATTCTAAATAGGACCATAAGCTGGTCAGGATAACAATTTCTCTTTTCAAATGTAAATTCTTGAATCTCCATATGTGGTTCCGCACATCAACAATGATTGAGTATGCTCTCTACCTCACCTTCTTAATATCTAATCAGCATAATACTTAAACAAGAAAAGGGTCATCCCAAACAAAAAATATAATATCATGTAAAAACTTTTTCTTTTGTTGAGAAGTTTAATTGAGGAGGAAAGACATTAGTAGCTAGATAGTTGATAGAGTCAACATACTAGGGCAACTGTTTATGAACAACATGTAAGAGTTGTTCATCCGGGAAGGTTTCATTTATGATAATGGGTTCAGCAACTTTATTCTCCTTCCAGCCTTGATAAGTGATCAGCTACTTGATTTTCAGAGCCCTTTCGGTCTCTAATCTCCAAGTTGAATTATTGTAGTAACAAGATCCACCTTATCAATCTCGACTTTGTATCATTTTTGTCAATCAAATACTTAATAACAGAGTGGTAAGTAAAAACACTGATTGAAGTTCTGATTAAATAAGATTGAAACCTATCAAAAGCAAAGACTACAGCTAAAAGTTCTTTTTCAATTGTAGTATAGTTTAACTGAGCACCATTTAAAGTCTTGCTAGCATAATATATAATGAAATATTCTTTTTTTTTTCTTTTCCCTAAAACTGGTCCTACCGCAAAGTTGCTAGCATCACACATTGACTCAAAGGGTAGGTTCCAATTTGGAGTTACAATTATTGGGGCAAATATCAATCTATCATGAAAATTGAATGGGTTGTCTTTTTCTAGGAGATTACAAAGTAGTTTGGATATTTTTGAAAAGTCTTTAATGAATCTCCTATAGAAGCCGACATGGCTTAGAAAGCTTCTTATTCCTTTTATTGAACTAGGTGGAGGTAGCTTTTCTATAGTTTCTATCTACCTCAATTCCCTTGCTAGACACCTTATGGCCTAGAACTATACTCTCTTGTACCATGAAATGGTTCTCCCAATTTAAGACCAAGTTGGTCGGTCTCTTCACATCCTTTAAGCACATGAGTTCAATTAAGGAGACATTCATCATATCGGTGAAGATGGCCATCATGCAACTTTGAAAGGTGGGCAGGGCATTGCATAGACCAAAAGGCATCCTTCTTAAAGGCATAGGTGCCATACATAGGGGCAAGTAACTGTGGTTTTTTCTTGGTCTACTGGGGCAATAGAAATTTAATTATACCCTGAATAACCATCTAGAAAGCAGTAATGTTTATTATCTACCAATAGCTAGAAAAGGTCTTCCTAGTATAATAGATGCCTTCAGGTCCTTTTCCATATCGAGAACTATAAAATCAACCGAGATGATCAATGTGGCCACCTTAACTATAACATTCTCTACAATTCTCCTAGGGTATATAATTGATCTATTAGCTAATTGTAGAGTTACTGAAGTAGGTTTTACTTCACCTATTCCCAGATTTTGGTAAATTGATTGGGGCATTAAATTTATGCTAGCTCCTAAGTCACAAAGTGCCTTACCAAAATGTTGTGTGCCTATGATATAAGGAATAGTGAAACTATCTGGATCTTTCAATTTAGGTGGTAGCTTCTTTTGAAGTAAGACACTGCACTCTTAAGTAAGTGCAACTGTTTCATGATCACTAAGCTTCCTCTTTTTCAAGAAAATGTCTTTCATGAATTTTGCATAGCTTGGCATTTTGTTCAAGAGCTTCAGCAAAGGGAATGTTTATATGGAGCTTCTTGAACACATCCAAAAATTTCTGGTATTGCTTATCAAGGTTCTGTTTGTGGAACCTTTGTGGGAATGGAAGATGAGGATTTATTTGTTGAGGTTTAGCAATTACCTTCGTTTCCTTCTTCTCTTCCATAATTTCAATAGGCAATTTTTCTTTAGTAGGAGATTTAGGAGCTTCATTATCTTCTATTTTCTTTTTCTACTCCTCTAACTTCTTCCCACTCCTAAGAGTGATTGCCTTGCCACCCTTACCCTCCTTCCTTAGGTTTTTCTCAATATCACTAGGAAGGGCACCATAAGGCCTATTAGTCAAAGCATTGGCTAGCTGCCCAATTTGTGTCTCCAATGTTCTCAAGGAGGCTGCTTGCCTTTGTGGAACTTGAAAATCCAGGTGGTGGATTAGGTCTTGCAGCTTGTGCATCTTAATTATTCCAACCAAAGTTTGGTTGGTTTCTCCACCTCGGATTATATGTTGGAATAAGGGTTATTTTGGCAATTTAAATTCTAGACATATTGAGCAGCTTTAGCGTTTGGGCATTGGTCTATAGTATGACCTTCACAAACCATAACAATGGCTTTGGAATGTTGTTGCACCCCAAAATTATCAAACCTTTGTCAACCAACCACCTGTACCGTTAAGGTAGTAAGGGCATCAAGTTCATGAATCCAAGCAACTCTGTGGGATGTTAGCCTTTCAAATGGCCATTGATAAGAATTTGAGGTCATCTCCTCCAAAAGATCTTAGGCTTCATCTATAGACTTACCCATCAAAGCACCTCCAGTGGCAGCATCAATTGTTGTTCTAGTTTGGTTAAGCCATTATAAAAAAGAATGCAATTGCAGTCACATTGGAATTTGATGATATGGGCACTTTCTCATCAAGTCTCTATATCTCTCTTATGCCTCATAAAGAGACTCTTGATCTTGTTGAAGCAATGATGTGATTTCACTCCTTAGCTTGGCGATTTTGGTGAGAGGAAAGAATTTGGCCATAAACTTTTATGCCATGTCTGGCCAAGTGGTGATGGAGTGTTGAGGTAATGAATACAACCAACTTTTTGCCTTATCTTGGAGTGAGAAAGGAAAAAGCCTGTGGTGGATTGGATCATCTGGATTGTGCCCAATTTGATCTCATAATTATTAGGAGCAATGGTTGGTCTTTGTATAGTAGAGTGGAAGCCTTGCAAAAGTGGGACAACATAATCCCGCAAAGCCTTGGTTTCATGAGCTTTTTGATCACCAGCCATTGCATTAGAGTGTCGTAATTCTTTCTTAACTTTCTGAGCATTCGTTCGATCTCGGGATTGTATGGTAATAGTTCCAAGTCTATAATATGTTGTACTTGTGTCAATAACACCTGAAATCAAAAGAACTTAAATTAGAATTAAGTAAGCTTATAATGATTTTAACAAAACAAAACAAATTTATTCCCCCGCAACAACACCAAAAACTTAATACGGATTTTACCTGAGCAAGTACACATATTGTCCTCAAGTAATATAGAGTAAATAAACATCGTTCCCACGAGGAATAATTTACCTTCTAATGTTAAATACCAATACTACGCAACCTAACTCTAATCAAGCACAAGTAAATTTAAAGATTTTAAGCAATTTATAAAAAGATATTAAAACTAAGCCTAGGTTCATAAAATCCCTCACACTACACCTAATTAACTAAACACTCAATTCAATTTATGCAATAGCTTAATATTAAACCAGATTTCTTAATCAATTACTAGCATATTCTTCTGTTTAGCAAATATATATTTCCCTATATTACTATGAGAATTATTCTAAGACAAACTTATTAAGAGCCAATCTCATGGTTACTGATGGTGTCTAGTATATTCCTATCTCTTAAACTAATTAGTTTTTTCTGAATATTATCATAATTGCTTACTGTAATTTTCTTATTTCTTATCTAAACAAATTCTTGTTTAGTGGCAAAATTACACCTGATTCTTATCACTTTCATTCCTCTTTCTAAGAGTGTGGCGAATCAACCTTTTAGTTCTTGATTGTGGCAGAGGATTCCTTTTCATTTAAGGCTATAGCTGTTCCTTTTCTTTTCTTTAATCACACAAATTGCGTAATCAACCATCCTTTATATAATTTTCAGCAATCTATTTTACTTAAGCACATCAATCAGCTACATGTGAGTTCAATCATAACCCTAGAATACGACTACTCCTTATAACTACTAAAAACACACAAAATAAAGACATAGCCACTACAAGTAAATAGAAAATAACAAGAATGGAATAGAAACTAGAAGTTGTCACAGCTTTGGCTCTCCCTTTAGCTCCTTAGCACTCTTTATCACAAGCTCTGATACATCTCAAAACTAGACTTCACTTTTATTTATAGAACTTTTGCTCCTAGTTCAATTGAAATAGGAGTCTTCAAAAACACATGAGGGTGCTGCAGTGTGACTTTCTATGGCTCTGCGTGTAACATCCCACACATAGAATGAAAGGGTGTGTGCAGTAAAGACTTACCTTAGTATGCCTCTCAGTGTGTGAGGCATCAAGTTTAGATGAATGAGTACTCTATACTTGATAAGTTTGTTTGCACAGGTTTTCTACTAAACCATTGCATGTCAAGTATTACAAATTATACCTTACGTGGTAAGGTTGTTAATGAAGAGATATTTTTTATGTTTGGGCAATGTGAAAAGATAGAAACAATTAGAAAAGATAGAAAACACTAGTGAGTTAGAAATGTGAAAACTATCCAAACTTGGGGTTTGGACCAGTGTTCACTCTTACAATCATATCTCCCCCTAGAAAATTCAAAATCTAGTTCTATAAAATTTATTAAATACTAGACACATGTAGATTTCTAATAGTATATCATTTGTAATTTTTGGATATCTATATCAATACATTTTATTCCTTGAAGTTGCACAAAATTCTGTGAAACGCAGGATTTTGCCAACTCTGACCTTACCTTAGTAAATTGAGTATAACTTCCTCTAGGAAAAAGGAAATCCAATTCCGTTTGTTGGCCAAAATAATAGACATGTATATATTTCTAAATATTTATCATATTTGCTAATTGATTGTGTACGTTAAATTTTGTATGCTTTGTGTGAATGTCATGGAAATTCAAAATTTGTGATAGTATAAACTTTGAGAAGGAATATGCATGTAGGACTTGAGAGGGTAAAATCATAACTTTGCTCACACATTAGGATGGTAAAGGAAAGGAATACAAATAAGTTAGTTGAGATTATAATTGTCTACTATAAGTCCAATGTATGATAAAAAGGTATAAATTAAAAGTTTAAATAGGTGATATGGATGATTAAATTGAAAATTAGGAAATGGAGAACTAAAATGGAAAGAATGGAAATTGAGGGGATAGGAGTGAATTTTCGGTTAAATTGGCGTTAATAGGAGAGACAAGAGCACTTATTAGGAAATTATGATGTCCTAAGAAACCATCGTTTTGAAGGGCTTGTGTGGAAGTATATAGGTGGCATAAGGAGGAAATGTGATGTGTAAAGTGGTGCTAGGTGTCATCATAAGAGGATAGGAGAATATTAGCATTTAATGTGCACTAAATGAGTGTAATAATGTCCCTTCAAAACCATGGCATTAGTCCATGGTTTTGGAGAATGACTTGCATGGAAATGCAAGGTGGCACATGGAGGAAGAGTGAGGTGGCAAGCAAAGGAGAATGTTCATTTATGGGTAAGAAGTGATGAGTGGCCAGCTAGCTAGGTATGTAAGGCAGCTAGGTGTTTTCTAATTGGAAAGAGAAAAAAGTGATGTGTAATAATAGAGGTGATTGGTAGCATGTACATGGTGATGTGGCTGAAAATGGGGGAAGGATGTTGCATGAAGGGCTTAGGTGGTGTGATGGGGAGAAGCAAAGTGGCAAGTATGCATTCAAGACATACAATGATGATTTAGGAAGAACTCATAGTCAAGAGGGAATGACTTGTTATATAAACAAGTTCCATGCATGGGCTTGAAATGCAAGGGATAAGATGGGTAATTATGTGATTACGAATATAGTATAAGATAATAGAGACTAAAACTAATCTAGGCTTATAGATAGGATTAAAGCATGATCAAGAGAAAGTTAAAGATAATTAGAAAGTGAAACCGTGAGAGTAGTAGGACGAAAGAGAGAGAAAGCAAAGAAAATTGACAAAACACAAACCGAGCATTAGAATTAAGTGAAACTTTGAGGATTAGCTAAATTTGAAGTAACAAGGATAAACTTTACTGACTTAAAATAAAACCATGAACCTATTATTAAACATAAAATATTTACTGAAAATTCGATAGACATTCCCCTTAAAGAGGAACATACCTATAAATAACCTGTTTACATATCACAATGTATAATAGAGCTCTACTCCTAACAACACATCAAACCACCACAGTAATTCAAAATACACAATAATGCACAATGCCCTAGGTGGCGGAAAATGTCATCCTATCAACTTTAAGTGATCAACTTTAAGTGTGTGATTCCGAGATATACCTTGCTGCAGCAATGTTGACAAGTAACAAATCTTGATGCAGCGAACTATGTTTTTCTGATACTAAAAAAAACAACAGAGAAAAGTGAGTCACAAGGACTCAGTGAACAAACAACGTACCCTGAGGGTACTAGCAGCACTCAACACATATCATCAGTTAAGCTTATGTAACCAAATTCAAGTCTTAGATAAATAGTACACAAATGTACTTGTATATAAAGTCATCATTTCACATGTTTCACAACATAGGCTTATAGGACTACCAGTAGAACTTGAGCATCGTGCTTTTTGGGCCATTAAACAATACAATATGAACTTAGACGCTATTGGACATCATTGGAAGTTACAATTGTAAGAGTTGGAGGAGATAAGGAATGATGCCTACAATAATGCAAGGATTTACAAGGAAAAGACTAAGACATTCTACAACAAAATGATTTCAAATGGGGCAAAAAGTTATATTGTTTCATTCATGATTAAAGCTCTTTCCAGGTAAGTTACATTTTTGATAGATTGGACCCTTTGTTGTTACTAATATCTTTCCTCATGGTGCAGTTGAAATTCAAAGCTTAGAAACAAACAAAGTGTTCAATGTGAATGGGCAACGGTTGAAGCCTTTCTATGAAGATTTTAAGGAAGTGGTTGTGGAGGAGGTTGACTTGGCCAAACCTTCATTAGATTAATGAGCGTGGAGTTGAGTCGAAGACATTAATTAAACAAAGACGTTAATTGGGAGGCAACCCAACAAAAAAGAAAAATGCAAACCAGATTTTCTTTTTTCTTTCTCTTTCTCTTTCTCTTTTCTTTTTGTCTTTTATTTTAGTACATGCATGATTTTTCTTCTTCTCTTTCTTACTTTGATGTCTAAATTGAAGATAATGTAGTGTTTTAGTGTGGAGAGGGGGGGGGGGGGGATTTAGTGTTTCTTTTTGTTTTTGGTATGTTTTGTTTTTATTTCATGCATCTATGTGTGTTTCCTTTTCTTTTGCATGTAAAACCTTAATTGTATAGCTTTGTCTTTTGATCTCCCAAGAGTCGATGAGAATATGTGTATTATAGTGAGATAAACTAAATGAATTAGTTAACTTGCAATTTTGAGCTTACTTGGTTTAAAGATTAACTTTGAAAGCTTGTCATGCAGACTTAGTAATTATTTTACCTTTGTGAGCTTTTGAGCATTCATGATGATTCGCTAGTGAGCCAATTTTGAGCTTATTTATCATTTTTCTCTTAACCCATGTTTGTGAACCTAAACCTTTCATATGTTCCCTTTGTCCTAGCTAAGGAATAGTAGAGCATGTGTACCTTATTATGAACATTGGAATTCAAGAGAAAAGTTGTTATATGATGGGAAGTGATTGTGAACTGTACCATTTGGTTATGAAGAAAAGAGAAGAACAATTCCAAGTTGTTTATGGAAAAAAGAAGTTGTGACCAAATGTGTATAAGGTGGAAAAGGAAGAAAGAAAGTGCTCCCTTTTGTTTTTAAGTAATATCATGTTGTGGGAATTTGAAATCAAAGGAAGCTCGGTATTTGTGCTTAATTTCCTATGATGAATTCGTGAACATTAAGTTAATTTGCTATTGAGTTCATTATCTTTTTATGCTCTACTAGTTTCTTTGGTTTAACATTTTTCTTACCTATAAGCTTAGCCCTATTACGACCTTGAATAAAGACCTTTTGATTCATGTTATGCATGTGATACTTTAGTAGTGGAGATGAGATTGAAGAGCAAGCTTATGGTAGATCATAACATTGATTGAATTTGAGTTTAAACACTTTAAGCCATAAACATTTGTTTAAGTGCTTAAATTCATGATTTATTATTGCTTATAATGCTTATACTCTTTAAGATTGTTGGGAGATTAGATGCGGAGTTGAGTGCTTAGAAGGTCTTCATTTATTGCTTGCTTTTTGTTTTCTAATTCTTAGGTTTCATTTCTTTTCCAATTTTTCAGTTTTTGATTTTGAACATTGTTAGTTTCAACTTTGTCTTTTCCTTGCTCGAGGATGTACAAGTACTAAGTGTCAGGGAATTTGATACACTGATATTATTCTATCTTTTTAGTACCCTATTCTTAGTTTATTATGCATATGTTTATGTCTTACTTTAGTTTGCTTATCTTGTTTTGTGTAAAACTGTGCTTTGTAGACAAAAAAAGTAAAATGGAGGTAAATGAAGCATTTAAGCATGTAATGTAGCTAAGGACTAGAATGAGTACATTGAGACAAATCTATAAGTTGATGAAGTGCACATCCTAATTGGACTTGGAATCCTAGTGGCAATAAAGGATTTCTGCATGAGGAATCAAACTTTGGCAAGGAATTTTATTGGGATTAGGATTGAAAGACGATCACAAAATCATATTAGAATATTCAAAATTTGGATAGAATTGGAAGTGCAAATCTAATTAAGGAATTAGCTATTTACTGAAAAGACTACTTCTTGTTTGAGTCTTTGCCACCCCTATACTCTATAAATAGGGGACGCATAGGTCTGATTGAGAAGTACCTTTACATGCACTTTTCTTCTTCTTTTTTCTCAAAATTCAACAATGAATAGAATATTTTCTTTTCAACTAATGATGATGCTAGCTTAAGTTTGTGTTCAATTGCAAAAGGTAAGTAGCCTTGACTTATGAAGCTACTATGAGAATCTGTTTTTAAGTGGAAATCTGATGTTATACACAAATGCAAGTATTCATGTTTTTCTTGGTTAATTGCTTAATGATTATGTGTTTTAGTTTGTTATGATATACACATGATAGATTGATACATGTAATTTGATGCTAGTTAATTAATTAATGTCTTTGCATGGTTAATTAACATGAGTAGTAAAAGTAGCATTTGAATTAAATATGAGTTTATTTAAGTGTTGCTTGAAAAATCTGATCTAGATTAAGTTAATGCTGATTGTGTAGAATCAATTGCACCTATCTAGTTCGTAATGCTTTTACGTAATTAAATCCATAACGCTTTTTATTATGTGATTAGTGTTAGTTATTCCGCTTGACCTTATTAACAAAGAGGAAAGAATAGGTAGGAGAGACTTTTTTCCATGGTTGATTTGCATACATATGTGTATATTCAGACTGGTATTTATTTTGTTTTCAATGATTAATAATAGCTCATGAATCTTGGCAAAAACTTCTTTGCAGTTAAGCCTTATAAATCTTTGGTTGTTAGCTTAGTTTAGTAAATTTCTACCGAAAATTATTTTTTACATTTAGAATTTAATTCTCTTGTTTTTCTTGCTTGCTTAGCTATTTTAATTTAGTTTGGATCAAAAATCAACACCTCAATTATATACTTTGTTGTTTTGAGTACATATTTGTTAGTTTGCATATTTATAGCATATTATCATCACAACCTGTTTCAGAACTCCATTCATTTCTATACATTTGTTTTGTTTTATATTTTCTTGCATTAGTTTGATTTACTTTTATTGCTCATTATAATATTTGGCTTCGGACTTATACTTGAACTTTTTGTGCTCTTTTGCTTTGGTTCAACTTTATTAAATAAGAACTACTTGCTTGAGTTGAATCTGATTAACTCAATTGTTTCTCTGTGGGATCAATACCCTACTTACTATACAAATATAGTTAGTTAGGTTTTAATTTGGTGACACTGACAACTCATCACCAACTCATACCTTTTAACAACTCAAAGATATAGCCAGCAAAGAAACCAAAAAAAAGAGTTGTTGCCTCCTTACACTTCTCATGACTGAACTACAAAACACCCTCAACGCCTCTTGGCTGCTTTAAGCTTTATGGAAGTTTACACGGCAATTGGAGAAAAGGAAAGTAAGCTGGAATAGCTTCCAAGCAAAGCAAAGATGGTAGAAACAGGGCACGGCTAGATAAACTAGTTGATGCCTCTACCCAATTTCAATCCACCTCCTTGCTTCTGTCACGCTTCAAGAACAAGAATAATTACAAATGTAAAAAAGGTGAAGATGGGTTGATGCAAAGTGAAAGCTCCATAGTTCAGCAAAAGAATAAAATGGAGAAGGAAAGCAAGGAACTCGGCCACAATTATAGAGAAGAGAAAGGCAATGGGTGGGACATGAGAGAAATGGAAGATAAAACAAATAAGCTTTAAAGTCAAAGTAAATGATTATTATGCTAATTTACACACACACGTATATGTATAATTAGTTCTTGCAAGAAATTCGTCTAGCTTGAAAGAAATCCATCCCAAATTTCAAGCGAAAAGTTCAAAGGATCTATCATTTACTTGAATTATTCGAATAAATACGGATACCATTGTCTTATTGTATTCTCAAGTTCCCATGTAGCTTCCTATTCTCCTTGATGTTGCCAAACCACTTTTACCGAAGGAATAATCTTCGATCAAAGTTTATGAACTTATGTATCAATAATTGCCACTGGCTGTTCCTCATACATAAGATTTTTATCTATCTGTACTTCCTGAATTCATAGAACATGAGACTCATTTGGTAAATATTTTCGAAGCATTGATACATGAAATACTATATGTATCATATCCAAATCCAGGGGCAACACCAATCTATACACCACTACTCTAACCTTAACTAGAATCTAAAAAGGTCCAATAAACCTCGGACTCAGCTTACCTTTCCTATCAAATCTCATGGTGCCTTTAAAAGGTAAAACTTTTAAGAACACGTGATCACCTACTTCAAATTCCAATTGTCTTCGGCGATTATCAGCATACGACTTTTGTCTGCTTTAAGCTGTCCGTAACTTGTTACGGATCACTTGCACCTTTTCTACTACATCCTGTACTAATTCCAATCCTAAAAACTGATGCTCACCTGTTTCAAACCATTTGATCGGAGAACAAAACTTCCTCCTACACAATGCTTCAAATATGGATACTATTGTGATAACTGTTGTTATAAGCAAATTCAATTAATAAAAAATGTTGATCCTAACTACCTTTAAAGTCCATAACACAGGATCGTAACATATTCTCCAAAGTCTGAATAGTCTTCTCAGATTGATCATCAGTTTGGGGATGGAAATCCGTACTGAATAGTAATTGAGTACCAAGAACCTCCTGAAAATACTTCTAGAACGCTGCAATAAACTGAGTGCCCTGTCAAAAACAATAGAAACTGGTACTTCATGTAATGGAATGATCTCGTCCAGATACAACTTTGCATACTAGTGTGTTGAATAAGTAGTCTTCAGCGAAAGAAAATGCGCGGACTCATCAAACGATCCACAAGCACCCAAATGGAATCAAAACCCCTTAAAAGTCTTAGGTAGTCTTGATACGAAATCCATAGTAACTTTTTCCCACTTCCACTGTGAAATATCTAGCCTTTGCAACATACCTGCAGGCCTCTGATGCTCAGCTTTCAACTGTTGGCACACAAGGCACCTAGAAACAAAATTAGCTACATCTTTCTTCATACCATCCCACCAATAAAATTTCTTCAAATCCTGATACATTTTAGAAGAACTAGGATGCATACATATGATGAATAGTGAGCTGCCTCAAGAATCTTTCTCCTCAACTCTAAATCAAATGGCACAATAATCCTATCATGATACCTTAGTATTCCTTCACTATCCACCCTGATTACACTTAACTTTCTTAGCACTCATCTTTGGATCAACTGCTTGTGCTACTTTTACCGCTTCATTAAAAGTAGATTTCACTTGAATATAAGCTAGAAGGACCCCTGGGAAGACACTTAAAATCTAACTCCTTTAGCCATACATCTCTGCAAATCTTTCACAACCCGACTGCGCATAGCTGTTAAATGGGATAAACTACCCACAGACTTTCTACTCAAAGCATTTACAACCTTATTTACTTTACCAGGGATGATAAGTAATTGAACAATCATAATCTTCCAATAACTCAATCCGTCTACGGTGTCTCAAATTCAACTCCTTCTGATCAAAGATATATTTAAAGACTTTTGTGATACGTGAAAATCTCAAAAGTCTCACCATACAAGTAATGCATCCATATCTTCAATGCAAAGATTACAGCCGCCATTTCAAGATCATGGGTAGGGTAGTTCACCTCATGCTTCTTCAATTACCTTGAAGCATATGCCACAACTTTTTCCATCATGCATTAAAACATAACCAAGTCTAATACGAGAAGCATCACAAAACACAGTATACTAGATGGAAGTGTAAGAACAGAAGTTGAGATCAAACAAGTCTTTAACTTTTGAAAGCACTCCTCACAAGATTTGGACTAAACAAATTTAACTCCTTTATGAGTTAATTTAGTCAAAGGAACAGCAATACGAGAGAAGTTCTCAACGAATCTCCTGTAATAACCAGCCATACCCAGAAAACTTTGAATTTAAAAACATATGTTGGTTGAGGCCAATTCTGAACTGGTTCTAGCTTTTTAGGATCCACATGAATTCCTTCCTTCAAAATCACATGTATGATAAAAGTCACTTGGTTCAGCCAAAATTCATACTTAGAGAATTTAGCATAAAGCTTATTCTCCCTAAGTGTCTACAATATAATGAGAAGGTGTTGCTCATGCTCCTCCTCACTCCGAGAATATACAAGAATATCATCAATGGAAACAATGACAAAATGGTCCAAGAAAGGCTTAAACACCCAATTCATCAAGTCCATGAAAGTTGCAGGAGCATTAGTAAACCTAAAAGACATAACCAAAAACTTGTAATGTCCATACCATGTAGAAAAACAGTCTTCGGAATGCCTTTCTTCTTAATTTTGAGTTGATGATACCCCGAATGAAGGTCAATCTTAGAAAAGTTCTGAGCTCCCTGCAACTAATCAAATAAATCACCAATCCTGGGAAAGGATACTTGTTCTTAACTATGACTTTATTCAACTATTGATATTCAATGCACAGTCTGAACGAGTCATCCTTCTTTTTAACAAATAGAATAGGAACACCCAAGGAGATGAACTAGGACAAATGAATCCCCTATCTAGCAAATCTTGCAATTGCACCTTTAGCTCTCTCAGTTCATTAGGAGTCATATGATGGAGGGGAATAGAAATCAGTTAAGTACCAGGTAATAACTCAATACTGAATTCTATCTCCTTATCAGGAGGAAGTCTAGGAAGCTCATCAGGAAATACATCAGAGAACTCCTTTACCACTAGAATATGCTCTAAAGGAGGACACTCTAACTGAGTATCCCTGATAAAGGCTAAATAGCCCTGATGCTTCTTCTTGATAAGCCGTCTAGCCTGAATAGCTAAGATTAGATTATGAGGAATTTGGCTCCGATCCCTTTGAAAAATAAAAGTCGGCTTCTCAAGTATAACTTAACACTCTTGTCACGATAGTCAACCACGACATGATGGCTAGATAACCAATTCATGCCTAAAATCACATCATATTCCAGCATACCCTGTTTGTTAAAATAATTTCTCCCAACGAAGTCGAAACTGCTAAGGGAACCCCAAGAGGCTTAGATGCCCTCTTTATATACGAAGTAAAATATAGAGATATGAAAGAATGAGTAGCTCCAAGGATCAAACAATACTTTAGCATCAATTGAGCAAACAAATAAACTACTTGATACCATAGCATTTGAAGCTTGTGCATCTTGAGTTGTCAAAGCATAAACCCGATCCTGACCCATGCTCGCTGATAATGAACCTTTAGAAAAATCACCACGACCTCCTTGACATCTCGTAAATGTCGCAAATAATAGAGGTCTACCCTGAACAACAGATGAGGATGTCCCAGCTGGAGTAGACTGACGCCTCAACAATAGACAATCTCTAATACAATGATCCATCCTTCAACATTTAAAACATGTACCAGTCCTTAGTTTACACTGCCCTGTATACAGGTTATCACAACTCTAGAAGTTAAAAGGACTCTCCTGTCTTGCCTTCTTATGACTCTCACGCTCTACCTGTCTCTCCACCACCTTAGTCTCCACCACCTGAGTGTAAGTAATAATGTTCTTCAGGAACACTGAAGAACACTGATCTAAATAAATAATCTTTCAAGCCATTAGCAAATCTCTTCACTTGCATCTGCTCTATAACTACCAAATACGGGTGACAGGAATCATACAAACGCAAGCGTACGTATCTTCCTCAAGTAATAGAGTAATAAGTAGAGATCATTCCTATGAGGAATAATTACTTTTTTAATGTTAATTACAACTATGATGCAGCTTAACTCTAATCAAGCCAACGCAAATTTAGAAATAAATTCGATTTAAGAATATTAAAATTAAGTCTAGGTTCACAATATCCCTCACACCACCCTTAACAACTTTAATTTAAATCATTAGTAAATATTAACCTAGATTTCTTGATCAATTACTAGCATACTCCTATGTCTAGCAATTATATATTCCCCTTAGCCTAATTCCTTATATTTCTATGAGAATTATTCTAAAATAAACTCATTAAGACCCAATCTCCTTATTATTTATAGTAAAAAAAAGTATATCCCTATCTCTTAAACAAATCAAATCATCCAAATCATATGAACAATCATAAGTTATATCAAAAGGCTAATCCTAAAACTAACTATTCCAAGGCAAATTCAGAATTCCTAATCAATCTAAGTTATCAAGCAATTAGAAGCATTAAGAACAAGGCAATATAAATATTAATGCTTGAAACAAGCATTGAAGTAAAAATAAAGTCGTATCAGCTACATGTGAGTCCAATCGTTACCCCTAGAATATGATTACTCCTTACTAACTATAGAAAACAAAAAAACTAAAGACATAGCCATCACGAGCTCTGGTTCGTCTCTCAACCTTAGCCTTCCTCCTTTATTTATAAGCTCTTTTCCTCCTACTTAAATTAAAATAGAAGTCTTCAAAATTCATACAAGTGCTGCGGCGTGGGCATCTATGGCATTGAGAAGCTACAGGTTTTGTTTAATCTCAATTATAGTTGTCTTGACCCTACCACGGCTACACATACATAAGCGCTGCGGTGCCAATCCTTTGTTTTGTATGTTGGCACTGTGGCTTCAATCTTCAAGAGCCGCGGCTTTCAGCCCACTGACTTATTTAGCTTTCCTCCTCTTTGTTTCAATGGCGTGGCTTCATCTTAGTTGTGTCGAGGTGGAATCCTCTATGCCTGATCCATCAATTTCTCATTTTTGTGGCACATCAGCTTCATGTTATTCAGCGTTACAGCACCAGTTAAGTTGCTTCCCTTCTCTAATTCGAACTAGGACATTGCAAAGACACCTAAAATAAATTAAATACCAAAATTTGGAAAACTACTCCTAATTAAGATAAGAACTATATCCTAGAATGTAGGCCTTGTCCCTTAAAGACTTGTTTTCATGAATTTCTTGATCTTCAACTATTGCACGAGAGTGTTTTAGGGTTTGGTTCTTTTTCAACTTTCTAAGCATTCATTTGATCTTGGGATCTATGTTAACAGTTCCAAATCTTTAGTGTTTTTTTATGCAATGCAATGCAAAAAAAAAAAAAAAAGCTTGAATTAGAATTGGGTAAGCTTATAATGTTATTAACAAAATAAAATAAATTACTTCCTGGCAACAATGCCAAAAACTTGATAGGAATCATACAAAAGCAAGTGCACGTTTCGTCATCAAATAATATAGTAATAAATGGAGATCATTCCCCCGAGGAATAATTACTTTTTTTTAATGCTAATTATCACTATGATGCAGCTTAACTCTAACCAAGCCAATACAAAGTTAGAGATAAATTCGATTTAAAAATATTAAAACTAAGTCTAAGTTCACGATATCCCTCACACCACACCTTAATAACTTTAATTCAAATCATTTCATGCATTAATTATTAATATTGACCGAAATTTCTTAATTAATTACTAGCATACTCCTATGTCTAGGAATTATATATTCCCCTTAGACTAATTCCTTATATTCCTATGAGAATTATTCTAAAGTAAACTCATTAAGAGCTAATCTTTTGGTTACTTATGGTAAGATATCCTTATCTCTTAAACAAATCAAATTATCCAAATTATATGAACAGTCCAAGCATAAGTTATATCACCTAAGGCTAATCCCAAAACTAACTCGTCCAAGTCAAATTTGAAATTCCTAATCAATCTAACTAGTGATCAAGCAATTAGAAGTGTTAAGAACAAGGCAATATAAATACAAAAACTAAAGCATGCATTGAAATAAAACTAAAGCCACATTGACTATATGTGAGTTCAATCATTATCCCTAGAATACGGCTACTCCTTACTAACTACAGAAAACATAAAAACTAAAGACATAGCCATTACAAGTCAATAGAAAGTAAGAAGTGAAATAGAAACTAGAAGTTGTCACTCTTCGAGTCTCCTTCAGCTCCTTAGCACTCTCTATCACGAGCTCTAGTGTGTCTCTTAACCTCAACCTTCCTCCTTTATTTATAAGCCCTTTTTCCTCATATATTCATTAGAATAGAATTCCTCAAAATTCAAACAAGCGTTGCGGTGCATCTATGGCACTGTGGCGCTACAGGTTCTATATAATCTCAATAGGACTCATATTGTACCCCGTCGCGGCTACACATACAACAAGGGCACTGCAGCGCCAATTCCTTGCTTGGTTTGCGAAAGTTGTCCTTACTTTGGCACTGGGACTTGAATCTCATCATGCTCATGTTATTTAGCGCTGCAAGGCTAGTTGAGTTGCTTCCCTTCTTTAATCCGGACTAGGACATTGCAAAGACACCTAAAACAAATTCAATACCAAAATTTATAAAATTACTCCTAATTAAGATAAAAACTCAACAAAATTTTTAAAAACAACCTAAAACAACTCTAACACTATAGAAAATGACTAATATTGTATCTCAAAATATCAGGATTAGCATCATATATGAATTAAAATTATAGTGAAATAACTCTATTATTCTAGAGTTATCAGTGGGGTAAAACGAGACAGTCTAGTAAATTGGGTCTCATACTTTGCCACTAGCATTCCTTCTATCTGGACTAATTAGTCAAAATCCTAAGCATGCTTATCACCTACACTCTTAGGTAAGAATCAATCAGTAAAAGCCCTACTAAACTCCGGCCACATCAATGGTATAAGCTCCATCCTCTGATGCATAAACATCATAAGCTACATCATACAATTGATAATTGACCAATCTACCTACCTCTATCATGTCTCCATCACCCTCTATCTCTGACCGCTGGTGGCTAAGGACTGCTAGATCCCTAGTCAGAGCCAGCATCTTGCTGTCTACCTCTACCTGCAACATGACCTCTAAGTCTCATTGTATCTAGAACAAATACAAATGGGTTCAATATACAATTCACATATAAAGCAAAGAACAATATATTAGAAAAATCACAACTTCAAGTTTCAGGAAGAATGGAACATATTACTAAGTCCAGATACGCCCTTGGTAAAGTACATAGATGAAGCAACAACATCCCGCACTTACCATCACGGATCTCTAAACCATGCTCTGATTCTAACTTGTCACACCCTTAAATAAAGATATGATTGGCCAGAGGAATGGATAACCAAACCTCCGTAACCCTGAATCCTCATTCACTGAACACAAATGACTTTTAAGCAAATTATGGTTAAAACTAGGAAAAATTATACTGAATTAAAATAAAATCATGAACCTGCTATTAAACATAAAATATGTACTGAAAATTCCATAGAGGTTCCTTGTAAAGAGGAATATGCCCATAATACATATAAATAACCTGTTTACATATCACCAGTAACCCACAATATCATGCACCACTTCAATGGTATAGCACTCCTCAAATTCGAAAGGAAGGTTTATAGCCTTAAAAACATGGAACTTCACTTCTTGGTCTTGAACTCTCATAGTAAGTTCTCCTTTTTGCACATCTTTGAGAGTTCCACCAGTTGCTAGGAATGGTCTCCCCAACATTATGAGAATTTCTTTGTCTTCCTCAATGTCAAGGATGAGAAAGTCGGCTGGAAATATAAACTTATCCACCTTAACTAGAACATCTTCAATTATGCCCCTTGGATTAGTTTGAGATCGATTCGCAAGTTGCAAGGTCACCTTGGTGGGCTTATGTTGTTAGATTTACTACGCAAGTTCACGTATTGTTTAAACAAGTAATAAAGACTAAGTGAGATTATTTCCATAAGGAATTAAGTCTATCAAGTCAAGTACTAAAATTTACCAATTCTAAAATTATCCAGACAATTGAATAATTGATATTTTTTATTATAATTAAAATAACGCAAACAAATAAAATAACTAAAGTTGAGATTATGTAGACAAGGCCTAGGAATATGATTTCACTCACACTTTATTTGAATTACCATTATCCTATCATGCTCAGTTATGATATTATGTTATTAACTTAAGGTTCCTAATTATAAGAATCTTTCAATTGCTTATAATTTATACCTTATTTAATCATTTCACTATGTCTATGAGAACTGAATTAAATAAGATTCATTAAGAACAACCTTAAATTGGCTACATGTGGTATATAGGTATATGTCTATCCTATATGCGAATCAAATTCAATCAATAAAGTGAATGAATTCAAACATGTGCTATATCACTCAAGGCTAACCGAAATTTCCTTCATCAAGGTTCCTTTAGATTACTACATCTATCTAATTGATGATTAAGCAATTAGAAGCAATAAGTATAAAATGATAAAAATAACATAAATACCAAAACCTAAGCAATCCATAAATAAAACTAAATCAAACTACATGTGAGTTCTATCATAAACCTAGAAAAAATATTAGTTCATGCTACTAGACGTAAACATGAATACAACTAAGAAAATCATAGTCATACAAAGAAAGTAAAAGAATACGAAAAAACTATAAAGATGGCAGTCTTCAAGCTTTTCAAAATCTCTTGCTCCTCTAGCTCTAAAGCGCGCTCAATCTTTTCTCTATCATGAACTCCAGACTATCTTTAAACCTCAGCCCTCCTTTTTTTTTTCTTCTATTTTGGATAAACCAAAAGTCCTCAAAATCCTTACAAGTGTTGCGGCTCAAACATATCCTCATTGCGACTTCACAAGATCTGTATAATCTCAATAAGACTCATCCTTCATCACGCCTTGACCTCACATTCATAGGTGTTGCGGCGTATATCTTCATGAGTTGCGACTTCAAGCTCCCTGACTTATGTACTTTTCTCCCTTTGTATTAGCGCAGCGACTTCATAATGGTTTTGCTGCGGCATTGTTCTATCTGCCTTTTTTCTTTAATTCTTCCTTGTGGGATGCCACAGCTTCATTTTATGCAGTGTTGCGGTGCTAGTTAATCAACTTCCCTTCTTTAATTTACACTAGCACACTGCAAAGACACCTAAAACAAATTAAATATCAAAATTCAGAAAACTATTCCTAATTAAGATAAAAACTCTACAAAATTCCTTAAAACAACTCTAACACCATATTTAACTAGTACTCTAACTTAAAATATCAGGATTAAGATCAAATATCAATTACATTTATAGTAAAATAACTTCATTATTCTAGAGCTATCACACCCCCAAACCTAATATTTTGATTGTCCCTAGCAAAAAGAAAGAAAACATCACAAGTAATTATCAATGGCAAGCTAATTAATCTCCTAAAAATCCTCAAATTTTATAACAAAGAAGTGACTCAAGATAACACACAAGTATAATTTCCAAATTTATCATGTTCAAGTAATCCAATGTGTGCGTGTGAAAGGCATTGTCACTGTAGTTAGATGGCTTCAAAAATATTCTCAAGATAACTCAAAGACTAACTCTAACTCCTTAACTTTGTTTTTCCTTTCTCTCTCCACTAATGTATGTTAATACTTAGTCAAGAATCAATAGGTCTTTATTTAGACTGTAATGTCAGGCTAGGGTAAGTATAATGAAATGGAATTTTTAGCTCAAATATCCTAAACACAACTTCCTTGCATGAGTTCACCTTTCTGTTCCACCTTTTAGTTTTCAACACCTTAATTCCCTCATATTGGGCTTCAATGTTTCCAAAAAGTTTATATCACCCAATATATTTTCTTTTTGTGTGGCATACATGTTCCCCAATTTTCCTTCCTATCCTCGTCCAAGAAGAACTAATGTAAGGGGTTTATTGAAACCATTGAATTCGGAATATCGTAAAGTAGCTCCTAGGTGGGGAACTACTCCATTGATGGGTATCGCAATGGCTCTATTTGCGATATTTCTATCTATTATTCTGGAGATTTATAATTCTTCCATTTTATTGGATGGAATTTCTATGAATTAGATTCACAAGAATCGCTATTCTTCCCCCTTTTTTCATTTTTTTTATATATATCAAACTTTTGGTTTGAAGAATTCGTCAAGAAGTTTTCATGTAATCCTCCCACTTAAGATTCTTTGTGGGGGATGATCACATAATATCTTTTTCCTTTTCTCCTTTGTAATGCACTCCTCTTCACAAATTTGCTTCAAGCTCATTCTTTCTTTAAACTTAGTGAAATTGCACATTGAATGTGCTTATGTATTAGGGTGCAAATGGGTCTTACAAACAAAGGATTGTTTAGCATATGCATGTGTTAGAAAGAAAGGAAAAGAAAAAAACAAAGGCATTAGGCTAAAAAATGGGTAACTAAGAAAATATGGAATCATTGGTGGATACAAAGGCTTTATTAGTCCAAAAATGGCCTAAATCATGTTCTCAACTAAGCTTCACCTAGGATTTTGCCTCAAAAGGAATTTGCTCATTAAGGAAGTCAAAAAGAGTCTAGGATTTATGACAAGAAAATCATTAAAAACATCAATCCTAGGCAACAATAGCCTTGTGTAATGTTATATGAGGTACATGCCCTAATTAAAATAAATTCAAAAAATTATTTTCATATGTTATCAAAATCAAAATCAATGCATGAATAATACTATCATGGGAATAAGGGAACATTAGACATCATTAACAAATTAACTTGCAATATTTTGAATACATTACCAAAAAAAAAAAAAACACAATACAAACAACCCAATTAATCAATTACAAATCATTGTGAGTTAACCAAACACTAAGATAGAGAATTATTACACAATTTTAGTTACCCCCAAACCTATACTAAACATTGTCCCAATGTTTGAAAAGAAAAGTAAGAAAATAACAAAAAGGAAAGAAAAGCAAAAGCAAAAGAAAACTCCCCTCATTCCTCGGAATCTATGTCGATGTCCTCCTCAAGTCTTGGGAATAGGGCAAGTGGCTCAAAACAAGGGGGAAAAATGGAAGGATCCTATCCTTGTTACTGTAGCATCATCCTCAATATCTGATTATTTTAGTGATTGACAACATGTGTGTGTTGCCAATGATCCTCACACTGCATCTCTAGTCTTGAAATTTGCTAAGCCAAAGTTAGCTTCTGTGTACCAATAGGCTGGGCTGGAGTTGCTGGATCACCTTCACCAGCTTCAACATTCTGGATTTGAAATTTGTTCATAAGTTTGTCATCAAAGGTACCTTTGGGTAAGATCAACGGCTCTGTATCCTCCTATAGTACACTATTTACACTGTACAATTCAATGACAAGTGAGGGAAATACCCAAGTGCCTAGAGTTTGCTGCCTACAAGATTGCACAATGAATAACTCGACCAACATCAATGGACATACCTTTAATAATAGCATACACCATAATGGCTCTCTCCTTAGTTACATCACTAGCATGTCCACTAGGAAGGATGTTGGTGAGCACAAAGTAATACCAAGTCCTTGCAGGGGCTAGTAGCTAACTGGCAGTGAAATGAATTGGCTTTCCATTGGTTAGTTTCCACACAACGCCTTGAGTGCACAGTGCATTGATCACTTTATCATAGTCTATTATCCTACTTGACTAAGTCACATACTCATCAGGTTTGGGGATATTCATAAAATGCATTGATCGCCATGCTTGTGAATGAAACCATCTTCCCTTGCACCATGACTCTGTTGTCTGTGTTCTCAACCAGGTTAGTATAGAACTCCGGAGCCACTGCAATGACTCCAACTAAGGGTGGTGCACATAATTGGCCCATTGTCTATTGTTGATCAGATTGGCCATCCCCATAAAGTAATCCAGGCTGAGGTGTAAGCCTCGCTATGCCACAGCCTTCTTTGTGACAAGCCCATCATCAAAACGCTTATCAACTATAGTAGAGATGAACTAGCTATTGTCAAAGCTTGGTCTAGATGATCGGGCATGCTTGGTAGCCTTTGTTATCTCAATATCATATCATTTATTCAAGAATCATCAATATGCATATCCATCCCCCCTAAACCTCTTTCATTATTAGTGATTTATCAAGAACATTAAAGAATTATGAGGTGAAGGTTACAGTGATATGATATATTCATATAACGTCAAATTCATGTACCATTACCTCAGAACTCATCACCAAGATAGAAAATGTACTACCCATGTAACCAAAAACCCAAAACAAAAAATTGCATAGAAACCCCTAAAGATCATATCTACCCACAATCTAGAAAACATTTAAGCAAACAACACAAGAAAAGCATCCTACCTACAAGAAAATTCATAGATCATAAAGAGAAAGGAAAGAGTACTTACTTGTGTTGAAGCAGTTCCAAATACAGTGCAAAACATGATATGGGTAAAGGGTTTTAGTGTGAGAGTGATGGAAGGCACTAGAACGGTATTTGGCTTGGTGTTTTATGGCCTAAAACCTCTAATTTGCACTAGTTAAGGGGCTTAAGGCATGGGTTATGGCAGTTTTGGTTTTGAATTTTTGTATTAAAAACATAATTGCAACATGGCACTGCGGCATCAATGTATAGGGGCCATGGTGCTATGCCCTAAAATTTGAAAATTTTGAATTACGCGGGTTAGTGCTGCGGCTTGCAGAATATGGTGCCACATCGCATGGCTCTCTATGGAAAGCTCTTTTGTTTTTTTGGTAAGTGGCGCCAAGAATATGCTTAAGCGGCTTAGGCTTACTACCTAAATTGTGTTTTCTTTGTTGATTTAAGTGCCACAGCATGTTTATTTAGAGTGCCACGACTCAAAGCAATCTAGAAACTTACCTTGGTTTTCCTTTCTATCGCATCACGGCTTGAATTCATGGGTGCCATAGTGCTATGCTCTCGGGTTTATTTCGTGATTTCAAGTCATAAGCTTGCAGTGTCATGTGTTTTTGTGCCGTGGCGTCAATGCATTGTGCTGAGGGATTTGGTCTTTCTTTCTTGAAAGATAATGATATGAAGGTTGAGTACATTCTAAACTTTCAAAAAAAAAAAAAAAAATGTCCTCAGCCTGACTTAGTTTTACTCATTCGACATTTGCCAGAGTGTTGGAGGTCTTTTGACAATCAATAGGACCTCCCCAATAATGTTCAAGCCTTTGCCCATTAACCTTCAATTTGTTGTCTAGCTTCTTTTCTTCAACTATCTCCACAGCTCCATAAGGAAACACTATAGTGACTATGAAAGGTCTGGACCACCTTGACTTGAGCTTTCCCGGAAATAGCTTCAAATGGGAATTAAAGATCAAGGCCTTCATACCAGGCTCAAAGTGGTGATCCATGATCTTCTTGTCATGCCATTTTTTTGTCTGTTCCATATAAATCTTTGCATTTTTATATGTTTGAAGTCAGAATTCATCCATCTCATTAAGTTGAAGAAGCCTCTTCTCACCAACTACATTAAGATCAAGATTCAGCTTCTTAATTGCCCAATATGCATTGTGTTCTGACTCCACCAAGAGGTGGCATGCTTTCTCAAAAACTAGTATACATGGAAACATGGCTATATGGGTTTTATAGGCACAATATGCCCACAATGCATCATCCAATCTCCTGGACCAATCCTCTACCCACATTGAAACATAGTCCACTGCCACAAATATATACTTATTGTTATATGACATTGGGAATGAACCCATGAAATCAATTCCCTATACATCAAAAATCTCCACTTCAAGGATGTTGTTTAGAAGCATCCGATGTCTTTGGGAGATATTGCCCATCATTTAGCACCTATCACATGTAGCAACGAAATTATTACATCTTTAAAAATGAAGCTAGATGTGCTTTATTAAAATCAAAGGGAGTGTCTTTTTCTAAAAGGTTACATAGCGGTTTTGAAATTTTGAAAAATCCTTAACGAACCGCCTATAAAAGTCTGCATGCCCAAGAAAGCTTTTAATACCTTTTACTGAACTAGGTTGTAGGAGTTTCTCTATTGCTTCAATCTTAACCTTATGTATGCCCTTGCTAGACACCTTATATCCTAACATAATCCCTTTTTGTACAATATAATGGCACTTCTACCAATTCAATACCAAATTGGTCTCTTTACATCATTTAAGCACACATTTTAAATTATGAAGATAGCTAAGACTTTGCTCAACCATATCAGTAAAAATAGCCATCATGCATCTCTGAAAAGTGGCAGCTGCATTAAACAACGGCATCCTTCTCACAAAGGTGCCATAAGGACAAGTAAAGGTGGTCTTTTCTTAGTACTCCAGGGCTATAGCTATTTGGTTATACCCCGAATAACCATCTATAAAACAGTAGAATTTCTTACCTGCTAATTGATCAAGCATTGGATCGATAAAAGGAAGAGGAAAATGGTATTTCCTTGTGGCCTTGTGGAGCTTGCGGTAGCCCATGCATTCTTGTCATCCTGTCATGGTCCTTGTAAGGATGAGTTCATTGTTAATGTTAGCCACAATTGTCATCCCTCCTTTCTTTGGCACACACTGAATTGGGCTTACCTATGAGCTATCCGAAATGGGGTATATAATACCCGCATCTAGCAACTTTATCATTTCTTTCTTCACTACCTCTTTCTTGATTGGATTGAGTCTTCTTTGATGTTCAATGGTAGCTTTGTGGTTATCCTCCATCAAAATTTTATGCAAGCAAAACAAAGGACTTATGCCTTTAATGTCGGCTATGGTCCATCCTAGTGCCCTCTTGTGTTCTCTTAGTACACGAAGGATCCTTGCGTGTTAGTAAGAGCAGAAGAAATAATAACCTGCAAAGTAGATGCTGGACAAATAAAAGCATACCTCAGGTGTGGTGGCAACAACTTTAGTTCCAATGTAAGTGGTTCTTCAATGGAGGGCTTGGAATCAGAAGGTGTGGAAGCCCGAATGTCAAGGGATTCAAACTTGAGGTTTGACCTTGATATGAAAGGTGAAGTGTCTAACAATTTCATGCGCTCAACAAAATCATATGAGAAATTATTGAAGCATCAATAAGGTCACTAGGATAATTATCTAAGAACCTCTTGAGTTATTTGACTCACCACATCAAAAGCAAAACATTTTTTATGGTTAGCAGGAAATTTCATAGCATTAAAAACATTAAATGTTACCTCTTGGCCTTGAACCCTCATGGTATGCTCACTTTTTTGCATAGCAATTAGGTTCTACTTGTAACTAAGAAAGGTCTCCCAAGAATGATAGGGATTTCCCTATCTTCTTCCATGTCAAGTACAATAAAATCAGTAGGAAAAATTAGTTTATGAACTTTTACTAGCACATCAGATTGTTCCCCTTGGATAGGTTAAAGACCTATCAACTAGTTGCAATATGACTGATGTAGACTTAACTTCCCCCAAACCTAATTTCCAATATATAGACAAAGGCATTAAATTAATACTAGCTCCTAGATCACATAATGCCTTACCAAAAAATTGAGTACCAATAGTAAAACTACCTATATTCTTTAATTTTGGCAGAAGTTTCTTTTGTAGTATAGTACTACATTCTTCAGTAAGAGCAATTGTTTCATACTCTCCCAACCTTCTTTTCTTGGACAGGATGTCCTCATGAACTTGACATAGCTCGGCATTTTCTAAAGCTTTAGAAAATGGGATGTTGATGTGAAGATTTTTGAACACTTTTATGAACTTTTGGAATTGCTTGTCAAGATTTTTTTGGAATCTTTGAGGAAAGGGTAGTGGAGGAGTAGGCATAGCAGATTCATTAGGTTGATATTTTTTCTCATTCTTTGAAATGTCTTCTTCAATTGGTTTATTCATAACATCAGCTTGTTTATTTGGCTCCTCAATTGTCTTACCACTTCTAAGGGTGATACCCTTATATTCCTCTTTGTCTTTCCTTAGATTAGGCTCAGTGTCACTAGGCAGGGCTCCTTGAGGCCTATTTGTGAGAGCATTGGCCAGCTAGCCTATTTCTATTTCAAGAGTTCTCAAGGAAGCCGCTTGGCTTTGAATTACTGAATTTGTCCTCGACATGTATTGCATGAACATGTCTTCCAAAGATGGCTTTTTCTCAGGTGCCACCACTAGATGTGGTTGAAAACCGGGAGTATAGGTAGGCTTTGCAATATTTGTAGTCCCTTGATTTGTCTAACTAAAATTTGGATGGTTTCTCCATCCCAAGTTATAAGTGTTTGAAAAAGGGTTGTTTTGCCTTTGCATATTTCTTAAGCCATGACTTAATTCTTGACTGCCGAAACCTCAAGAGTATCAAATCTTTTAGCTAGACAGCCACTTGTACTGTTAAGACAGTGAGGGCGTCTAACTCATGTACCCCAGCTACTCTGCGAGTTAGAAGTCACTCACATGACCATTGATAATTGTTTGAAGCCATTGCTTCCAATAGCTCGTAAGCTTCATCAATAGACTTTCCCATTAATGCACCATCAGCTGCAGCATCAATGGTTGTTCTTCTTTGGCTAACCAAACCATTGTAAAAGGTTTGGACTTGTACCCACTTCGAAATGCCATGGTAGGGGCACTGTGTCTTTTTATATTTCCCACGCTTCATAAAAATATTCTTGGTCTTGTTGCTTGGATAAGGTGATTTCATTCCGCAACTTAGCTATTTTGGCCAGTGAAAAGAACTTTGGCAAGAACATTTGAGCCAAGTCCATCCATGTAATGATGGAATGAGATGGCAAGGAGTACAACCAACTTATCACCTTATCTCGAAGTGAGAAAGGAAAAAACCTTATACGAAAGACATCGTAAAAAATGCCATTACATTTGAAGGTGTCGCAGAAGAACATCATCAAATGGGCATTCAGGTCATCATTTGGAAGGCCAGCAAATTACACCATTTATTGGATCATTTGAATTTGATCGGGCTAAATTTCAAAGTTGTTAGCTTGAATTGCCAGCCATTGGATGCTGGAATGAAGGCCTTCCACTAATGGGACAACATAGTCCCTTAATGCCTCAAGCTCTTGTTCGTCAGCCATTGCTGAATTTTTCAAAGTAGCTTGTTGGTTCTCCTTTTGGAGTCTTCTAATTGTCTTTTCGATCTCGGGATCAAAAGGAACAACTTCCAAGCTACAAGTTCTACGCATAAACCTGAAACATGAAAGAAAATCTAATTAAAACTAGAACTGGCTGGTATTATTAATATTAACAAGAATAAATAATTCCCCGACAACGGCACTAAAATCTTCTTGTTAGATTTACTATGCAAGCGCACATATCATTTAAAAAAGTAATAAAGACTAAGTGAGATCGTTTTCACGGGGAATTAAGTCTATCAAGTCAAGAACTAAAACTTACCAACTCAACTTAACTAAGCCTTAAATCCCAATCTAGTTGGGGTCGGCTATATGAATCCTTTTTCTCCATTCACATCAATCAGAGACAACATTTTCAGTAATCCCTAAAGTAGTCATATCTTTCTCGATGATTGCTCCCCATGTAAGTTTCGGTCTCCTCTTACCACGTCTAACACCTAACACCTGTACCAAGTCACTTTTCTTAACTATTGCATTTATTAGCCGACGTTGGATATGTCCAAAACAACGTAGGCGATTCTCCCTCATTTTCTCCTCAATAGGTACTACTTCCACCTTGTTACAGATCTCCTCATTTCTTACTCTATCCTTTCTTGTATGTCCAGTCATCCATCTCAATATTCTCATTTCAGACTCCCATCTTATGCTAGTATTGCTTCTTAACTGCCCAACATTAGGTACCATACAGCATGGCTAGTGTCATTGCCGTCCTGTAAAATTTTCCTTTCAATCTATTCAGGATTTTAGGATCACATAAAACTCCCGAAGCACTTCGCCACTTCACCCACCCTGCTTTGATCCTTTAGTTTACATCATGCTTAATTGCGCTATCGTTTTGTATAAATGAACCTAAATACTTAAACACATCCTTTGTAGGGATTATTTGATCGTCCAAATTATTTCATTCGGACCTCCTCTAGTTTCACTGAAATCGCACTCTATATACTCAGTTTTTGTCTGACTCAATCTAAGGCCTTTAGATTCTAACGCGTTCCTCCACATTTCTAGTTTGGAATTTAAACCTTCTCTAGTTTCTTCTATCAACACAATATCATCGGCAAATAACATGCACCATGGAGCCCTATCTTGAATATTATAGGTAAGTTCATCCATGACTAAAGCAAATAGGTAAGAGCTTAAGGATGAACCTTAGTGAACACTTATCGTGATCGGGAACTCTCCAGTCATACCATCTACGGTCCGCACCCTAGTCATTACTCCCTCATACATATCTTTAATATCTTCTACGTATTTAGTTGGGACTTTCTTCTTCTTGAGTACCCACCACAAGACTTGTCTTGACATTTTTTCATACGCTTTTTCTAAATCAATAAAGGCCATATGAATATCCTTTTTTTTTTCTCTCTATATTTCTCAATTAATCTCTTAAATAAGAAAATAGCCTCCATTGTAGATCTTCCTGGCATAAAGCCAAATTGATTCTCAGAAACTAGAGTCTCATACCTAAGCCTATGCTTGATCACTCACTCTCGCAGTTTTATTGTATAACTCATAAGTTTTATTCCTCGATAATTCGTACAACTTTGAATATCTCCTTTATTCTTAGAATATGGATCAACGTACTTTTTCTCCATTCATCGGACATTTTCTTGGTTACTAAAATCTTGTTAAAAAGATTTGTATGCTAAGTTACTCCAATATCTCCTAGGCATCTCCAAACTTCTATTGGTATATCATCTGGGCCCATTGCCTTACCATTCTTCATCTTAGGAATAGCTTCTTTAAGCTCCTGTGCTTTAATCCAATGAAAAAATCGGCAGTTCGTATCATCAAATGAATCGTCAAGGTCCCCAATATCACCCCTTGACTCTCCATTAAATAAAGTATCGAATAAGTTTGCCATCTCTCATTAATCTCGTCTTCCTTAACTGAAACCCTATCGACCTCATCCTTAATTCACTTAATTCGATTTAAGTCTTTAGTTCGTCTTTCTTTTTGCTTGGCAATCCTATAAATTATATCATTCTCTCCATCCTTTGTCTCTAATTTTTGGTAAAGTCTTTCACAAGCGTTGCCTCTAGCTTCCCTAACCGCTTTCTTAGCATCTTTTCTTGCTTGTCTACATTTATAATTATCTTTATTTCTACATTCGTGTAATCTTTTATAACACTCTTTTTTTACTTTAATAGCTTGTTGAACTTATTCATTCCACCACCATGTCTCTTTATTTGGAGGTTCACGTTCCCTACTTTCTCCTAATACCTCTCTAGCAGTATTCTTGATATGACTTGCCATCTCATCCCAAATTATATTAGGCTCACCCTCCACCCTCCAAGGATCACCCTGTAACATTTCTTTAAAAAAAGCCATCTTCCCTCCATTCAAATTCTACCATCTAGTCCTACTACACTTATTACTTCTATGCTTTTGCTTCCAACGCTTAATACTAACATCCACAACCTTATGCTAAGACACTAAACACTCGTCGGGCATAACTTTACAAACTGCTCAATCAACCCTCCTAGTCAGAACAAAATCTATTTAGCTCTTATTCGGCCCACTACTAAAGGTGACTCAGTACGACTCTCGTTTCTTAAAAAACATGTTAGCTAAAATTAAGTCATATGCAACCGTAAAATCTAAAATAGACTGTCCACCCTCATTCCTATCTCCTTAACCATATCCTCCATGTACTCTCTCAAAACCCTCGTTAGTACTTCCTACATGACCGTTCAAATCTGCACCAATAAATAGTTCTCTCCTAAAGGTACTCACGGACTATCTCCTCTAAATCATCCCAAAAGGCCTTCTTTGTAGCTTCTTCCAGTCCTATTTGTGGAACATAGGCGCTAATGATATCAAAAACCTCCTTGTCTATCATCAATTTCACTAAAATTATTCTATCACCTTTGCTCTTGACTTCAACAACCTCGCCTTTTAAATTTCCATCTATAATAATTGCTACTCCATTCCTATTTCTAGTCTTACTGGTATACCACATCTTGAGTCTTGTTCTCTCTATCTCTAGCCTTTTGTCCTACCCACTTAGTTTCTTGCAAGCAAGCAATATTAATCCTCATTCTACTCATAGTATCTACAAGCTCTCTCAATTTACCAGTAAGAGTCCCTATGTTCCAAGTAGCTATGCAAATCTTATCATGGACTAGCTTCTTTACCCACACCCGCCCTCGATGCAAGAACCTTTACTTATTTTGCATCACACTCGGGCTCCAATGTGTCGCCCCACTAAGGATGTGACGACCCAACCCTTGCTCATTTCTCACTACACCCTGGATCAGATGCATTGAGTCGCTAAGAGGGTTACGCCTCAATGAATATTCGGTAGGATTCATTGTCATAGGGTTTGACTAGTTTTACGCTGGCCGTCAACCTATTGCAACCCTCCTCCTTTATCCAGACAATTGAATAATTGAGATTTTTAATTATGATTAAAATAAAGCAAATTGTAAGACCTAAAAGAAAGATACCTAAAGTGTTTTGATGAATTGGATGAGAATTCCTCATACCAAGATAATATTTTTATACTACGAGATTGTGTAGAGTACAAGTAAGTCAACTATACATAAATAAGAAAACTATAAATAAGGAAATTGACCCACTAACTAGGCTATCTATATTTACACTCTAACACTCTCCCTCAAATTGGAGCATAGAGATTATATGTTCCAAGCTTGTTGCATAGATATCGCAGCCGATTTCCCGCCAAATACTTTGTGAACAAGTCTGCAAATTGATCTTTAGATTTTGCATATGTGGTCTTCTTGATTGTATTATTCATAAGCTTCTCATAAACAAAATGACAATCAATTTCTATATGTTTTGTTCGTTCATGAACGACTAGATTTGAGACAATATGTAATGCAACTTGATTATTATATACTAACTTCATAGGTTGTGAGTGCTAAAATCCAAGTTCTTCTAATAGATTTTTCAGCCAAACTAACTCAGCAGTAGTATGAGTCATAGCCCTGTATTCAGATTCAGTACTGGATCTTGCAACAACAGTCTACTTTTTGCTTTTCCATGAAACAAGATTTCCTCCCAAAAATATACAGTATCCTGTAGAAGATCTTTTGTCAAATGGAGAGCCTGCCCAATCAGCATCACTATAATCTTGAAGTCCTAGAATCATGTTTCTGAACTAATGTATGACCACGACCATGTCCTCAAACTAGAGTGTGCCCATTGTTCTTATATAATAATCCCTTTCCGGGTGCAGTTTTAAGGTATCTTAGGATACGAGTAACTGCATTCTAATGAGATGTTTGAGGCTGAGAAAGAAATTGGCTAACCACATTAGTTGCAAAAGCAATATCTGGTTTAGTGACTATGAGATAATTTAGCTTATCAACAAGACATCTGTATTGCTCAGGATTTGATAAGAGCTCCTCCTCATCCGGTACAAGTTTAGTGTTGGGATCCGTAGGAATGTTCACAGTTTTTGAATCCAACATAGCTGTATCACTCAAGACTAGATACACAATACTTTCTTTGAGAAAGACAAATCCCCAACTGTGATCTTTCAATCTCAATGCCCAAGAAGTATGTTAACTGTCTTAAGTCTTTAGTTTGAAACTTGGACCGTAGGAATGATTTCAATTGCTGAATCCTATAGTTATCATCAACTGTAATCACAATATCATCCGCATATACAATCAAAAGAATTCTGCTAATAGATGTATATTTGTAGAAAACAGAGTGATTAACAGTATACCTTTGAAGGCCAAAACTAAGAACAACTTCACTGAATCTACTAAACCAAGCTCTGGGAGATTGCTTTAAGCCATATAGAGATTTTTTCAATCGACACACCATACCTGACTCGTCCTGAGCAACAAAACCAGATGGTTGCTCCATAAAGACTTATTCATCAAGGTCACCATGTAAGAAATCATTTTCTATGTCCAATTAATATAGTGCCCAATCAAAAATAGCAGCTAGAGATATGAAAACCCTGACATAAGTAATTTTAGCTACGGGAGAGAAAGTTTCTGAGTAATCCACACCATAGACCTAAGTGTAGCCTTTTGCAACCAATTTAGCCTTTAAACGATCAATAGAACTATTAGGATGAACTTTCACAGTGTATTTATATCCAACAGTGGACTTGCCATAAGGTAAAGAGACCAGTTCCCAAGTACCATTAGTGTGTAAGGCATTCATTTCATCAACCATGCCCTGTTGCCACCCTAGATGAGCAAGAGCATCACTAGTGGACTTTGGCACAAATATAGAAGACAAAGAGGATACAAAAACGATGATAACTCAAAAAAGTATAAATAGGATAAGGATTATGAGTTGAACGAGTAGCTCTTCGTAAAATAAAGGACAAAGCAGGATCCGAGGCACCGAAAGGTATTAGTACAGAAGGTGAGTCATCAAGTACACTAATAGTGTTTTGATGAATTTGATGAGAATTTCTCATACCAAGATAATATATTTATCCTACGAGATTGGGTGGAGTACAAGTTTGTATGGAGTACAAGTAAGTCAACTATAAATAAATATGGAAACTATAAATAAGAAAATTGACCCACTAACTAAGCTATCTATATTTACACTTTAACACAAACAAATAAAATAACTGAACTTGAGCTTATGTAGAGAAGACCTACGAATATGATTTCACTCACACACATTTGAATTACCTTTATCCTATCATGCTTAGTTATGATATTATGTTATTAACCTAGGGTTCCAAGTTAATTTTAAAAATCTTTCAATTGCTTATAATTGATACCTTATTTAATCAATTCACTATATGTCTATGAGAACTTAATTAAATAAGATTCATTAAGAACAACCCTAATGTGGCTACACATGAGTATATAGGTATATGTTTATCCTATATGCGAATCAAATTCAATCAATAAAGTGAAAGAATTCAAACATGTGTTATATCACTCAATGCTAACTTAGATTTCTTTTATTAAAGTTCCTCTAGATTACCAGATCTATCTAATTGGTGATCAAGCAATTAGAAGCAATAAACATAGAATGATATAAATAACATAAATACCAAAACCTAAGCAATCCAAAGCAAACATCAGAATGTATAGGAGAAACCTAGAATTACAACTTCCCTCAACACTCACTGAGATTATTATTATCTTATAATGCTTAGTTGTGATATTGAATTCTTATTTAATTATAAATATCTTCCGTATTGTTTATAATAATATCTAACTTAACCAATTCATTATATTTCTATGAGAATTGAATTAAGCTAGACTCTTTAAGAGACCTAACAATGACTATTCAAGGCTAAACCTAGATTTCCTTAGTCAAGATTCCTCTAAGTTACCAAATCAATCTAATTGGTAGCTAATCAATTAGAAGCATAAAGCATAGAATAAGATAAATAACTCATGTATCAAATCCTAAACAATCAAATTATAATATAAAACCAAGCTACATGTTGACTTCCATTGCAATCTTAGAGAAGTAACTACTCCATGCTACGTAGTGTAAACATGGATTCATATAAAGAAAACATCAAATAAATACAAGGAAAAGAAAGAGTAGAATGAGGAAAATTAATCCTAAGCTCCTCTTGCTTTTTGCACTCTTTTATGCCTCTGAACTCCAAACTTTTTTAGCTAGACTTGTGTGTTTCTATTCCCCAACATAAACCTCTTTAAATAGGCTTCAAAGTCCTCAAAAAGAAGTCAGTTCAGACTAGAAAATCAATCTGGCGCCTTAACACTGAAAATCGAAGTGCAAGATCAAGTTGATCACTTAGGTTACAGCTTTTTGGTACCTAGGCAATGTACTTGGCACCATGGCACCTAGGCGTTGGCTCCTCTAGTAGCACACACTATTCTGCGATTTTTGAGTGTGCTGAGCCCGATTATTGAGTGCTAGGCGCTGGCTCCTCTAGCAGTACACACTCTTTTAAGCATGAAACCTTCAAAACACATAAACTAAGATAAGATAAGTTATAACTCATATTAAAAACCTAAATCCTAGTCAAAATGAATTATGATTCACATCCTAATACGATAAGAACTCAACTAGGATTTAATTAAAAACTTAAGCAAACTTCAACTAAAACTCAAGAGCATAGCAATAATAAGAATAAAAATGACACATAAATAAGGCTATTCATAGACTTATCACATGCCTAAACATAAGGTTTTGCTAGTCCTCTAGCAAAAGAAAAACTAAAACACAAACAAAAATGACTAGCCAAAGATTCATCACACTAACATAATGATATCCCCAACACGCTCTCAAAAGTTTCACCTGACCTTTAAGTAAATGTCAACCACTGGTATCATTCAAATTCATATTTCAATTCAAGTGCAAGCAACAAATTAATGGATTTCTAATGTGTGTGTGTGTGGATGTTCTTTTAATAATGGAATGCATGCAATCCAGATAAGTTTATGTCTAAGTAAATCCAACTTAGCACTCAAACCTCATTAATTTGCTTTTCAATTCTCTCTCCACTAATGTAAACTCCACTAAGTCAAGGATCAATAGGTCTTTATTAAGTTTGTAATATAGGCTAGGGTAACGGTATGATAAAAGTATATTTAAGGCTTAAGGTACCCTAAGCACATAGATCACTCTAAACCTTTGAAGAGCTCGTTTCCACAACCTAAGTAATACCCATTTGGCATAATCTTTTCCTTTCCACCAATTCATGTGCTTTTTCTACTTTGATTGGCTTTTTCTTTTGCCTTTTTTTTTTTTTTTTTTTCTTTTTCAACTCTTCTTACAACCCTAAACTTATTTCTTTTTATTATGAATATAGGGGTGATCAAGAGGCACATACATACACTCTTTTTTTCTTTTCTTTTCTTTTCTCCTTCTTCTCAGCATAGCTCAAGATATTCCTAGAACGAGCATCATGCCTAAGAGTAAGGGTTCAAAACTGGAATTTAAAAGAACGATTAGGTAAAAATTTTGTGGGTATCCAAAGAAAAAGTAATATAGGCTCAAAAGGGTAACTAGAGTATATACTATAAAGCATGGTAAGCTTAAGAAGGCTCAAACGGCCCAAAGATGGCCTAAATCATGTCCATAACTTAGTCTTGTCTAGGATTTTGCCTTAAGAGAGAATCAAACAAATTATAAGGTTCCTAACTAAATATGAACTTCCTAAACATAAACGGTATCTAGATAAGAAAAATAATCCCAAGAAAAAGATCAAGTGCATAATCTGTATTGGAAATCACATCCTACAATGATACTAACTCAATAATTTAACATGAATGTCAAGATCATATGAAAACTATAATAATATCATCGAATGTAGGGATTTTATCATAAAGTATAATAACATCATGACTAACTAATGACCTAAAAACACAAGCACACAAATAAAACTCTCCCCCAAACTTAAGACTAACATTGTCCCCAATGTGTAAATAAATAAAGGATAAGGATAAAAAGACTCTCTGGCATTGAAGCATGATTTCCAGCTCACTAATCTTTGGCCTTGTTAAAAATCTTTAAGTTTGTAAGAGATAAAAAATGATATACTTTCAAAAAAATTAAAATAGAAAAGAAAAGTTTAGAACTTAGGTTGCCTCCTAAGAAGTGTTTGATTTATAGTCATCAGCTTGACTATTGGAATAGTGCTTCTAAACAAGCGGCAATATATGTGTAGTAATTGGTACGTGACCTCAACATCACTTGGCTTTTGAAATCCTGATTGGTATGTGTAGAGGTACGATGCTAAGGAAGATGATGGAAGAGTTGGCCATATGGGATTTTCATAAATATAAAATTTAGTGACCAATAACGAATTGAGACTAAATAATTTGGTCATCTTGGATGTTATCATGGAATTCTTTCTCTACAACAAAATTAAGCTCAATAGGTTGGGCACCATGAATTTCCTCATGTGATTACTTCATACATGGTGGAAGGGAACTTTGTACCCGTTCTTGAAACATTTATGTATTCTCATCTTTTGGTGTAGGCTTTTCCTTAATTGGTGTAAACTCACTCATGGGTATGAAGGGCTTGGCTAAGGTCTCCAACAACTCATAAGCTTTGTCCACACTTAGATTCATGAAGTCTCCATTAGCTAGAATAACAACCACTTTCGGTGACCTCTCACGCAAACCATTGTAAAATATATGGAGTTGAAGCCATTTTGGTGGGCTGTGAGTTGGACACATACTTAGTAGATAGTTGAACCTCTCCAAAGCATCTTAGAATGATTCCAAGTCATCTTGTGCGAAACATGCGAGTTTGAAATATTCAGTATACATCGTCTCCAATGTATCTCACAAAACAAACAATAAAATAAAATTAGAAAGATAAAAGGAAAAAAATAAAATAAAAAAATAGACAATTTGAGTTAAAACTAAGATTGCTTGGTATTAATATTAGCTAAAATTAGAAAAACAATTCCCTGGCAATGGCACCAAAAACTTCTTGTTGAATTTATCACGTAAGTGCACGTATCATTAACAAGTAATATAGATAGAAGTAGAGTGTCAAACCCATGAGGAATTACAATTGCTAAGTACGAAAAATTTACCAATCCTAACTTTATCCTAATGAACTGTGAGAGATTTATAATTAAACTAATCTAATATAAGCAAGCAAATGTAAGATTGTAAAGGAGAAACCTAGAATTACAACTCCCCTTAACACTCACTTGAATTATTATTATCTTATCATGCTTAGTTATGATACTAAATTATTAACCTGGGGTTCTTATTTAATTATAAGTATATCTCGAATTGCTTATAATAATATCTAACTTAACCAATTCATTATATTTTTTTGAAAATTGAATTAAGCTAGACTCTGTAAGAATAGACCTAACAATGGCTATACAAGGTATGGAGGCAATACTTCTATCCTATATACAAATCAAATTCAAACAAGCATGTGAATGAATTCAAACAAGTGATATCTTATTCAAGGCTAAACCTAGATTTCCTTCTTCAAGGTTTCTCTAAGTTACCAAATCAATCTAATTGGTAGCTAATCAATTAGAAGCATAAAGCATAGAATAAGATAAATAACTCATGTATCAAACCCTAAGCAATCAAATTATAACATAAAACCAAGCTACATGTTGAGTTCCATTACAATCTTAGAAAAGTAACTACTCCATGCTACTTAGTGTAAACATGGATTCATATAAAGAAAACATCAAATAAACAAAAAAGAAAGAAAGAGTAGAATGAGGAAAATGAATGGTTATCAGGCTTCAATCTTCAATCATCCCAAGCTCCTCTTACTCCTTGCACTATTTATGCCTCTAAATTCTAGACTTTCTTAGTTAAACTTGTGTGTTCTATTCCCCGACATAAACCTCTTTAAATAGGCTTCAAAACCCTAAAAAAGAAGTCAATTCAGACTAGAAATCGATCCAGCACCCCAGCACTGAAAATTGGAGTGCAAGATCATGTTGGGCACCTAAGCTGCAGCTTTATTGCTGCTAGGCACTGGCTCCTCTGGCAGCACACACTGTTTTGTGATTTTTGAGCATTTTGAGCCCGAGTTTGACTTCTAATGGGACTCATGAAACCTTCAAAACACATAAACTAAGTTAAGAAAAGTTATAGCTCACATTAAAAACCTAAATCTTAGCTAAAATGAATAACGATTCACATCCTAATACGATAAGGATTCAATTAGGATTTAATTAAAAACTTAAGCAAAGTTCAACTAAAACTCAAGAACATAGCAATAATAAGAGTAAAAATGACATGTAAATAAGGTTATTTTATAGACTTATCACCTAGGCACCAAAAAGGTTAGCACCATGGCGTTCACCGTGATGGCTTCTTTTGAAATTTAGTGCTGCAGTGCCTAAAAAGCGTGGTTGTGGTGCTGACCCAATTCCTAGTCCAAATTGAACTCAAATTAAGGGTTTTAAAGCCTATTTTAAGAAAATTAGCTTGGGAATTCAACACACACAAGTTAACTATTGGAAATTATGGGGCAATCAAGAGTGCAAGAAGCAAGAGGAGCAAGGGTAGACTAACAATCTTTATAATTTCTGTCATTCTACTCTTACTTTTTTTCGCATTTCTTTTATGTTTTCTTTATTTGAATCAATGTTTATGCTAAGTGCCATGGAGTAGTTTTATTTCTAGGATTGCAATAGAACTATATATGTATGTCAATTTTATGTTATTTATTGATTGCTTAGGGTTTGATACTTGAGTTATTTATCTTATTTTATTCTTAGTGCTTCTAATTGATTGACCATCTTTTAGATTAATGTGGTAACTTACAGAAATCTTAACGATGAAAATCTAGGTTTAGCCTTGAATAAAATAACACTTGTTTGAATTCATTCACATACTTGTTTGAATTTAATTTGTATGTAGGATAGACAGATACCTCCATACCTTGTGTGGTTTATTCTTAATGAGTCTTGTTTAACTCAATTACGATAGAAATATAGTGAATTGGTTAACTGAGAAATTATTACAAGCAACTTGAAAGTTACTTATAATTGAATACGAACCCTAGGTTAATAATTCGGTACCATAACTAAGGCTTAGTTTGGTATTGTTATATCTTTTAAAAAGCTAATATGACTTTCATGATATGAAAAAACAGTTGTCATATAGTCATAGTTACCCTGTTTGGTAAATTTGTTATAATAGTTGTTGTGGGTAGTAAAAGTAATAAATAAGGTGTTTGGTAAAACATATCATAAGCTGCTGTGAATGTATAAAATGACAAAAATAGACTCATTAATTAAAAATATATTTAGGAAGAGGAATTTAATGGTATATAAATTAATTGAAGATATATTTGATAATTTTCTAAAATTAATAATGTGATTTTTGTACTTTTAATTTTGAAAAGTCACAACTAGCTTTTAAAAGCATCACTTGGGGTTCTTCTAAAAGTAAAAACACCTATTACTTCTTAAAAGCAGTAGAAGAAGCACCCTTAAAAAAAATAAATACACAATATTTAGACACTGTAACTTTTTAAAAGCCAAAGCACCCTCTTGAAAAGCATTACTAAACTTAGCCTAAGAGTGATAAGATAATAATAATCCAAATAAAGTATTTAAGGAAATTGTAATTCTAGGTTTTCTTTATTGCATTCCTAAGTTTACTTGCTTTAGTTTAGTTTAGCAATTCACTCTCAAAGTTTCCCGTTTAGATAAATTAGAATTGGTTAATTTTAGTACTTAACGATTGTTAGACTTAATTCCTTATGGGAATTATCTCTATTAATCACTCTGTTACTTGTTGATGATACGTGTACTTGCATTAGTAAAGGCCATATATAACACACGTCCACATTAACATCATAATTTGCAGACTTATCTGTTGTCACAAAATCATTCCCTGTTGTATCCTCCTCTCTATCCATTGCCTATATTCCATCTGCTACAACCTACAACCTATCAGTACCATTGGACCAGATTTTTATACTCTTGATGGATCATGATTTGCAAGCAAGTCAGGACGGGTTGTGTTGATTTCTATGCATGGATTTCAGGTAAAATCGAGTGAAATATATATCCTTTTTTTAATCCATTGTATTTTTTTTGGTTATGTATCATAGTTTCTTTCATTATAATAGGGTACTAATAATTTAACATAATTTTTAAAAAAAAATTATTTAGTTTTTTCATAATTTTTATTGAGAAATTCAAATTTTAAAAAATAATATAGGAAATAAATTACTTAAGTTTCTCTGGTAGTCAACTACCTTTATTTTATGTTAATTAATTCGTCAAAAAGATTGAATTTCTCAAATTAATCAAAGTTATGGCCGGTAAATAAATTTTTTGATTTTCCATTTTAGTAAAATCTCATAATTTTCTCCTAATTTATTCATTTTTAAAATTTGATTTCCTCATATTAAAAGAAATTATGATATATATATAAATTTCTTAATTTTATCTTATATTCAACTCATTTAATTTTTC
Organism: Quillaja saponaria; assembly: GCA_029379385.1. Classification (NCBI taxonomy): domain Eukaryota; kingdom Viridiplantae; phylum Streptophyta; class Magnoliopsida; order Fabales; family Quillajaceae; genus Quillaja; species Quillaja saponaria. The sequence continues at coordinate 21,272,731 of CM055613.1, read as the reverse complement.
TTCTAATTGATTTGTTAAAAATTCAAATTCTTCAAATTAAGTGAAAATGTAAATAAATTTCTCAATTTTGTCATTTAGTAAAATTCCTTAATTTTTTTTATATAATTTATTCCTTATACAATTCAATTCCTCAAATTAAGAAAAATTCTGATCTGCAAATGAAGTATTTTTTTTTTTTTTTTTCTGTCAACTCCCTTAATTTCAAATATCATAATTTGTTAATTTGACTAATTCATTTTTTTTCAAAATTAAGAGAGTTGACTAAAACAAAAATTTAACGGATTTAAAATTTAATTTTTTAATGTATTATTGTATTTACATATTTTATGTTTAAAAGATTTATCAAAATCGATTAAATGTTGGTGGCTCAAATAGTTGTACTTTAATCACAAAATAATAAGAAGTAGAAGAATAAGCAATTATAGATTCTTATCATGACCAGATCCGATGTCCTAATCGGACCCATTGCTAAAACTAAGCATCAGTGTCAATCTGCCGATGATATATTACTCTTCATATTTCTCGACATCAAAATAACTATTGTTATTAACTCATCCTTAATCAAACTTTCGGATTTTACCCTTGTAATTTTCCCAATTTGGTAATATAGACTCAAGCTTTAAACAAAATCTTTGTTGTGGTTGGCAAAATACAGGAAAAATAACATTATGTTTTGTCTTAGTTTTGAGTTTGATCTTAGGTGAATCTATAATCAATATAAAATAAGAATAATTTTCCATGCAAGCATCGATAAACATTATGAGTGGTAGTCACAGAATGTAGTAGTATTGAGTGAGATAGTCGAAAGTTGAGAGTGTGAATTTTTGTGTGCTAGGGAGATTTTTTTTTATTGGGAATATTTATTCTTGGTAGGATTTGTTCTTTTGACATTTTTTTGTATGAGACGATGTTTGGTTTTTTTTTTTTTTTTGGAAGTCTAAAGATAGAAAATTTTGATGTAAAATATTGTGTGCTTTTTATTTATTTATTATTTTAATTAATTAGTCTATGCTCATGATTTGTCCATCACATAGAGAATTTTCATGTAAAATATTGCGCTTTTTTTGTAATTATTTTAATTAATTAGTGAGATCTTACCCCTTATAAATTTATTTGGCTTAAGTACATTTTTGGTCCTACAGTTAAATTTAGACTCAATTTAGATCCTAGAGTTTCAATTACTGTAATTAGATCTCCACATATTTTAATTTGATACAATTAACACCAATTAGGTTGATAGGGGCAAAGGTTTTCATTGTGTCTAATATGTGATGAAAGAAAAATAGTCACATGAATTATATATAATTTATATCAAAATTAAATTAGAAAAATATATTTTTAAAAGAAAAAAAAAAAGTAGTATCAATTATTTATTTATTTTAAAAAAAAAAAAAAACATTTTTTCTCTCTCTTTCTCACCACCACTGTTCTTGCTCCCATGGCCACCCTAATTCCTTTAATCTCCATAATCCACAACCACCATCACACAAGCTTATTAAATCAAACCCAGACTTTCTTCCCTACCCTCTAGCTCTGCATCATCCTCAACATTTTTAGAAACCTTGGAAAACTGGCACTTTCTTTCTACTCTGGCCCTCAAGGTCTCTAACTTTTCCCTCTGATTAATGCCTGAATCCTCCCCATACTTGGAACCAAAAATCCTAGATTTGTTAACTTTATTGCAACCAGTCCTCGCATTCTTGGTTGTTTTGATATAAGGCCCGTGCTTTTTCACAGCCATCTACGAAATCTAAAAATCTCACCAAAACTTTACTAACTGGCCTCTTTTCATCCCTAATCATCATATCCACACCCTAGGAGCAAAACCCACATAAGAGAATTTTGGGAGACATATGAAATTGAACTGGAAAAATTATCAGATGAAAATACCGATTTAAATAAGTTACTTCCAACTCCATGGCTCTGTGGGAGAGACTTTCAAAATTGATGTGGGTCTCAAAGGAAAGGGTGATTCTCTAGACACTTTCTAATTTCCAACTTGAGAACTTCGTTCCTCTGTCATTGATTCTTCTCAAAGGAAAATCAATAGTGGCGACCAATCTGGGTTGTCTAGTTTGATCGATTAACCAATCTTTCCACCACTAATCTTTCCTAACCTACAGAAAATTTGTTCTCACTCGCTCCATTTCCAAGTTAGTCGTCTAATTCATCTGTTGTTCCACTCAGCAACCCCAATAGAGAGTCCTGCAGTTGAAATTTGTTGGTACTTTGGTGGTGATTTTATTTTACATTTTTTTACATAAATTTTATTTTACATTTTTTTCAAAATTTCTTAATACACTTACCTTTTTCTTTTTATTTTTTTGTAAAACATTTAGTTTTAACTTTTACATAAATTTTATACAAGACAAATGACTATTTTTGATTTGTTAAATATTGCAACTAGGTGGTCCATCTCATCTAGTCATGTTGGTGTTAATTTAGAAAGAAAAGACTTAATTGCATTAAATTTAACCTGAAAGGGATTCAACTGTAACAATTGAAACATAAGGATGACAGTAAACTAAAATTTAATTTAAAGGGACCAAAAATGTAATTAAGGTTATTTATTTTCTGAAATAAAAGTTTTCTTCAGGTTCCAAAATGCTGTTGTAATTGATTACCAAAAAAAAAATGCTGTTGTAATTAAATTTTTTAAAATGTCAAAGGCTTCGAGGGAAATGTATGATGTGCCGCCACACTACATTCTCTCGTCTCTCCCCAAGCATAATTAATTATATAAGAAAGGTAAAATGGGTAAGTAGTTAAAACAATAAAAATAAAGGTAAACCAACGGAAATTCATTAACACAATAGAAAAAAGAGAGAAATGAGTTTTTGGTATGGAGAGAGAAAAGAGTGTGCTGCTCCTATAGTACGGAAAGTAAAAAAGACGTAGGTAAAGGTTATTGTTATCGTGGGATTGGAGAAGGTCGCCACACGGCTCTTGTTAAAACTGTTATTTCTAGAAACATGTTGCTTTTCTGATGGAGCTAGCTCATGCTCATCTCATGGCTTAGGAATATTTATGAGTTCGTTGGTCAACGGTACTTAATCTTACATCTGAAGCCACAGCCACCAAGTAAATAAGTTCAAACTTGAAAACCTCCCCCATAGACTGAAGAAGCCTCTAGACCACTTAGAATTTCAGCCCAATTTTCTTTCTTAAAAACCCTTCTCTCCCCTTATCCAATCCTCCCTCACCAAGCACCCTCCACATTTTCAAACTGCCTCTTCCTGCCTCACCAACGAATTTACAAACAACAATAATAATTGCATCCTTTCATCCCCTTTCAATAAAAAAATTAATTTATAGAGAGAATCATCATCCCCTTTCACATTCATCATGGGCACTTTGGTAGGACATGTTGCTCCAGGATTTGGCTTCTTACTCATAGGTTTATGGCACCTCTTTAACCACATCAAGCTGCATGCCCTCAATACAAAGTCCTACATCTCTCTTCCATGGTTCCCCACAATAAAATTCAAATACATGGAGCTCTTATTGATCATGGGAGGCTGCTCAGCCTCCATAGCCATGGAGCTCTTTATAAGTCCTGAAAGACACCAGCCTTTGGACCCGGATTGGACCATCCCATCCAACCATCTCCACAATTTCGAACATTCTTCAATATCAATGACTTTCTTCGTTTATGCCGCCTTCTCCATCATTCTCGATCGTATGAAAATTAACCCCAACTATCATCATCATCTTGATCATGATTATGGGCTAACCCAGTTGCTGGCTGCCATAGCCTTTGCGCAAGAGCTTCTCCTTTTTCACCTTCACTCCGCGGATCACATGGGTCCTGAAGGTCAATACCACTTGCTGTTGCAGCTTTTAATTCTTGTTTCCTTAATCACAACCCTCATGGGGATTGGCTTACCTAAGAGCTTCTTGGTAAGTTTCTTGCGCTCCCTCAGCATATTATTCCAAGGCTTGTGGCTCATAGTTATGGGCATCATGCTTTGGACTCCGGACTTTGTACCCAAAGGTTGTTTCCTGCACCTTGAGGAGGGACACCAAGTGGTCAGATGCTCAGGGGAGGAATCCCTTCATCGCGCTAAATCACTTATCAACATTCAATTCAGCTGGTTCTTGATCGGAATCACCGTTTTCGCCGTGATTTTCTACTTGATTTTGCTGAAATTCTACTTTGAGAAGAAGAAGTCTGAATATGTGTCATTGACAAAAGACCTCCAGGAATTACAAGAAGAAGAAGAAGAGGAAGAACATCATGACTCATCTCAGTTAGGCGACTTTGACCTTGAGTCCCGAAACAAAAAACCCATTCTACTTGGCAATGCAAACAGTTTTCTTCAAATGGGAAAATCATTTGGACCAATTGACATGGAAAGGTGATGTGCGGCACAGCTAGCTACCACGGTTAATTTTATTGATTAGGTGTGTGCTTATGTGATCAGTAATTAATTAATTAAAATTTATTATTAATATGGGGGGAATGGAATCCCACTTTCTTTATTTAAGCCAGCAATAATGCAAATGGTTTAAATCTTTCATTATTAATAGTGAGTCGGGATTTGAAAATGTAGAAAGTTGGGTGGTTTTAGCTTTTTACTAGAATGTTTTGGTTTGAATCATGGTTTTTACTTTTTGTGATTAAAAAAACCGTTGCGTAACTTGCGTTTGTCTGTATAAAAAGCAAAATAAAGACTTTTTTTATTTTCCTTTACATTACAGTTTTTTTATATATCTACTTGTTAAGTAATAGATATATTTATTTATTGCCCATATTTTAATTTTCAATGTGATGGTGATGACGGATGGCCCATTGATTGCCGGTCAAGAAAAGTCAGCATCGATCTTGTCTTGGACTAAAATCAACATTTTGAAACATTTTAAGCAATGAGCCAATGATGAGAACTTCGAAAATAACATTGGCATTGGGACACTATTATCTTGCCCCATTTTACATAATGGAAGAACAAACAAAAAAATATATATAAAAAGATTATGATTATTATGGTTTGGTATCTAAAATGAACAATTTTGACCGCATGAGCAATTGACAAGTAACGGTAAATGCTGCCATATAAATGAAACAACCGCTTTGTCCCAATGTGTGAAAGGTATTCAATAATTTGGTAAAGATGCTTCAGGTTGATTGTGTTGCGCTGGAAAATATGGGATAGATATAAATATTATAATTTAACAAAATCAAATAAAATTTGTAATAATTTAATAAATACAAAAACGAGATTTATAATATGGAAAGAGTATACAGCAAAATCAAGCACAAAGCACTGTCCATAAATGTTAATTTCTATACTCATAAATCATATTTTTGGTATTGTTTATGGAAAATTGGGCGAATGAGTGCCTGGAAACTAGCCCAAGTCAATAATCAAACGACTATGAATAATTTTTGCTTTATCGATTCAAACTCTAGTATAAAGTAGTAGCAGTTGTAATGATTATTGTTTAAATATAAAAACAAGAGAAAATAACAAGATAGAACATAAATGAGAAAGCTAAGTAAAGATAAAGATAAATGTCGCAAGAAGTCATTTGCTTGATTGGTTATTGAATCTTTATAATAGTAATTGAGACTAGTATTTATAGTATATTAAGGGGTAATTTGAATTTCATATTTAATAGCAGTTCAAAAATAATCGTGATAAATGGTATATTAACTACTCTTTAATGCAACTGCCTAACTATCACTTGGAACTGCAATTTAGCCTTTCAGTCTTCCATCTCCTATAACAACTTAGTCTTTTTAGGATGTCAACAATATCCCTTTCATAAAACCCTTTTGTCGAAAGGTAATATTTTGACACCCCAGTTTGTGATTGTGTGTGGGATTGGCGTATACTGAGTCCTACATCGAGTATACACTGGGTTGATTTTGGCTATATAAGCTACAAGCACTAACTAATAAGTACCTTGAAGCTAGCATTTTTACCCATGTGATGTGGGGTGTGGACTTTTCAAGGTATTTGGGCCAGTTGAGCCTTAATCCTAAAAAGTGTCATACCCGATCTGGTATTCACACCCATGTGGGCTGGGGGACACTGCAGCCTAAGTTCTATTTGGGCCTTGACGAGGACATCAAGGATTTAAGTGGGGGAGTTTGTGACACCTAAGTTTGTGACTGTGTTTGGGGTTAACGTGTGCTGAGTGCTACATCGAGTGTATACTAGGTTGATCTTGGCTATATAAGATTCAAGCACTAACTACTAAGTACCTTCAAGCTATTATTTAAACCCATGTGGTGTACGGTGTGGACTTTTCAAGGTACTTAGGCCAGTTGAGCTTGGGGCATTACAAATATATATACTTAATCCTAAAAAGTGTCTTGTGGAAGCTCTCAGAATTCAAAGTGCCTTAAAACCATCACTTGATTAGTCATGTGACCAGGAGTTTCTCATGATTTGAAATGTTTATGATGGTTGGGCTTCTCATAAATTAGCCCTTTAAAAACCTTGACAACATAATTTGGAAAATCATACTTTCACAATTCTTGAGAAAGATTCATAATTCCCAGACAATTCTAGCAATTCAAACCTTAGACTCTCTCCTTTTCATCAATGGCATCTTCCAAGCTTTCTAACTCCCAAGTAAATTCATCTTTTCTGATTGAACATCCAAAATTTTCATTCTCAATCTTAAGCTCAGTGTTCAAGACTTTTCCACCACCTAAAAGAGCAAGTTTACACATTTAGTACTTGGAGAAACCCCTTTGCTCTAAGAACAACCTAATTTATCCTTCTTTTTATACCCAAGACCCATTAGGACTTGGCTTATTGAAAGATCGTATCAGACTTCTATACTCAGGGAAACAGTAAACTTTTGGTTTGTGATACTTGTTTTCATATACAAGGGATTTTTTATTTACTTAGGCTCTCTTTTCAACCTATGGAGGCTAACATTTACGACTACTACTTGTTTTTGGTGTAAGAGTCATAATGTATTCCATTTTCCTTGTGTGATGATGACACGTACCATTCATGATATGACTGCACTTTTTAGTTTGGGATGCATCGAAGAAGAATTATATGCTTTTACAACTTCAAAGAACTATACACTTCAAAATCCTCAAGGAGAACGAGTCTTATAACAAGTTCATGGATTTTCATTGTCAAATTAATGGTGATGTAACCCACGAAAAGCCACGACCTTCCTTTATATTGGATCTACAAATATGTCTTTTGTTTTGCCACTAATGGAATGGTGTCTAAATACATCATTATGGCTAAATGTCTAGCTGAAGGCCATATCTATCCTCTAGCTCCTTTTACTTTGTCCAATGATTAGCAAGCCTTCATTGACTTTGTCCAAATAATTTAAAATTCACAATATCATGGAAAGAAACTAATTGGCATTGGGTAGTCTAATTTAGTTAGTGCAGTATTTGTTGTTAACCTATTTCTGGGAATTTGACAACCATGTTGTTATGCATGATACTGATGCTCAATTCAAATGCTATGGCCAACATATTCTCCAATCAAATGTGTCCACAAAGTACTTCCTTCAATGCCTCTTTCAAGATTTTTCATAACTTTAGTCAGAGTGGCCGTAATTTTATGCCTTTCATTAACTGTGCTTATGGTGATCCTATCTATAAAGTGAAACATATTGATATTTTTTTAGTTAAAAAGGATTAACAAAAGATCTATATCTTCTTACTCTTATTAGGCCTTCAATGTCATGACCTTCATAGAAGTTACCGTAACGGTACAAATCATCAATATGGAGGGGCAAATTTATTCTACTCACTCTTGTTCTTGCCAATTCAATTAACACAATTAATTCATGTCCCCTTTTTTTTGTATGGCCATCCCAAAGTTTATCAATAACTCCCAATGTTACCCACTTTTATTTGGTTAATTGGTCAAATTGGTGGTTGGACCGTTTGTGCGTTTGATCATCCTAGGTTAGCTCTAGTAGCCATATTATACATCCCTTATGGTAAATTATTTTGACAATTCATTAAATCTAAGTTACCATTATTTTTTGGGCTTAACAATGTGTTTATCTCTTGTTGAATCTACATCTTGCTTTTTTCTTATTGCTTCTCGAAGGCTAACCCAATCCTCTAAGCCAACACATCAACATTCTGCTTTAGCTGCAACCTGAAGTTGGTTGCTATCTCTATCCATCCTACTAGAGATTCAATTCCACAACAAGCGTCCAGATTGAATGAAGTATCAACATTTATGGGCCTGTCTTTTCATATTGGATCAAAAGACCTAGTAAATCAAATAGGTGAAATACTATTTAACATTGTCAATATTGTTGGAGAAGGAGATTGATTCACCTCTCCTTGAGTTAGAGCATATCAACATATATATTTGTAGCCATGAAAACTCGTGTCTATAGCCGTAGTTGTAGTTACAAGGATTTCCACCAAATTTTTGACATTGGTTTTTGTGTCTCACCTTGATCCTTCCCTAAGTTCTGGTCAAACTAAGAAATCTTCATTACTCATGGTTAAGAAAACCACAATCTGGCTTCTTAATTTCTTAGACATCTTTAATTAAGGTGCCCCACTGGGTGTGAAAATTGTTTATGAAAATTTGGAAGAAAGCGTGCCAAAAAACAATTTCAAGTTAATAATGAAACAACTATGAACAACTTTTGGGTTATTGGTTCAAACTCTAGTACAAAGTACTAGCAATTGCCATGGTGATGGTTTTAAATATGAAGACAAGAGAAATTGAAAAGACATAATATATTTATATAGAAGTAAGGATAAAGACAAATGCAACAAGAAGTAGTTTGCTCAATTGTTTATTAAACCCTTGTAACAGTAATCGAGACTAATATTTATAGTCTTAGGTAATTTGAATTTTGAATTTAATAGCAATTCCTAAATAACCGTGAAAAAAAGCACAAGATATGCTCTTTAATGCTATTGCCTAACTGTCACTTTAAACAACAATTTAGCCTTTTGGTGTCCCATCCTATCTCAACCAACTTCCATTTTAGCCCTTTTAGCTGGACTCAAATTTAGCATGAAACAACTTAGTCTTTTTAGGATGTCAACAGGTGTAAAAAGTCTTTCATGTTACTCGTCTATGATTAGATTGTAAAATTTTCCTCTGAACTCTACACACAAGAATGAGAACCACATCGAGCAGACACATTACTTCCTTCACAACACCTAGATTGAAAATTAGGAGGAAAAAAAATAAATATGAGAGAGCTATTTTCAAAATATTTGTAATTTTGTTTTATATCATATACCCTACTTATATAGGGAGATCGCCAACAATCATAAGACAATAATTTATTCATGAATAAATATTTAATTTTTCAAGGATCAATGGCTAGGTTTCAATAACATAAATCCGTTTAAATATGATTCCAACTACCCTAATATTACAATAGGTAGCTTCTAATGGCTTGTTTAGAAATAAAGTTTGAAACATTATAGAAATTAAAAAATTACAAGAAAATCATCCATAAGTATAGTACCTGCAAGTTTTAAACTATACTTTAAGCTAAACAAGTTAAATATGCAAGAGAAGATAGTAAAATTAAACTCTTTGAACATATTCCCTTTGAGTGGATGAAAATCAAATCATCAACCACACAACAATCTCTTAATTATGGCTACTCTAAACAGTTTGACACATTATCTTTTGAAGATAAACATAATAAGGTATAGTAAACCGATAGTGCCATAATATGAGATCATATGACTTCGTTTAACCACATTGAACCTCTTTAAGGAGTCCCTCAATATATTGAGAAATTTAGGGTAATGCATCACATGCATACGCAGAGGAATTAAAAATTTTCCTGACCAAGTATGATCAATGATTAGTAAGCTATTCAAATGAATAAGCTTCTAATGAAATAGTCCAAACCATTGATGGAACCTTTACCTTTATCAAAAAGGATTCAAAGGAATCAATTCACCCTTAGGATACGTGCTAGCTTCTACTTGGTTAAATCGCTAATGAAGGATTATTCTTGAAGCAAAAACTTTTTGCTTCAACAAAGGGGGTCACGGCTAAGGGATGAGATTTTCAAGAACTCTTATTGCTCACAATCTCTCATAAGGCCGTATGTCACTTGTAATCACCTTATTTCATTAGTCTAGGTCAAATTCTCTTAGTTAAATATATATATTAATTGGGGCGGCTAGGGCTTAGGAAAGTATAGTCATTCCATGTTTAGGATTTCATTAAACCTAAAACTCAAGGCCATAGACCTAAAGCTCCTTTAGTAATCCATAATCCTATTATAATTACTAATTTTCCTTTAGACTCGTAGTGGCCAAAATCAAATTAAGATTCCAAATCCAATTAGGATTCCTACTAAACTTTTCATTAACCACCCAAGTACAAACAAAGTTAAGATCATTGATTAAACTTTTCAGTGCTTGGTTACAGTGTAATTCAATCCTTTCATCAAACAGACCCCGAAATAAACATAGGGCATGGATTATATTGTCAACCCTATCTTTGTTTAAATCCATTTGTACTTGAAACCAAGTTTATATTATTTTCCTCAAATAGATTCAAGAAAACATTTTTTTCAATCTCTTTCACTTTACAAAAATTCCTGGAACAAGACACATTTGTCTCAAGAGGCAATGAGATATTCGTTCTCTTTACTAAGGATGATGAATTCTTTGTCTATCATTTATCTACATTTATGTTTCACTACATGTCTAATAATCACCATATATTATCCTTATTATAGGATAAGGGAAATGACATTAAAACACATAGATTCATATATAAGGTAATAAGATGATCTCAAGTTAAAGGACCACTTATACCACCAACACTTTGAGAACTTCCATTGACACATAAGTAAAGACTCCACATGGCTTCTCCTGTTGGGTCAATTCAGTGTACTTGTTCAACTAACAAGCACCCATATGTTTGTCTCAGCATATCTATGCTTGTAGTTTATGAGATCACTACTCTCTTTATTAGAGAATGACACAACATATGCTAGTTTCGATGAATTGCCAATATCCGTAATCTTGATGATTCATTGACTAGGGATACTTTTAGAATAACACTTTATATATGTCATATCTCACAATTATGATCAACATCATAATTACGCATACGCAACATTTATTTTAGAGACTTTTATATATCGTTGTACTAAATCTCATTTAAACAATATAATAAATATTATTACATGTATTAATTACAAATAAGGTATCGTTATAACCAGCTATTGGTTGACTCTTGGACATTAATACTAACACGATGTCCTTCTTGCTAGCCTCAGCACCAATGGCTAGATTAGAAAATCAGTTAGGTTTCATTTTGACAAATTAAGATTCATGGATATTAATCATCTTTAATCAATTGCCTCACATTTTCATTCTTCAATTTATTATTTAACTAGCCTATGGCATCCTGACAATCACAATACAAAAAATGAAAAACTGATACAGCCATTTTTTCCCACAAAAATATGTCTACCAAGTGATTCCTTAGCCACTTTGTGTGAGAACCATCTTTCTCTAAGGTAATACATATCTCTTAGCACCGACATACCTCACTTTTAATAGAAATTTTAGTCAATCTTATTGATATTATCAATTTTCCATAGAGATTTTATATTATCTCAACATCAATATATGTCATGTGCAATACGAAAAACTATTCATTCTCAATCACATCGTCACCATTGGTATATATATTATTTTCATTTTTCATAAAACAAGAGAAAATGAAAAGACAGAAGTTATTTTCATTTTTTGTTTTTGTTTTTTTCGTTTTGTGCTTTCTCTTTCTGTGTTTGTAACTAGTTATTTTCCTGCCCTTCGTTGTTTGCCTTCTTTGGTCAATAAAGTATTTTATTTTGCTGTTAACAAAACACATTGGAATGCAATGAAATTAATTTATGAAAAATTACAAGAATTAAAAAATTGTTTTAATAAAATTTTTAACTTTTCATTTCTTCAATTTTTTCTTCCACCAAAAAAAAATTGCAAAAATTACAGGAAAAAAATAATAACTAAAATATAGAAATATCAAAATCTAGAAATTCTTTTTTTGTTAGTTTTATTTAATTTTAAAAAAATAAATAAAAAATTAAGGGAGCAGCGGAGGAGGGAGGAAGGTCGGGAAGAAACAAGAGACACGAAGAGAGAAAAAGAGGAAAATGAGAGAAAGAAGTTCCATTGCTGAAAAAAAATTTCAAAAAAAAAGAAACTAAAAAAACTATAATTAGTATTTAATTATCTGAATAATAATATATATATATATATATTTTATTGCAAATTAGAGAAAGAAAAATTGAAAACACAAGTTTAACAATTAATGAGGGAGAGAATTTAAAAATTATGTACTAAGAGGTAAACTTTGGATGTTTGGTTATAAGGATAAGAGTCACATTTGTGTGAGAAATATGATGCATATAACATTATCCTACAATAATTTTAAGAAAATTAATAATAATCATCTCACATTTTATACCTAAAAACTCTAAATATATGCACCTGAATTTTCTTTTCAGCAAGAATATATATTTATTTTTTTTCCAAATGTACATCGAATTCATAGATACATTATGTATTAAAAAATTTCATATCAACATCATGAAAAATACAAGTGAATTTATTTCAAGCAAGATGAACACATGATAATCATCAAACTCTATATTTTTCAATGCACAAAAAAAAAAAAAAAAAAAAAAAATCATTAGCAGCTATGGAGATCATAATTGAAAATAGAGAAAGATAGGAGATATATTTTACTATAATCTGAAAGTTCCACAACTCGATTTTCTATCTAACAAATTAATTTAATGAAGATTTTAGAAGCACTTAATCACCAACCTTTAATATTGTTGAAAAAAAGTAGGTAGATAAACAAATTCTTGTTTCTCAAAATCATAAATATATTTCAATAAACACAAATACAAAATTTATAATATAAAAAGAGTATATAACATCATGTTTTAAGAACTATCCTTACAAGTTGATTTTTGTCCTCTTGTCCGATGCAAAAAAGACTCAAAGGGTCAACCTTGCAAAATTGAATTGTAAATTTTTGTTTGAACTCTGCACTTTAGCAGCCACAACTCTTCCTTCTTAACATTTGGATTGAAAATTAGGATTAAAAATATAAGAGAATATTTATTTCAGAATGATGTGTTTTTGTTTTTGGTCATATACCCTCCTTAATTATATATGGTGTCCCCACCGGTCATAAAATAAATAATTTATCTGTCATGGACAAATATTTAATTTTCCAGCAGACATTAACGAAAAGTTTCCAATGACTTGTATAAGAATAAAGCGTGAAAGACTCAAAATTAATAAAAAATACAACCGATTATAAAAAATAAAAAAAACCATGTTATTCAAATAATTAAATATATATAACTATACACTTCACTCCAATTCACACATTAATTCATTTTTTAATCTTTTAAATAAGACTCAAAAACTTAAAATTATTATTTTTATACTTTTAAAAAAATATATTATTTAACAGGTGTATAAACATATATATATATGGCTAGTATATATATTAATAAACATATATATTACATGAGCAAGTCTCATTTGAATTTAGTTTATATGAAATAAAGTGAAAAATATGAGAATTTAATGAGAGATTTTAAATTACATAAATTCAAGCTATCTAAAAAACGTTAATACTAACTTGTGTATTTACTATTACTTTTCTTTTTTTTTTCTCAAAACAATAAATCTTTATACACATTTAAATTAAAATTTTAATAAGCAGAACTAACATATGTAGTTCATAGTCATGTATAGGAGCTGATCAGCTTCAAGAATAGAGGTACATTCTTTCTACACATATTTTTTGAAGATTCATCGTATAAGGTTGCATAATATAGAATTATACAATGTATTAGGCTTTATAATTATTTGTTGTTATACTATTGTCTTCTCATTTCTCTCTTCCCTGTATAGTTTTATCTTTCAAGCATAATATAAAAGGGGTTAACAATATAAATCTATACTATCATGTTGTTGTTAAACATTATATAAGAGCTAATTGGATAGTCTTATACTATCATGTTATCTTTATACGATGTGCCAAATGAACAAGAGTGTAAAATAAAAAGTAAATGAAAGTAATGAAAGAGTTGTAATATACAAAAATGAAGAGAATAGAAAGAATTAAAAGATGAAAAGAACAGAAAGGTATATACAAGTTGCAATATAAAAAATATATATATCCATAAACAGCATTTGACATAACACACATGCATGAAATTAGGATTAATAAAAGTTTTGTTTAACAAATAATACGTTTTGTCATTAAATCAATCTTAGTTGATCCATTAAAAATTACCACGTACATAGGCATTTCAAATCTCACAAGACACTTTTCTTCTCATTTTATTTGTAGTCAACCTTACCATCAACTGTAACACGTACGTAATTAATATAGACATTAGCATATAATTCCTGCTTTAAAAATATATTGCAAGAACAATTATAAATATAAATGGAAAATTTCTATGTATTTGGATATGCTATTCATATAAGAAATAAAAACGTCAGAAAATTCTGGACTATTGTGTCCGGTGTGCTTGTGTTTCCGTGTTGGAAAAGTGATTGAAGCTCTAAAATAATTAAGTTATGCATTAAAAAAATATAATTCAATCATTTCCTATGGCTCTTGTACTTCCTTGCCATGGAACTTGGCCGGGATGCCTTTTGTGCTCACTTGCAAAGGAACCCTTCCATTTTTCTACCAAAAAAACAAAAGCGGAACCTTCCATTTGGTTGCTTTTTTTACTCAACACTAAATATTTAAGTGTTGTTTACTTGGGTATCTCCGAAGGATTAGGACAACATAACAGCTGGTCTCTGGAAACCAAATTTTAGGGAATTTCCTCTGTCAACCTCAGTATTTGTCATGTAATCCCTCCTCTTTGATATCCTATACTTCTACGGTACGTCACACTCTAATATAGCGTGAACAAATCAGTTTATTGAATTAATCAAGAGGGCTGGTCACTGGAGTCCAACAAAATGACGTACAGATCATGACTATTGGCAATAAATAAAAGATTAAGAAGATGAACTCACTCTCCAAGAAAACTCATAATTTTAAAGTAATTATTAATTGAATATTTTCTATATTCGAGTAATTTAATTAAAATTATGAGTTTTCTTGAAGAGTAAGTTCGGTCAACTACTAGTCTACCCCACACTTATATGTAAAGGATTCGCCATAAATTTTACATTGTCTAGGCCGAGATTACTTATCAAAATTTGGTTGGCTCATTAGTGATTTTGAAAGAATTTTTTGAAATTCTTTTCAAGCAAAATGCATAGCTACATATCAACTTGGTTAAAACAAGAACTGAGCTTATTTTAGCACTCATTTAATAAATGAGTTAAGCTCAAATTTTATAAAATTTAACTCAAATAAGAATGACTTATATGTTTAATTTATTTAAGTATATATTATTACTAATTTACTTAAATTTAAATAATATATATGTTACATTACTTTAACTTTTTATGCATTTAATATTTTTTAGACAATAGATAATACTATATGGAATATTGAACACGAAAGAACTAACTTGTTACAAAGTGAGAATGTGTTTGAATTTCACCACTTGTGCGGAAGGCTCGTTTCTTATAATATTTTTTAAAAATAAACTAGTCTGAGCCCACCAAGAAAGATTGGAACCCAAGAAAAGCCCAATAAATTGAAAACTGAAGATGCTTTCCAAAAAATTGCACTTGAATTTGGGCCGGAAAATGAAGGGTTTGGACGCGACTAGGTTATAGATGAGTTTAAACAAATGAGCCTTATAACTTGATTTTTAAAGATAATTTAGCAAGGTGATGCTGGCTTGCTCCTGCTGATACTAACCGCACATACTTTCACTTATGATTGCCAGAACGTGAAAAACACTACTTTTTAAATAGAACTAGAGAATTACCCGTGAACCGAAATTTGTGTTTTGGCTGGCCACAGTAACGATTGTTTTAAATAGACTATGAATCTTGACATTTTGGATAGAAGGAATTATTGGTATAAAATTATAATGCACTGCTTCATTAACTCATAAATAAACTGTTCTTAAGAAAATTAATGAGTGAGGTGATGATAAATTAACCAAATGTCATTGACATTACATATGGCCTTCACAAAAAATTTATAACCAAGTATCCTTAAATTCTAGCATCTTTGATAGCATTAACCTTGCTAACCTACAAAAAGTTATGACAGTTACTATCATAATCAGCAAGATGCAGAAAACTGTCAAATTCTTTTTCTTAAGTGTCAACATTCCTTTCAACAATAAGAATTCACGAACAACTGGAGTTTCAAGCTTTTTGATCCTTTTTTTTGCATAAAATGACTAACAAACAAAATGCTCTGTCATTAGAAGAAAAATAAAACATAAAGCATAAGTAGCAAACATCCAAATTTTGGCAGAATTGATATTTCACTTAGAAAGTCACCCAAAAAAAAAATTAAAAGAAAACACAAAATGTATGCAACATGCACACAAAATTTATATAAAAAACACAAAAAAAATGCAAAATGTATGCAACATGCACACAAAATTTATACATTTGTACAAAAAAAAACATAGCATGCATATTCAAGATGAAGTTTGATAGGTATAAAATTACTTTCACAGTTTCCTTTGGACATTATGAATGAAATGTTATGCCATTTAGGTTAAAAAAAAAATGCTGCATCTGAGTTTCAGAATACTGTGAATAATATTTTTAATATTGAAGTCTTGAGACTCATCTTTCTAATTCGGCTGCATTTTCTACATAAAATGTTGGGCAACTCCAAGGACTGTAGCTTTTTCTAATTAATCCCTTTTTTAGTAACTCTTCAATTTCTGCTTTACAAATTTCTAAGTGCCTAGGACTCATAGCTATTGGTCTAGCCTTAGTAAGTATTTGTTTTTCTAAGAAATCGGGTTCATAAGGCAATTCTATTATGTGCTGTTTTCTATTCCAAAAGGCATTAGGAATTTCAGCACATATAGTTTGTTCAATTTTATGTTCAAATTTATTAATTTCATCCTGAAGCTTAGAAGATTTGAATTGTTGCTCAATCCTCTTGTATTCTATATCTTCCTTTAGAGACATAAGGAATTTTTCTTTTCTTTTAATTGTATCTTTCATAAGATTGATTTCATGCATTCGGGGTTCTTCTACAAATTCAAATTTAATTTGTCTACCCTTTATTACCATTTCTACCCCTGATTCATCTATCTTAGAAATAGGGAATAACATGTGTAGAAAATGGTTTCCTAGAATCACTCCCTGGGCTAAGCCTTTGACTAGAACAAAGGGTAAAGGAAAACATATCTTGTTATTACAGACTGCAGCATTAGATAATTTGTAGTCTATAATAAGACGATTTCCATCCGCAGCATGGAGTATTTGTGTAGTTTTCTGAAAGTACTTGGATGGGACTAGTCCTTCATTAATACAATTCAAATCTGCTCCTGAATCTATTAAGGCAACAGACTGAAAACTAAATTCATTATTCACAACTATAGTTATTTTAGTAAACCATTTTTGTGCTATGACTAGATCTACAGCACAAATCCATCCTTTTGGATCATTAAGGATGTTTACAGTTCCTTCTTCAGGTTCCTGTATCATTATACCTTTTCCTTTGTTTTCAGGTTCTGGATTTTTTGATTCTTTTGATGATTCCCACAGAAGATCTTGGAACTGATCTTCATCTGATTCTTCAAGATTAGAAACTCTCTGTTTTAGAGTTCTTACTTCTTCTTTTATTTCATTAATTTCTAATTTTAAATCAGCAATAGTTGGTTCTTTTGAAGAGTTAACAGTTTTTACTCTTTCAATAATATTCTTAAGGGAATAAGAATCATCTTTTATACTTCCTTTTATTATTGAACTTTTACCCTTGTTAGATATTTGAATATAGTTTTCTAACTGTATTCTTCGTTCTTTAGGGTTTACAATTTTATCAATTAAGTCTAAAATTAGACTTTCTTCTTTTGATAAGACATTAATACTAAGGTTGTTTAATCCTATAGTTTTTAGGATACACTCGTCACAGTCATTATCAGAACAAAATTTTGATTTTTCAGATTTTTATGACTCTTCTAGACTAGAATCTGAATTATACTGTTCTATTATAAAAGCATTCAATTGTTCCTTTTCCTCATCAGAGTCTTCTAATAAGATTTGACATAAGGATTTCTTTAAACCTTCATCAATTTGAAGAGCATTTATTTTCTTTTTAACCCTGCATTTATTTTGGAAGTGACCTCGTTTTCCACACTTATAACATATAGGAACCTTTTTATAATTAGTTTCCTTGACTAAGGGTTTCTTGCTAGGTTTTTAGAGAATTTCTTTTGAAATTTATGAGTCTTTTTAGATTGCTTAAATTGACTACTTGTGGGACGTCCAAATTGTTCACAGAAATTTCCTAAAGCTCTTTTCCCACTTAATTTCTCTTTGTCAATTTGTCATTTTAGCCTAATATCATTACATAATGATATTCCTTCTGACACCATGGGTATAGCTACTGTATGGTATATTACCACCATGTTTGTCTTTTAATTTGTTTCTGATTTTATCAGCAAACAGAGTTGGGAGACCTGTTAAAAACTTTTCTTTCCAAAAGTCAACTTGACTGTCTGGTCTATGATAAACTCTAGATAAAAACACATCTTTATACCACTGGAAGTGAGATAGATCTGGACACCTAAGATTAATCAGTTGTTCATGTGATCTATCTAACCTAAGCATATTAGCTCCTACAAAGTGGTTTATAATAGTATAGATCAAAGTGTTAATTATTAGGTTTCCATTTTCCTATTTCATAGAATTTAAGATCTCTTGTTTAGAGATATCGGAAAGGTGGAAATCCCACCATCCTAAAAGTTGTCCTGTAAATCCACTGATTATGGCTAAAACTATTTCTCTATTAGTGTTACCATTGGACCTACATGCTACAACATACATTAGCATGTGTTTAGCTGTTTGGAGAATTTGGTATTCTGCCAGACCATCAATGGAACATTCTACTATGGACTTACCATCAAACTGGACCCTATCTTGAATAGCATTATCTTCGTACTGGAGATCTAACGGTGAGGGTCTTGGGTAATACATTTTAGATGGGGCTGTTGGAGTTTTCTTATAATGAAGTTTATTAACTTCTAGATGTGAGTCTTTTCTTGATTTTGAACATATTGACACTTTTCTTCTCAGATATGTTCAGATTTTGTAACCTGTTGACTAATTCATCTACAAAGTTTTTATCATTAATCCTAGATTCTTTTCTAAATTTTAGATTGACTTCCGGAGGAGGCTTCATCATGATTGGATCTATCTTATTAGCAGATTCTTTACTAGAAGACCCTGATGCCTGATGAATTATTTGTTGAGAAGATTTTTCCTGATTTAGAAATTTTTCTATCCTTGAGGACTGTTTTCCTAAGGATTGAAGAAATATATTTATGTAATTATTTTGGTTGGATATTTCAACCAAGGCACTTGACGTGGATGCTTCTTTTGGTATAGTTGAATAAGGATTAGCTATTATTTCTCCTTTAAATTTTTTGACTGAAAGTGTTGACTCTAGGGGATGAATTGCTGCTATATTCTTTCCCTCCCTGGTGAAAAAGTTTTGATACGCAGTTTCTAAAACATTAACGAACTTAGGATCCTCAAAATTAGGCCAATCTTTTTTATGGAACCTAAAGGCTCGTTCAAGCCATTTAAAGAATGTTGGCTTCTTATGATATTTTTCCATATACTGCTTATGCATAGAGATCCAGTAATCTCTTTCTTTTTCACTAAAATTTGTATAAAACCATTTATGTTTAATGGTAAATGGTCGTAACGACTATGTGGAAGATAACATGCATACACTGTATCCCATTTTAGAGGGTGTTGGTGAATTATCTTTTGAGGGTGATCTTAACCCTACCTCTGAAGGTGTTTCAACTTGGTACTGAGGGTGACTAACCTGATCTTTGGATTTTATGATTCCCTCAATTACTTGTCTCCTTTCAGTTTTAGTGGTAGGAATTGAAGACGTAGACCTTCTTCAAGAAGACTCTCCCAAAATTAAGTTTAATCTTTCTATTTGCAGAGAATTTTATCTCTACATCCCCATCAGTATATTCAATTACTGATTCTAAGTCTCTGGACTCTATTTTCTTAGGAGGAATTCCTTGGTCTATTTTCCAGGTTTCAGGAAGTTTTACCTAATCCCAAATGATTGTCTTGGGCACCACCATATTTGTCTTAGCTGGATTAGCTATAAAAAGTGTGGTTCTTAGACTCAATCTTAGCATTTGGAGCCATTGTGTTCATTACCTTGTAATAAATCCTATATATTAGGACAACATTTTCAGATCTTGGTAAGATGTCAAAACCATGAGACTGAATATTTAGAGTTAATGCATTCATTATGTTTTGATCAGTTAAGGATATTGAAAAATTAGGATAACAGCTAAAGAAGATAGGACCATCACAAAGACTTGATTCTATACATTCTAATAAGGAGTCTGAAAACTTATTGTGTCTTGTATACCTTACACATATAAGGGCAGAGGTATTTAGTCCAAATCTGGTCAAGGGTGTTAACGCCACTTGAACCATTCCTATATGTAAATATTTAAATTTCTTTTTATGTTCTTCTATTAATTTAAAAGAGAAGAGTTTGAATGTATCTTGACCTTCTTTTAAGGGAATAGACTCTTCCATAGTTTTAATTATATAGTCTTGTTTTAGACTGAAACTACATTTCCTATAAATTTGTTTATCAGAAGTTTGAGGAAGATTCCAATTTTGAAGTTCTTTTTCTATATTTTCTACTAGAATAACTTCTTTATTATTCCTAGACAAGTTATCAGAACTAGAACCAGAAGAATTAACAGAGTTTGAAAATCTTCTTAAAATACCAACCATTTTATCTTCGAGTCAAAGGGGCAAACTGTCAAAGGACTTACTCAACCCTTAATGTCCTTCACTCAATGGACTAAACGGGTTATCAGATGCCTCAACTTCATTTCCTGGGTTTAACTCCTCGACTTTGAAGATTAATGAACATATAGTTTAAGACTATTATCACACTCTACCAACCTTTACTGGTTGGAAATGTGTATATGACATAATTTGAGGGTTTTGAATCCAAAGGTCATCATAATAAACTATGCAAGGTACAAATGTCCATTTATGCACTTAAGCAAGCTTTAAGATCTAGAACATTAGTTTTGATGAAACCATAACAGGCTTATGATTTCTTTAAGAACAAAGATGACTCGTGTGTGTACAAGAAGCTAGTGGAAGCACTGTAACATTCTTCATACTACATGTAGATGACATGCTCCTCATAGGTAATGATGTAGCTATGTTACAATCAGTCAAAATTGGTAATTTGAAAATTTCTCCATGAAAGATATGTGTGAAGCAAATTATATATTGAGTATAAGGATCTATAGATATAGATCCAAGAATTTTCTTGGATTAACAAAATCCACGTACATTGTCAAGATGCTTAAAAGTTTTTGTATGAATGTCGGTAAGGTTTGCTTACAAAGATTTGCTTTGATGTCGATAAGGTTTCATTATCTGATCTCTCTCCTCTTTTTTATTTTGTTTTCATGTTTTTGTAATTTTTGATTTTAATTATAATAGGATGTTGTTAGGTTGCCCGAACTTGTAATTGAGTTACATTGTTTCTTCCTTTTCTCATTTGTAAGGTATTTACTTATGATTAGCTAGGTCATCATTAGGATTAGCAGCATCAATATGCATTCATTCCTAGAGTCTATGCTGTTGTGGAGGGGAGACTAGGGGAGGAGATTCACCTTGATTTTAGAGTACATCTGAATCATGGTTCCGGTAGATAGGGATGCATAAATATATTGATGCCATGATAGTTATAGAGGCCAAATATCAAACAAGTAATTTCCTATGCATATCTTGTTTTTTTATATAACTAAAAAGCAATGGCTAGTATATGTAGCATACCTTATGATATCTTAACATTAGGGCCTTTATTGACACGGCTCAATCAATTGATAGCTTCCTTTGAAAACTTCATATCGATTGAAGAAACTAGACCTTGCTTCTAATATAAATATCTAGAGCATGGAGTAGCGATTATCTCTTTTTTAACCTTCCTAATATATGATTAAGATGAAGATGGAGTTCAATAAAAAATTGTTAGAATGTAGCTGAACAACTTAGACTCCTTTGGATCTGTCACTTGCATCTGGAACTTATGTTGATATCTTATGGTGATTCAGATCCCTAAATGTAATATGTACTCATATATGTTGATTTCTTCAATTCCAGCATGCTAGTGTTCATGATGAAAACAACCCTCTCACTGTAAGGTATGCATAAATCGTTAAATATGGGGCTTAAATCTTGATCAACTCATGTAAATATATTGCACTATGTATAATCTCACAATTCTTGTGCTACTAAAATTTGAGGCTCTGCATTACTTTTGGCCATTGGTTGTCCTATTCCACGTTATATTAAATCCTATCTACAAAATTCAAGGATTATAACCCTAGTTAATTTGGAGATACCCGAGATTGATTTGGAACATGACGCTCAATATAAATTATTAAATATGTTTGCAATTTGTGTGTTTGTGTGAGAAAATAAGAGAGAGCAAGGCCGAGAGAGATCAAATGTTTTATTTTATTTTATTCCTGCTTTCTGAGTCATATGATAGTTTTAATGTTTCTAAGTCAATGTTTTTTTTTTTTTTTTTTGCTTGAAAACGATAGGTATAAAATAGCTTTCACAGTTCCTTTGGGCATTATGAATAGAATGTTATGCCATTTGGATTAAAAAATGCACCATCTAAATTTCAAATATTATGAATGATATTTTTATCCTTATCATGATTGTAGAATAGTATATATTGATGATGTTTTAAATTCTTGAATCAGTTAAAGGCAGTCACTAGTGGAAGAGGATGAAGAATTATTAATTGTAAAATTGAAGGACAATTACCAAGGTTGCCTTACTGGTGTTAACTAGGATCATGCATCTGAAATATTTGACATTACAGTTTGGGCCAGTGGAAGGGGCTATATTTATTGATTATGGTTTATCGAAACAACATCATATGGTGCCATGGCTTTGGTTTTGTGGCTCCATAGCATTGGGCCTGGAGCCGCAGTTGTAGGGTTCCCCAACGCTTCCCCTTCTCCGATTTTCATTCTATTTTCAGTACCACAGTGCCAGAAAAGCATGCCCAAGGCGCTAAGAAGAGAAATCCACTATGAATTGGACTCAAACTCATGGTGTTGAAGCTTATAAGAGAGAAAGCCTGAAGGATTCAGTACACACCATTGAGCAAAGGAATACTAGAGATTTAGAGCTGATTAAGAATACAAGGAGCAAGGATAATAAAACTTTGAACATTGACAACCTTCATAGTTTTCTCTTATTCTTCCTTTCTTTTTGTTTATTTGTATGTTCTTGATGTTTTGTTTAATTGTAGTCATGTTTACACTAAGTAGCATCAATTAGATAGACTTGGTAACTTAGAGGCACCTCAACGAAGGAAATCTATGTTTAGCCTTGAGTGAAATAGCACTTGTTTGAATTGATTCACCTAGATGTTCGAATTTGATTCATATGTAGTATAGACATATATACCTTCATACCTTGTGTAGCCAATTTAGGTATAGTCTTATAGAATCTTTCTTAATTCAATTCTCATAAACATATAGTAAACTGGTTAAGCTATAATTATAAGCAACTTTAAAGATACATATAATTGACTTAGAACCCTTGGTCAATAACAAGGTACCATAACTAAGCAAGATGAGATAAAAGCTAGTCAAAGTAAAGTGTAAAGGAAATTGTGATTATAATTTTATCTCCATACATTCTCAAGTTTAATTGTTCTTTTTTAATTTAGTTATTAATATCAAAGTTTCATTCATTTAGATAAAGTTAGGATTGAGTAATTTTTGTATTTAACGGTTGTAAACAGTAATTCCTCTTAGGAATGGTCTCTACTTATCACTTTATTACTTGTTAAATGATGTGTGCTAGGGATAGCAACAGGCCAAGTCGAGCCTGACTTGGACCTGGCCCGTTAGATACTCATGCCCATTATGGGCCCATCACTTAATGTGTAAACCTCTCCGAGACCTGAACCCATGGGTCCAATCCATAGACCCCTTTTTTTTTTTTTAAGGAAAAAAAAATTAATTTAAAAACTAATTCAACTTATTAATTAATAAAAAATACCTATCTAAAGTAAAGTTTGTTCAAACCCATTAAATTAGAAGTTAAAAGACAGAAAATAGTACCTCTATATCATTCAGTTTTCAATCTTCCAGATAGTACCAGAAGATTAATTTTCCTCGGGTCTTCAATCTTCAGTCACAAACATACAGATACCAGAGTAAGATGCTAGTGAGCACTTAGCTTTAGCTCCCACTGCCAAGCAAGTCATACATAGATACTGACAAGATATACATTACCTCTTTGGCTTTGGGTAGCAAGAACTCGAAAGTATATCGAACAACTAAGAAAACAACTCGGAAGTAAATCACTCAACCAACCCAAAAAACAAACTCAGTGGATTGATGCCCTCTATGGGTCTTTGTGGTAGAGGCAGTAGAACGCAGAGTTGCACAGAGGAAGAATTGGCCTCTTTCTGATCTTTATAGGCCTTGCCCAGAAAGAGTATTTACAGAATTTATCCGTACCCAAATCATAGACCCATTCCACAATTTAAATAGGTATTTCAAAGACCCATTAGGGTTGGTTCAGGCCGGGCCCATTATTAAACCTTGCTCATTGCCATCCCTAATGTGTGCTTGCGTTAGTAAAGTCCATAATAAGTTTTTGGAGCCATTGACGAGGAATTATTCTAATCTTTGTTAATATTAATATAGTCAATTCTAGTTTTAATTCAAACTTTGTTTTTTATTTAATTTCAAGTACTTGTGAATGTTTATGAGAAGAACTAGTAGCTTAGAGGTTGTTCATTTTGATCCCAAGATCGATAGAACTATTCAAAGACTTTGAAATGAGAATCAACAAGTTGCTTCAAAAATTCTAGCAATGGCTAATGAACAAGAACCTAAGTCCTTGCGGGATTATGCTATCCCTCTTGTACAATGACTCCACTCGAGCATAAGAAGGCCGACAATTCTAGCCAACATTTTTTAAATTAAGCCCGACACCATTCAAATGATCTAGCAATCAACTCTGTTTGGTGGCCTACCAAACAATAATCCCATTGCCCATCTTGCTATATTCTTGGAGTTGTACTGCGCGTTCAAGTGCAATGGCATTTCTTATGATGCCATTTGTATTAGGCTTTTCCCTTTCTCACTTAGAGACAAGGCAAAAAGCTGGTTGTACTCATTCCTCTTGATGAAGCATATGAGCTATTCAAGAGATGGCTTCCAATAATTTCATTGGCCATGTGAGAGACTAGTAGCCTGAATAGTAGCTGGTGTACATGAGCTACACACCAATACTGCCTTAACAACACAAGTGGCAGGTTTATCTACAAGATTTGATAATCTTGGGCTTCCAGCAATCAAGAGTCAAACCATGGCTTGTGAGATATGTGGAGATGGTCATACTAGTGACCAATGCCAAGATGCTAAAGCAGTGCAATATGTAGGCAATTACAACAGGCAAAACAACCCATTTCCAACACTTATAATTCAAGATGGAGAAGTCATCCTAATTTTGATTGGACCAATCAAGGGCCTTCTAATTTTTTGAAGACTAATTTCTTGATGCAATACATGTGTAGGACCGATTCAATGATCCAATAGGTTCCCCTTTATGTCCCATCAATGATGTGGATTATACCTACACAAGCACACGTATCATCCTCAAGTAATATAGAGTAAGTAGAGTAGCGTTCCCACAAGGAGTTTTCAAATATTATGCTAAGTATTAAAATTAGCAATTCCAATTTTATTCAAACAACTAAACATTGGGTAGACTATGAACTAATTATAAACTAAAGCAAATTAACACAAGATTAAACTAGAACTACAACTTCCCTCAACACTTCACTTGAATTATAATTATCTTGTCTTGCTTAGTTGTGGCAAAGAATTATTAACTAGGGTTCTTAATCAATTATAATCATATTCTTATGTTTTATAAGTATATCTCACTTAGATTATTCACTACATTCCTATGTGAAATAAATTAAACAAGTCATTAAGTTCATACTTAAATTGGCTACAGAAGGCACATAGGTATATTCCTATCCTATACATAAATCAAACTCAACAACATGTGTTGAATTCAAACAAGTGCTAATTCATTCAAGGCTTAACCTTAATTCCCCTTCCTATGTTCCTTTAGGTTTCCTAATTCAATCTAAAAGATTGCTAGTCAATTAGAAGCATTAAGCATAAAATAAATTAGAAAAATCATATAGAAAGGAAACTACTCTATGCTACTTAGTGTAAACATGGTTTCAACAATAATCAACATCAAAGGAATACAATAAAAGTAAAGAAGGAGTAGAAATAGAGAAATCTATGAAGGTTGTTAGTCTTCAAGCTCCTATGGTCCTTGCTCCTCTTGCTTCCTTGCACCTTGACAAGCTCTCATACTCGAGAAAAACATTGCTAACTTGAGTCTCTAGTGTCATAACCATGGTGCTAATAGGTGTTGCTTTTAATGTTCAACCAGAGAGCTTTGGAGCCGTGGCTCCAGATAGGTTTGAACTTGGCTTTTTAGTGTTGCAACATCGATTTTTCACGGCCTAGGCACCTGACGAGCTGAAATCCTATTTCTTGAGCCATTAGTCTTCAAAATGGACTCCTTGAAGCATTGTACCTTCAAAACACACAACTAGAGTCAATTAGGAATGGAACACTTATTCAAATGCTAAATCCTAAACAACAACAACTAAAACTTAACATTTTAATACAATACAAATTAAACTAAGAACTAAGCTAAAACTAGACAATTTGTAAAGCAAAGCTCAAGAACATAGCTAAAATGAATGAACAAAGTGATCTAAAATAAGTTATTTCATGAACTTATCACACCCACAAACTTAAGTGTTTGCTACCATCGACCAAAACACAAACGACATTTGTTAAAGATGCATTACACTAAATCAATGACATCCCCATAATATCCTAAAAAATTTCACCGAATCCTAACTCAATGTTAACCAAAATCTATCTTTCAAATTAATTTTCAACTCAAGAGCAGGCTTCATTTTCAAATGGATTTCCAGTATGTGTGAATATGATTTCTTTACCTAGAATGCAAGCAACCCAAATAAGTTTATGCCTATTCAAAATCCCACTTAGCATTCAAACCCCATAAGTTTACTGTCATTCTACTCTCCACTAATGTGGATTAACAATAAGCCAAAGATCAATAGGTCATTCAAAGCTTGTAATGTAGGCTAGGGCAACGGTATGATAAAGGAAACTTATGTATTTTTGATGTATTTTTGCCTACTTGTCACTCCTCTAAACTTATGTATTTTTGATGTGAATAGTAGGGTAATCATATGGCACAATCGTCTATACTCTTGTTCTTTTTTACAACTTCACCTTTTCTTCTTTACTTAGCATAGCTTAATGTTTATCCAGAATGATCAAATGCTTAAGAGTAAGGGTTCAAAATTGGAATTAAAAATAAACGGTGTAAGCAATAATGTGGGTGACCAAGAAAAGGCTTAATAGGCTAAATGGGGTACTAAGGTTATAAAATAAACAAGGTTAGCTGGAAAGACTCAACCAGTCTAAAGCTAGCCTAAATCTTATCCTTAACTTTGTCAAGAATTTTGACCCAAGAGGGAATTAAGAAAATTCTAGTGTTCTAAAGGTTTTATAGAATTTCAAAGCGAGAACCCCTTTCTTTATCTTTATTTGGTGTAGCTACTTGAGCCGGATGAGAGGAAACTTTCACGTCCGATTTTCAAAGGGGGAGATCTTATTGGATCCTATCCAAATTTTTCGTTTGCTAGGCCCGTAGTTAAAAAACCTACTTTCTTACGATTACGAGGTTCATTCGAATATGAAATCCAATCCTGGAAATACTAAACACGGACATGCTAAACCTAAACCATCTCTAAGTAAGCAACACAATCCCAAGAAAAGATCAAGTGTATGATGAAATGTTGGAAATCATATCTTGTAATGCTACTAACTCAAGAAGTTAAACATAAATGTCAAGATTGCACAACCAATTTCTCATCATACTTGAAACACAAACCCTCGCAAGCATAAATCATAACAAGGATAAAACACCCTTAAACTTAAAAAAGACCCTGCTCTCAATGGATGAAAAGAAAAGATAGAAAATAAAGTAAGAAAAGAAAACTCCCTTAACAAGTGAAGCTAGGTGGCTTAATCCTATTCCTATTCGTCTTCCTCCATGTTATCGAAAAAATGACATTGTGATTAGGGGATGTATAGAGGGGAGCTAACTGAACTTGAGCTTGAAAATGAGAATGAGGATGATGAGGACCAAGCGTCTGAAGGAGAAATGGGAAGATTTAGGCCTAAAAAAGGTGGTAGGCGTGGTAGAGGCCATAGAAGGGATTATGTCAATCAAGATGGAAGGGTTGATAGGAACTTGGGCAATATTAAAATGAAAATTCTTACATTCCAAGGTAGAAACGATCCATAAGCTTATTTAGAATGGGAGAAGAAAATAGAGTTAATTTTTTATTGCCATAACTGCTATGAGGAGAAGAAATTGAAGCAAGCAGTACTTGAATTCACTAACTATGCTATCATTTGGTTGGATAAAGTGGTGACTAATAGGAGGAGGAATTGTGAGAGGCCTATTGATACTCGGGTTCAATTAAAGGTTCTCATGAGGCAACATTTCATACCTACCCATTATTGTAGAGACTTGTACCAGAAACTCCAAAACCTTACACAAGATTCAAGGAGCGTGGAGGACTATTATAAGGAGATGGGGTGGTAATGATAAGGGCTAACATTGACTATCAAAGTTGAAAGACAGTTGAAGAGGAAGGGGGCAGCAAGGTTTAACTTGGTTTCTACACCTTCTTGAATGTCGAAATGGGCTAGTAATGATTGGAGTGATACGGTTGTCCATAAAGGAAGACCAGAAGTACCCAAAGGAAAAAAGGAATCAACTGGCAAACTGAAACCCAAAACTGACTAGCCTACTAGAAATAAGGATATAAAGTGTTTTAACTATTTGGGATCTGGGCCACCAAAGGACTATCCTTTTCCTTCTTTGCAGCCCCAAAACCACCTTCAAACCCTAGCCTCCAACCACACTTTGCAGCCAAAACAACCACCACCTTCAACAAACTCGCCCACCACCTTTACAAAAAAATCTTTTGCTGAAATACTCAATCATTAAACAGCCAACAATGTGCCCTTTTAAATTAATCTGATTTCCATGTTCAAAGGTATTATACCCCTTACAAAGGCATTACTGGCCGAAGGATTAGATAACCAAACCTTCATAACCTTGATTTTACCACAATTGAATACATACAACTCTTAACTAAACCAATACATAAAAATAAATTTTATAAAACAGAAGTTAATTATAAGAGTTTGTTTACTGAAATAAATAACAATCATATCCATTACTCACTTTCATTACTCCTTAACCCACAACATTAACCAACCATTATCTACCCTTGTTTATGAACTTTTTATTCAAATTCCAACAACAACTAACCACCAAAACTTAAATCTTCCGAGTTTTACTCATAAGGTCATAACTTGGTTCTTGTAAGCATTATATCAAACATCTTAAATGCATACTTTCCTTCCATTGATGTGAGTGTATATATGTATATACATATACCAATAATTCAACATAAATCCATACATTTTCATCTTGTTCATAATCCAACTTGAATTTAAATTAACTAACTACCTAATCACAACAACCTAAATATATCAAGTTTCATTCATTCATTTTTTTTTTAACCCAAACTTAACTAGGACTTGGGCCATTCCTTTAGATTTTATTAACTTTCAAAATAAAACATTGGCCAGAGTATAGTCTATGCCAATAACTTACAAGCAATAATAAATCAACTTAAAAAACTAAACTTGGGATACTGTCCCATTACAATAGAAAAGACAAGCTAAACTAGGAATTTAAACATAAAGAATGAAGAAGTCCAAGAATGTTTGCTGGGCAGCTACTAGGTGAAGTCCAGTTTAAAGTAATCTTTCTGTCACAAGCTTCATACGCTATTCTATTAGCAACATCATTTGTCTCTCTAAAATAGTGGATGACTGAAACATTAAGAGTATGAATTAAATTCATTAACTCATGAAATTTTATATGAAGCTTCCATAATGGATTAACATTCTTAGAGACATAATGCACAAGAGCTAAAGAATCTGTATTGACAATGATGTTTACTAATCCTATTGAAATAGACATTTGTAATCCTTCAAGCAAAGCTTCGAACTAAGCAACCATATTATATTATATCCCCAAGTAAGTACCAAATGCTACGAACATATTACTTGATGAATTCCTAATTGTACCCCCTGTCGTTGGTTACCCTGGGAACATCCATCACAATTTAATTTAACAAAAGTAGGAGGAGGTTGCCACCTTAAAATGACACCTTTCTCTTAAAAACATGCAGCTTGGTATCCGGAATGGTAAAAATCTAAGTTGAAAGGAGTCTCTATAATGGAACTTAACCTTACCTTTCTATGCAGTGAGGATAAGGCAAATAGATTTCATTACTTGCCTTATAATAGTCACTGAATTCATTGAAATATTATCATAAACCTTCACATTGCGGGCTTTCTAAATCTCCCATACTATCAAATAAAGAGTGAGTGATCTCATATAACTTACAAATGAGTTAGTACCCGCTTGCCACCATAAACTAAATATCTCGTGCATTGAGGTGATTTCAAAAGCCATATCAAAACAATGAAAGAATAACCTCCAAACATTTATGGCAATTTGAGAGGACATGAATAAGTGCTGCCTTGATTTCTATATTAGGATTAGCACAACATCGACAATAAGAGACTAATGAAATATTAAATCTCATCACATTGTAATCCAAAGCTAGAAAACCATACCATAATTTCCAAAAGAATATTGATACCTTAATTGAAAGTAGAGGATGCCATGAATAAGAGAGACAAGTCGTCACGTTAATTGCTTTTCAAATCACGCTCCAAGTGGATGAAAGAACACGCCTCCCTTATCTTTAGTCCACACCAACTCATCATCACAATTGCCAAATTGCAGCTCAAGCATTTTTTGATGCAATATCCTTGGTATGACTTGTTTTTCATTCTCTGGGAGATGCAACAAATTACAAAGTTTCAAGTTTACAAGCTGACTTGGAATATCTTCAACAAGCAAATAGGCTGGTCCAAGATCACACCATGTGTCATACCAAAAACTAATATTCCCCTTGTCCGCATTCCAGAATAAATGAGATTCAACAAGAGCTCTACAACCTATTAACCTCCTCTACATTAAAGAGACATTTGAAGGATTTGACAACAATGGATGTGCCTTATGTAATATTTAGCCAAGATAAACTGGGCCCAAAGTGAATGACCTTTTCGAAGGTTAAACCAAAACTTCATGGAAAATGCCTGAGGTGTTAAATAGAGATCTAATGCCAAGTCATCCTTCTTGGATGGGACGAAAAATGTGTTTCTAAGAACACCAATGGTGTTTTTTATGACCATCCTTAGCACCCCAAAAGAAATTTGCAAATGCACTCTCTATTTTAACCAAAACACATTTTGGAGCTCCCAAAGCACTCAAGAGATATAAAGGTATAGAATTAAGGACATGCTTAATTAAAACTAACCTTCTACCTTGAGATAAAAACTTGGAGCCAAGATGAGATTCTTAGTTGAATCTTTGCAAGCATAGCCACAAATACAAGATAGCCAGGATAAGTCACCAAAATTTTTTTATGAGTGAATCCTGTGACTCTATTGATGATTCGCCGACGTTGAGGGGAAGCTTTAGTACTAGTTAAAAAACAGCTCTTTTGTCTATTCACAAGTTGACCAGAATTAGCCTTATAAGCTTCCAAAAAGATATCAAGCCTGCACAAGATCGTCAACCATTTAAGAATATGATCATATCATCAGCAAAAGAAAGGTGCAATATTTTAGGAGAGCTAGTACGATAGAAAAATAATCCACTTTACCTGGTTCCATAATATGTTTAACTACTCAATGCCTCTGATGCTAGAAGAAATAAAAGAGGGGATAGAGGATCTCTTTGCCGAAGTCCTCTTGAAGGCTTGAAAAAACCCACTGAGCTGCCATTTACTAGCACTAAATACCATGGCCTAGATATCATGTGCCATATTAGATCTATACAATATTCACAAAAGCCAAATCTCCTTAGAACTGAAATTCAAAAGAACCAATTGACCCTGTCATAAGCTTTCTCCATGTCTAGCTTGAAAATCGTATTGCAACCCGGGACCTTTTTATTCAAATCATGCACCAATTATTATGCCAAAGTCACATTGTCTATGATGCTTCTACCCCTCATAAATCCACACTATTCTTTGGAAATAAGGAGAGGTAAAATAGGTGTTAACCTATTAACAAGAATGCGTGAAATGATTTTGGAAGTAAAGTTGCATAGGCTAATAGGTCTTTGATATTAAAGGATTAAGGAGAGTCCACTTTGGGTAGTAAGATCATAACTGTTTGGTAACAAATTTTGAAAGATCACCACCAGGAAAGAATATTGAATAGCTCAAATCACATCATTTCATACTATTTCTCAACAAGAGTTGAAAAATGGCCATTGAACCCATCCGAACTAGCCACATAGTTTTTGTCTAATTGTTTCATAGCCTTTTTACCCTCTAAAAGAAAATTACTTAACAAGCTATTAAGATCCTGAGATACCAAGGACGGAATGCAATCTAAGAAGGATGAATCTAGGGTATTACCTTCACTTGTGAAAAGATTCACAAAATAATCAATTGCTGCCTTTTCAATAGCTGCCTTTTGATCAAGCCAATTTGTGGAAGTATTTGTCAGTTTATATATAGCTAATCTGCTCCGTTTAGTTTTGACTGAAGTATGAAAAAATTTAGTACACCTTTCACCTTCTAAGCCATTTGACCAAGGATTTTTTACGCCAAAATTCCTCTTCCATATTTAGTTCTTCCTCGACTACAACTTCAACTCTATCTCCAGAGACGCATCACCTCTATCAATCAATTTTGCTCAGTATAGGATACTTACTCTTCAACCTTTTTAACTCTGTCCGGTACACGGCCAAAGACTTCATTATTCCACCCTTGCAAAGCTTGTTTCAATCTGTTAAATTTGGCACCCAATACATACATTAAGTTTCATTCATTTCTTTACACTTTACCTCTTGTAGGAGAGAAATATGGAGGACAAACATTCAAGGAGCCTTTACATGTCCCGAGTGGACCAATAAGTTGCAGAGCAATGCGACAATTAGAAAGATAGGCTTGAAGGAAGGAGAATCAACTCTAGTTCATGTGATACAAGTGCAAAAGAAAGCGTGAAGGGTTGGGCTGAATTTTAATGGGATGAACATTACTTTTAATTAAGCCCATATACTTTATCTTATGTTTTGTGTTAATTGGGCTTTAATTAGGCTTTTATTTGTAATTAGATTACTAACCCTACTTGGGCTAGGAATCCATTAGTTTTAGGGTTTTTATTTGTTCCCTTATATATAGAGGTAGGGTAAACTCATAAGGGGAGATTAGAATTCAACATAAATTTTTCAAGGAGGCATTAGCTTTCTCTTGTTCTATCATGAACTAAATTCTGAACTTGTCAAAAATCTCATCTTTGTGGCTTTCAATCACAGATTAGGGTTCTTGGAGCTTGCTCTTCAAGGGTTTTAATATTCTTATAATCTGACTTCTAGCTTTCTTGGGGCTTTGATTACATCTCGTGTGGGTTTGAGGCATTCATTACTAAGGGTTCAGATCAGTTGGTATTCAGAGCTTTGGCTTTAGAAATCAGGTTCCTTTTTCATTTTTTTTTTCAGCCAATTTATTTGGTTTCAAATTTCTTCTCATCTTTATTTTTCAAAATTTCGTTCTGATTAATCTGAGTTCTCTTTCTGATTTGAATTTTTTGCTGAAGCCTAAAAAAAAAAAAAAAGGTGTTATCTGGATAGACAAAAAAGGCATTGCTCTATAAAATAATAATAATAATAAAAAAAAAAAGTGATAATATATTATTAGAATCAATTCTTTGAATTAGTAATTGGTTTCTGTGATTCAATTGCTTCATTCGGCTAGTGTTTTTTTTTCTTTGTTTCTTTACCCCAGTCTTGCAACTAGAGTTTCTTGAACGTTACTCGTGTTGGTCATTGCAAATAAGATCGTTGATAAGTTCAGAAGTTAGTTCATGATAGAATAAGAGAAAGCTATGACTCCTTGAAAACTTTATGTTGAATTTTAATCTACCCTCTTGAGATCATCCTACCTCTATATATATAAGGGAACAAATAAAAACCCTAAAACTAATGGATTCCTAGCCCAAGTAGGATTAGTAATCCACTTACAAATTAAAGCCCAATTAACACAAAATATAAGATAAAGTATATGGGCTTAATTAAAGGTAATGTTCAGCCCATTAAAATTCAGTCCAGCCCTTCACGCATTCTCTTGCACTTTTATCACGTGAACTAGAGTTGATTTTCCTTCCTTCAAGCTTATCTTTCCAATTGTCGCATTGCTCTACAAATTATTATTCTCGGCCCAGTAAGCTTGAACTAATCCTTGCATTACTTCTTTGATTCTTTTGGCTCTAGCTCGTGTTATTGGTCCATCTGGGACATTTAAAGACTCCTTGAATGTTTATCCTCCATGATTCTCATCATTTCATCCATCCACAAAAAGATTTGACCTCGAATCATCACTTGCATGAAAAAGGGAAAGATCAGCAACATTGAATGTAGTAGACACATTATACTCACCTCCAAGATCCAACTTGTAGGCGTTATCATTAGATTTTCTCCAAGACTTGAAACGACCCATCTCCTCTTGGATGTAATTTCGTTGTCCTACGGGCTGGAAATCTCTCTATTCATAAATGAACCCAAACCCAATCTCTAGGTTCAAATGTAACACGCCTTCTCCCCTTGTTTACTTGGGCAGCCACTTGTTTATTCCTCCTTGCGATTGTAAACCTCACCTTCACATGGATTGACTTCACCAAATCAGCCTTCTTCTTTCCATCTAAGCTAGCCCTTTCATCAACAGGTAAAGGAATCAAATCCAATGGAGTAGGAGGGTTAAAACCATACACAATTTTGAACCTATTATACTCAAACTCTATGAATGGCAAACATTCCTCCCACATTTTTAAATTCTTTCCTACAACAGTGGGCAATAATTGTGCGAGTGTCCTATTTACTACCTCTATCTGGCTGTTAGTTTGGAGGTGACAAGTAGTAGAAAATAATAATTTAGTTTCAAGTTTATCCCACAATACTTTCCAAAAGTAACTAAGGAACTTAGCATCCCTATCTGATACAATACTCCTAGGAACACCATGCAAATGCACTATTTCTCTAAAGAACAAGTCAGTTAAATTCGTGACATCATCTATTTTATGACATGGAATGAAATGCACCATTTTACTAAACCTATCCACAACCACGAATATGAATCATGCCCCTTTCTTGTCTTGGGCAGCCCTAATACAAAATCCATGGACAAATCAACCCAAAGCTCACTAGGTACAGGTAAAGGTGCGTATAAACCTTGAGGTAAAACCTTAGATTCGGCCTTCTTACATGCAATGCATCTATCACAGGTGTGCGTAACATCCCTTCTCCCTAGGCCAATAAAAATGTTCTTGCAACATCTCCAAAGTCTTTCTAACACTAAAATAGCCCATCAAACCACCACTATGTGCTTCACGCACCAGCAACTCATGCATCGAAAAAATAGGCACACACAACATATTTCACCTAAGCAAGAACCCATCATGTTTGTAAAACTTACCAACGGCAACCTTATTACATTCATCATACACATTAGAAAAATCAGCATCTTTGGCATACATCTCTTTAATGCATTCAAAACCAAGAAATTTAGCACTCAATGAAGTAAGAAGTACATACTGCTGAGATAGAGCATCAGCAACAATTCTCCTTACCTTTGCTATATAACAAATAACATAGGGAAAAGTTTCAATAAACTCCAACCACCTAGCATATCTTTTATTCAACTTACCATGACCCTTAAGATGCTTAAAGGATTCATGATCTGTGTAAATCAAATATTCTTTAGGTCATAAATAATGTTGCCAAATCTCGAGTTCTGACAATTGTAAACAACTCTTTATCATAAGTGGAGTGCTTCAAGGCCGCCCCACTTAGTTTCTAACTGAAGAATGCAATTGGCCTCCTTTCCCACATTAAAATAGGTCCAATTCTATGCCAAAGGCATCACACTAAATTTCAAAAGTGTTAGTAAAGTTAGGAAGTGCTAAAACAGAAGTAGAACACAATTTATCTTTAAGCAAATTGAAAGCATTCTCTTGTTCAACAACCCAATGAAACAAAACAAACTTTTTGACAATCTCAATGAGTGGTGCAGAAAGTGTACTAAAATCCCTCACAAATCACCTACAAAAACTTGCTAAGCCATGAAAACTCCGCATTTCAATTATGCTCTTAGGCATTGGCCAATCCTTGATAACCTTAATCTTCTCCTCATCAACTTTTATACCTTTAGCACTAACCATATATCCTAGAAAGACAAACTCTATCCATGCAAAAGGTACATTTCGTCAAATTAGTGTACAACTTTTCTTTCCTTAGAACATCCAAAACACATTTCAATTGCTCAACATGATCATTTAAGCTCTTGCTATAATAAACTACTATGTCATCAAAATAGACCACAACAAATTTGCCTATGCAAGTACGCAAAGTTCATCAACCTCATGAAAGTACTAAGTGTGTTAGTAAGACCAAAAGGCATAACTAACCACTCATAAAGCCCATGCATGGTCTTGAAGGAAGTCTTCTATTCATCACCCTCTTTCATGAGAATTTGGTGATATCTACTTTTTAAATCAATTTTACTAAACACACAAGCACCATGCAATTCATCCAGCATGTCATCTAATTGAGGGATCGGATGTCGATACTTTACTGTAATATTATTGACGGCTCTGCAATCAATGCACATCCTCCATGATCCATCCTTCTTAGGCACAAGTAACAGAGGCATGGCGCAAGGGCTCATGCTTTCCTTAATGTAGCCTTTGGCCATCAGCTACTTGCCTTTGAAGCTCCTTTGTCTGTTCCGGATTAATTCTATAGGCTGGCCTATTAGGAATGTTTACTCCAAGCACAAGGTCTATTTGATGCTCAATGCCTCTAGTAGGTGGTAATCCTTTAGCCATCTCTTCAAGGAAAACATCCTCATATTCTTGTAATAAAGACAAACAAGCACTAGGCGAAGTATGGTCAGTATCATCAAGGTTAAGGAAAGATTCTTTATAAACAAGTAAAAGCATAGGTTGTTTACCCATTAAAGTTCTCTTAACCTCTCCTTTTTTCACAAAGAAACTCACTTTTGCCTTTTCTTTTCTCTTAGTAGGAATTCTTTCTTTTCTCTCTTGTGGCTCCATTATTTTTCCCTCATTTTTTGCCACGTCATTTTTTTCTTCCTCACTCTTATTTTTCTCCTTTCTCTCTTATGACACTATTCTTTTTTTCCTCATTTTTGGCCAACTCTCTCTCATTTTTCTTTGAAGTTTCTGTCAAGCTCACTTTTCTGTCAAGCTCACTTTTTAACTTCATTTGGTCTTCATAGACTTGCTCTGGAGTTAAAGGCACAAGTATGATAGTTCTGCCATCCTTTACAAAGCTGCACCTATTCTTAAACTCATCATGGATAACCTTCCTATCATCAGTAGCATCGGCTAACTTTGGCATCTCATCTCATCACTATCACCCTCACTCTCAGTGACTACTTCACTACTATCACACATGATCATCGCCCTTCTGTTGGGGCATTGTGAAGCTATATGCTAAGATCCCAAACACTTAAAACACTTTATATCCCCATTTCTAGTAGGCTGGTCAGTTTTGGGTTTTGGTTTGCCAGTTGATTCCCTTTTTCCTTTGGACACTTCTTTCCTTGATAGACAACCGTATCACTCCAATCATTACTTTCTATCTCCAAGAAGGTGTAGAAGCCAAGTTAAACCTCGATGCCCTCTTCCTCTTCAATTGTCTTTCAACCTTCAAAGCCATGTGCACCATGTCCTCCAACTCCACATACTGCTGTAACTAAACTATGTTGGATATCTTTTTATTTAAA
Source organism: Quillaja saponaria (assembly GCA_029379385.1). Taxonomy (NCBI): domain Eukaryota; kingdom Viridiplantae; phylum Streptophyta; class Magnoliopsida; order Fabales; family Quillajaceae; genus Quillaja; species Quillaja saponaria. The sequence goes on along the minus strand of CM055613.1, from coordinate 21,234,479 downwards.
CCACTCAAAAACCGAGCCATAGTGGTTTCCTTACCCTCTTCAATGTTAGCCCTTATCGTAGCCACCTCCATCTCCTTATGATGGTCCTTCACACTCCTTGAATCTTGTGTAAGGTTTTGGAGTTTCTGGTAAAGATTTCTACAATAATGGGTGGGTATGAAATGTTGCCTCATGAGAACCTTTAATTTATCCCAATTATCAATAAGCCTTTCACAGTTCCTCCTCCTATTAGTCACCACTAAATGATTCCATGGTCAGTAAATTCAATTACTGCTAGCTTCAACTTCTCCCCAAAGTAGTTTTGGCAATCAAAAAATTAACTCTATCTTCTCTCCTAGTCTAAATAAGCTTCTGAATCATTTCTACCTCGGAATGCAGGAATTTTCATTTTAATGTTGCACAAGTTCCTATCAATCCTTTCATCTTTGGTTGCCATAATCCCTTCTATGGCCTCTACCACGCCTACCACCTCCTCTAGGCCTAAATCTTCCCATTTCCACTTCAAACACTTGATCCTCATCATCCTCATTCTCATCTTCAAGCTTAAGTTCAACCAGCTCTCTCTTATACATCCTCCTATCACGTACTGCTCTATTGGGCCTCATATCTTTTGCTTCTTAATGATCTACGCCCCTTGATGATTGCATCCTCTTTACCTTCCACAACTCAGTAGATTGCCTTTCTAGTTGATCCTTCAATTCATTATGCATTACGGCCATCCTCTCAAATTGCTGTTGCATAGTTTGTAATGTAAAGAAGGTGTTATCATGTTGTGAATCACTGTGATTTGACATATTTACAACAAGATTAGTAAAAACAATGAATAGAAATAAGCAGCCTCACGTGTTTCACTCAAGTGCTTCGCTTTTTTTTTTTTTTTTTTTTCTAGAGTTATAAGCTCTCCACTCTTGCCTTTTTCCTCTCTATGCTTCCTCCAATGTTCTCTTTAGAACTATTCTATAACTTATTTTAAGAGCCCAGAATTTGCAACGACTAATAAGTTCAGCAAACTCTAGTAGCAAGGACGGGATAAAGAAACAAAGAAAAAAAAAAAAAGCACAAGCCGAATGAAGCAATTGAATAACAGAAACCAATGAGTAATTCAAAGAATTGATTCTGATAATATATTATCATTACCCTTTTCAATTTTTTTTTTATCAAGCAATTGCCCTGATCTTTTTTAATTTTTTTAATTTTTAAGACTTCAAAAGAAATGCAAATAAGGATGAAAAGAAATCTGAAAGCAAGTAAATTGGTGGGAAAAGAAAATGAAAAACCTTATTTTTAGAGCCAAAGCTCTAATACCAACTAATGTGAACCTTTGGCGATGAATGCCTTAAACCTACACAAGATTGAATCAAAACCCCAAGAAAGCTAGAAGTCAGATTGTAAGAAGATTAAAACCCTTGAAGAGTAAGCTCCAAGAATCCTGATCCATGGTTGAATGCCACAAATATGAGATCTTTGATAAGTTCAGAAGTTAGTTCATTATAGAACAAGAGAAAGCTACGACTCCTTGAAAACTTTGTGTTGAATTCTAATCTGCCCTCTTGAGTTCACCCTACCTCTTTATATATAAGGAAACAAATAAAAACCCTAAAACTAATGGATTCCTAGCCCAAGTAGGATTAGTAATCCAATTACAAATAAAAACCTAATTAAAGCCCAATTAACACAAAACATAAAATAAAGCCCATATACTTTATCTTATGTTTTGTGTTAATTGGGCTTTGATTAGGCTTTTATTTGTAATTGGATTACTAATCCTACTTGGGCTAGGAATCCATTAGTTTTATGATTTTTATTTGTTCCCTTATATAGAGGTAGGGTGAACTCATAAGGGGAGATTAGAATTCGACATAAAGTTTTTAAGAAGGCAGCAACTTTATCTTGTTCTATCTTCTGAACTTATCAACGATCTCATCTTTGTTGCGTTCAATCACGGATTTGGGTTCTTGGAGCTTGCTCTTCAAGGGTTTTTATCTTCTTACAAATATGACCTCTAGCTTTCTTGGGGTTTTGATTCAATCTCACATGGGTTTGAGGCAATCCTCTCTAAGGGTTCACATCAGTGTGCATTTTAACAAACATCTTACTTTTCTAGTTAGAGACCAACGTCTTGGAGCTAACGTGTGATCTGCTCAAGGACCTACCGGTTTAGGTAAATATCTAATGCGTTCCCTGACCGGAGAAGTTATTTTTAGGGGAGAAACTATGCGTTTTTGGGATATGCGTGCTCCCTTGTTAGAACCTCTAAGGGTTCCCAATGGTTTGGACTTGAGTAGACTGAAAAAAAACATACAGCCTTGGCAAGAACGGCGCAAGTAACTAAGTTTATCTCCTATATATATGTCTATATACCCCAAGAGAATCAATTTATTCCCCTTACACACCCCTACATTCTAACATCAATTTCACATATTCTTATAACAATTCGACCTAAAACATTCTGCAACAACATTTTATCAACTTTCCTTTAATAAGACTCACAACATCAACTAACAATAAATTCAACAACTTGGAACAACTAAAGTGGGAAAATGATTAGAAGTAAAAGCTCATCACCATTTCCATACCATATACCAAGTGGCTACCCAAATTGGAGGAGGCGTTGCATAATTTTTTTATGCTACAAGGGAGATTTTTTTGGCTGCCTTCAACTTGCACCATGCAACCATCCAATTTCCACGTTCAGCCATACTGAACAACTACCCAAGATGCATGAATTAGTCTTACTAAATAGCCATAAAAGAATTGAAGGTACAGTCCCCTATTGCTGCCGTCAAAGCCAAACTGCTGCAGGGATTAACACCTCGCTGCTGCCCTCCTACTTTTCCAATAATTCAAGCAGCTTTAGACTAGCTCCAACTAAGGAACAACCAAAACAAAACAAGGGCAAGGTAAGAGGAGTAAAATGCAGGCAGCCATACCCACCAATTCATGGTTGAATTCAAGAGACAGGAGAATGTACCAGTCTCCAAAACAAGAAGGAAAAAGAGGGAAAATAATGAAGGCTACTGTCCAAGAGGCTCCAAGACTTCTCATGGCTGGAAGTGTAAAAAGACTACTCTTCTCCAAGAGGAGGTACTCGGCCAAATGAAAAAAAAAAAAACAACATAGAATTGTCTAGAACATGACTAAGGTGGTGGAAACAATTAAGGAGATTCTAAAAGCAAAGATGAAAATCAGTCAGAAGGGAAAAGGGAATAAGAGAAAGAGACTAAAAAAGTAATGGATATAAAACAAAGTGTAAAAAGTAGAGTCAAAGTCATATAAAATGTGTGGTAGAAAACCATCCTTATATTACACACATATTTATTACAAGTGTTCCACCACCTTAATTTTTTTTTTACTTTACAACAATAGTTTATGCAAAAATTAAGAAAATATACTAAGATATTGGATTATAACATGTTCAATTGTATTATTATTTATTTAATTTATTCATGTGTTTATTATTTTATAGTGAAAATTCACACGTGTTTAAAACACGATTTTACAGTATCGGGTTATGAGGGTTATAACAATCTCCCCCCCCCCCCCCCCAAAAAGAAATTTGTCTTGAATTACAATAACAAAGGATACAGATAAATTGTTTACCTAAATCTGATGTAGATATTGTTTCCCTACAACTCCAATTTCCGATGTGGGTTCGTGTTTATTTTGTAACACGTGAAACTAATCCAATACCGGATGCTCACTGACATAAATTAAATAATCCCGATACTTTCTCCTAATAAACCATCTAGCTTCAATAGCTGAAATTAAATTACAAGAAATCTTAATTCGATTCCCTTGAAAACAAAATTAAATACTTCCACACTTTCATTGTGCTACTCTGATAATTAAACACCTAAATCCCAACTAAGTTACCCTCTTTTACTACCAAAGTTCATTGTCATAAACACTTAAGGACTAATTAACTCATAGTCGAAACTACTATTCCATTATCTCATAACACGACTACTATGTCTCATCTTGTTTAAAACAAACACAATAAATCCTTTGCACTTTTATCATATAAAGCCAAGAATAGTACGTTAGAGAATCACAACTTGAAGTTTTAGGATGAATTAGAATGTGTCACTAAGTCCACATATGCACCGGGTAATATATGCAAACAAAGCTACCAGGTCCCACATTTGCAGTCACAGACCTCTAAACCCAAGCTCTGATACCAACTTGTTACACCCCTTATGGACACATGACTGGCCAGAGGATTGGATAACTAAACCTGCTTATAAAATACAAACAAGTACACCTGCTTATAACCATACCACAATAACCATAGAATTACACAGATGAGCTCCTCCCTAGTCATATCACAAATAAACAAATAACTAGACAATACATAACACAAAAGTTGATAGCCCACAGTTCTAGTGTGACTACAAACTTTCATCCTTGACTTCAAGTATGAAATTCTGAACATATCTTGCTATCAAACACTCTGCAAACCCAGTATTAGTAATTGTCATCCATTAAAATCTTATTACTAAAAAATGTTAACAAAAGAGGGTGAGTCCTTCAGACTCAGTGAGTAGAAAATCGTACCCAAAGTGTATTAGTATCACTCAACACATAAATATAATATATATGGTCAATTAATATCAACATATCATAAATTACAAAACCACCAAAGTTACACTTACACGATTCCATAAACATAAAAAACTCAACAAGAACCATTCAAGTAGTACTTTGTATAATTCAATCAATTAATCAAAGCAATCAAAGTATACAAATCATACAAAAGGTCAACCGAGTAACTTAGCCCCCACACTAATATCCTACTGAGCAGTTTTGCTCCCGCACGACAAATAGAATCATAAACAAAATCACTAAAATATGAAATCACTGAATCTCCTTCTCCAAATCCATCCAACGGCCTTGAGCACTCAATTCTTTTAAAACACTTATCAAAATCAGAATATCTCAAAACATCCTAAGTGCACCAAGATTTTATTTCAAAAGTAAAAATTATTTTGAAAAGAAAAATACTTTGTTGGCCCTTATCAACTACAAACAATTTCAAATGTCAACATAATTCAAATAATCAATCATAGCAATATGATTCTTACTTACAACTATATATCATATATATATACATAAATATATCAAACAATCAAACAAACTAATCCAGCAACCAAAGGATAGTAATTAACCACTCACCAATTTACAAATCTTGTTCGTCACTTTCTTTTGCATTTACGTGTGTCATTGATTCAACAATACTTTATGAAGCTGCAATTACATTTTCCACATATTATTTAGTTTATCAATTTTATAAGTTATAATATTTAATTACGAAAAATCTAGAGTTACTAAGTTTCAAGTATTTATTTAAAGATTAAACAAAATCTAGTTTAAACATTAACTTTTGGAAGTTAGCTATCTTTCTTATTTAGAAACATTTCCTAAAATCAGCCTTGAAGTCACTCGATTTCTCACATGAACAAAAAAACAGGGCACTCATAAAATTTCTAATTACCAACCTCTAATTTTGATGCTTATAGAATTCTCATACTTGGGAATTAAATTACAAATCTTTCCAGTCTAGTTTTCAAGATGATAGGAACATTTCATCTTTAGTACTCTACTTCTAATCCATCCTTTAAGCGCCCCTAATATAAATTTACTTCATAATAGGTATAGTCAGGACCCAAAATCACAGCCATGACTTCTGTATACCTCCAAAATACACACAACATGGAATTAAGACCTTCATCATTCCATATTTATCCCTTAATATGTTAGGAACAACTTTTATTCAAAGGTCCTAAGCTAATTCCAAACACAACCCCTGACGAAGTCTCCTAGACTAACTGAAGCTCACTAAAAATCCTACATGGACCTAGTCACACTCCAAGAGCTCTAACAATAAGTATACTTGGAACCAGGTTACGAAATTTTCCAGACATTATCTCAAGACCCCAAGCTACACTTTCTTTTTAGAACTCTTAATTTTATTTAGTCCCGAAGACACCAGAAAATACAAGATTTCTCTAACCTACGAAATCTGGACCTGCATCCCTTCAAAAACCTCTTAACTCTCATTTTTTAACACTTTACCCACAATTAACTCTCCTTTGTTCATATCCACTACTCACTTTCATTAACTCCTTAACCCACAACGTTAACCAACCATAAGAATTCAACATAAATCCATACATTTTCTTCTTGTTCATAATCCAACTTGAATTTAAATTAACTAACTTTCTAATCATAACAACCTATATATATCAAGTTTCATTCATTTCTTTACACTTTACCTCTTGTAGGCATTTTAACAAACACCTTATAATTGCATGTTTATCTCCTATGTATTTGTGTATATATGTATATACCCCAAGATAATCAATACAAGTTTTTCCCCTTACACACCCTCTACATTCTAACATCAATTTCACATATTCTAATAACAATTCCACTTAAAACATTCTCCAACAAGATTTTTTCCGCTTTCCTTTAATCCTTAACTCACAACATCAACTAACAATAAATTCATCAATTTGGAACAACTAAAGTGGGCCAATGATTAGAAGTGAAAGCTCATCACCATTTCCATACTAGATGCCAAGTGGCTACCCACATTGGAGGTGGCATTGCATAATTTTTTTATGCCATAAGGGAGAGTTTTTTTGGCTGCCTTCAACTTGCTACAGTGCAACCACCCAATTTCCATGTTCAACCCTACTGAACAACCACCCAAAATGCATGAATTAGCCATACCTAAATAGCCACAAAAGAATTGAAGGTACAGTCCCCTATTACTGCCGTCAAAGCCAAGGTCTTGGACAATGATACTTCCAAAAAATTGGTTCCAGACAAGGAATAAGTTTGGGTTGTCACAGCTCCGACTTCTAGTAACGGTGTTTGGGTGGAAAAAAGAAATCGGAGGGGAGGTGTCCAACCCTCTATGGCAGTAAAGGATGTGAGACCTTCTCAGTTGAATTCAAAAGGTGTTAATGTTAAAGAATGCTAGGTGAATCTTTGAACCAAGTTTTGATTGCAAAAGGGCCTTCTCATGTTGGTCCTCCATCAGTTATTCAAGAGGCCATGTGTAATTAAGGAATCCAATTGGTTGGTAACAAAAATGCTAGAGCTTCTGATCAATTGGAAAGGACAAGAGATTTTGAAAATGTATGCACCATATGGGGAAGCTAGTGCATACAGAAAGAAACACGAAAGATGAACAGACAAATACTCAGAACATATGTAAACAGCTGTATTAAGATTCAGCAGCCCAGAGTAATCACAGAAATATAAAAGAAGAGTAGAAGAAAACTTACATTAATAAAAACAGATTCTTTATTACAGGTGCAAGAAATAGGTATAGAACATGCTCACAAGTACTATTTGACAACAGCAGCTACAGGTACAACAGGTACAAGCCCACTATTACAAACTTAAAACTTTCACTCGTATTTTACAAGACACTTTGAATTTTATTTTTCAAACTTCTGATATTCTACCAAACTTCAAAACTTTGGAAACAACAGAGGGCAAAAGCCCTTAAATAACAATCCTAGCATGATTGTCTAAGAGATAAGACTGAGAAAAGCAGATTCCTAGAGATAAGGCTTATTCTTCTGTTTGGGCACGTGTCCTAGATAGATTGGAGTTGGTCCGCCAGATAGAAAGGGAATATTTTCTTTTAAGAAATTTGTCTTCAAGTCACCGAAAGTATTCTTTCTTGTAGAAAAGATGACTTTTGCTTTTTGAAAAGAAAGTAGATTCCTTCTCCTTTTAGGAAAGCAAACTTTAGCTTTATGAAAAGAGAATTATTGATGAGATTCTTCATCCAAAAAATCTTCTACTCCTTCGTCCAGAGGATCCTTTGGGTCTTGGAAATAGGCTGGGTCATCTTGACTCATATCAGAACTGTTATCTTCAAAGATTTTAGGAGCTCTTTTTGAACATCTTCTTTAGAAGATGAGGCTAATAAGCCTTTTACCATATCAAGAACCTTTTTATTCTCATTTATATAAGGTTTTTGAGAAGAAGCTTTAGATCTTAAGATCCCTAGCTTTTGAAAATTATTAAGGTTCTCTTTGAAATTAGAGAAGTTGTCCCACCATTTGATTTGAGTTCTACGAATTAACCAAGGGACTGATTGATTAATCCCAAAGACAGAAGAAGAACAATCTTTGACAATATATTCCTATTTAACAATCCATGAAAGCTGATAATAAGTTGTAAACATAATAATTTTGTCTTGAGGGTCCAGAGAATGATTATTCTCACAGAACCTTAACTAGTATATCTAAAACATATTTTGGTAAGGATATAGGAAATAATCCCCAAGAAAAATACCATGTTTTAATCCACTGAGGAAAAGTAGTGGGAGGAAGGTTATTCATTGAGGGTGAACCTTAGAAACCAGCTGTGCTTTCTTGCTTTGTTTTCAAATAAAAGCAAGTTTTCCCATTCAGCCATATAATCAAAATAAGTATATAGCCGAGGAAATATTCTTCTATCTCTGATATGTTTTTGACGGTATAAATCCATACCCTAATCTTTTGACTTCATTACTTTATAAGTGATGATTTTTGAATAAGCCCATTCTAATCCTGCTCGAATCCAGGGTTTGCAAGAAATTGATTCTATGTCCACAAGAATATTTAAATAGAATAAAATATTCCTTGGTTCCAATTCAAGAGGAAGATGATTATTGAGATAGAAAAGGGCTATCTCATATGGTGCTATATTTTTGTAAGATAGTGGAATATATGGATATTTGAAATCCTTGGTATTACAAGGAAGGGCTAATTCATAAGCCTGATCACATAAGAAATTTTTATCAGTCTCCTCAGTATTAGGAGTGGATAAATTTCTTTTTGCAGGAGTATTAGTTTGAGAGGTCATGATGCCTTTTCCTTTAGGATCCCTGCAAAAATTCTCTAGTTAGGAAGTCAAGCAAAGAATTAGATTATCCTTTAATGAATTCTATATCAAATTCAAAAACATAAAAGATTCCCTGCCATCAAGCAAATATTGTTTAGATGCTATATTTTTAACATCTTTGAGAAGAATATCTTTGGCAGACTTGCAATCTATTCTTAATAAGAATTTTTTATTCAATAGGTCAGATTCAAACTTAGTGATGCACATAACTATAGATAATATTTCTTTCTTTATAGTAGAATAATTTTGTTGTGCACCCTTCCAAGTTCTTGAAGTAAATCTAAACCAATTGCTCTTTATTAGCAATTTTTTGTTTAAGTATTCCTCCATATCCTATCTCGGAAGAATCTGTTTCAACTATTTTAAATGCATCTGAATGAGGAATACAAAGACATGGAAGTTTTTTAACTCTTTGTTTTATCCTCTTAACTGTTTCTATAAAGTCATTGTTCCACTCTGGAGGATCCTTTTTTAATCTTGCAAATAATAATTTGCAATCTAGGGCTAAATCTTTGTAAAATTCACCTACATAATTTAGGCTTCCTAAGAATCTCTGCAGTTGTTGTTTTTCCCTTATTTGGGAACTTATCAACAAATTGTATAGCTTTATCAATAGGTATAATAGAACCTTTATGAATATTGTGTCCTAAAAAATGAATAGTATTTTGACATATTTTTACCTTCTTTGTAGAAACTGCTAATCCCGCCTTCATAACAGTATTCAAGAATATATTGAGATGTTTAAAATGATTCTCAATGGAAGGAGAAAAAACTAAAACATCATCAATATAAAACAATTATAAATTCATGATAAGAATTAAAAATATCATTAATAATATTTTGAAATTCAAAAGGAGCATTTTTTAATCCAAATAGCATAACATTCCATTCATAATGCCCAAAAGGTACATTAAAGGCAGTTTTGTACCTATCTTGTTTAGCTATTTGAATTTGCCAATATCTGGATTTCATATCAAATTTGGAAAAAATCTTGGCATCATTAAGTCTATTTAACAAATCCTTTTTATTAGGAATTGGATACCTAATCCATCTTAAAGTTTTTATTCAAAGGTTTGTAATTAATTACTAGCCTCGGAACTCCTCTCTCTAGTTCGGTTGCATTTTCAACATAAAATAATTCTTTTTTAGTAATTCTTCAATTTCTGCCTTACAAATTTCTAAATGCCTAGGACCCATAGTTATTGGCCTAGCCTTAGTAGGTATTTGTTTTTATGAGAAATAGGGTTCATAAGGCAATTCTATTATATGTTGTTTTTCTATTCCAAGAGGCATTAGGAATTTCAGCATATATAGTTTGTTCAATTTTATGTTGAAATTTATTAATTTCATCTTGAAGCTTAGAAGATTTCAATTGTTGCTCAATCCTCTTGTATTCTATCTCTTCCTTACAGAAGGACATCCAGAAAATTTTCTTTTCTTTTAATGGTGTCTCTCATAAGATTGATTTCATGCATTCGTGGTTCTTCAACAAATTCAAATTTAATTTGTCTACCCTTTATTGTAGTTTCTACCTCTGATTCGTCTATCTTAGAAATAGGGAATAACATGTGTAGAAAATGGTTTCCTAGAATTACTCCCTGGGCTAAGCCTTTGACTAGAACAAAGGGTAAAGGAAAACAAACCTTGTTATTACAGACTGCTGCATTAGAAAATTTGTAGTATATAATTAGACGATTTCTATCCGCAGCATGGAGTATCTGTGTAGTTTTCTGAAAGTACTTGGATGGAACTAATCCTTTATTAATGCAATTTAAATATGCTTTTGAATCTATTAAGGCAACATACTGAAAAAAATGAATCTA